>JARXNR010000626.1:0-107500 GCA_036346035.1 Crossoptilon crossoptilon | reverse complement strand
TAATAGGACAAAGAGGAATGGCTTTAAACTAAAAGAAATGTGATTTCGGTCAGAGGTTAGGCAGAAATTCATTACTCAGAAGGAGGTCCTGGCACTGCTGCCCAGAGAAGCTGTGGATGCCCCCATCCATGGAGGTGTTTGAGGTCGGGATGGCTGGGGACCTAAGCAATCTGATCTTCCAGTTCAGCAATGCTGCCTATGGAACGGAGTTGGAACTGGGTGAACTTATGGTCATTCCCAGCCCAAGTGATTCTGTGATTCTATGAACAACATTAGGTTATTAACATAACATTTGTTATGGCAGTGAGATTTGTTATATCAGTGAACAAATATTAAATAGATCTTCATTACCTCCATGATGTGTGGTGTATTAATGCTTGTTTATGCAGAAAAGACATATCGCATATAATCTTCAGTTCTGAGAAGCAGGAAAAGCTAAGTGTATAAGAGACATAACACACTTACAGAAACAAAAATATTTCAGTATGAGTACAAGTTTTCTGAGCTTAGAACACAGACAGTTCCGTATGAAATTGTTTTTCAAATGAAATATATTTACTGTAAAAAAGAAAAAATCCCAATAAATTGTTTTTGGAAAATGCATTGGCCCAAAATAAGACAGTTTACAATATGAGGGAAAAATAAAAAGGATTTCTAGTTCCTCTCAGAAGCTGTAATTTTGCTCTTTGCATCCTATTCTCTTCTGGAGAAGGGATCTTCAGCAGAACAACAGTCCTGGGTGCGTAGATTTGGACTGATGTCACAGAGGTCAGCATCTGGTAACAGAGGCTACAGACAAAAATAACTGACATTTCCTATGATGTTTTCACGTTCTAGTTGCCGAAATTCTCAGACCACATGTATATGAAGTGATTTATGTAGGTATAACTCACTTCAGCTCATCCTAATTTCACACCATACTTGTACCAAAATAAGCAATGATGAGGAAAAAAAAAACACTCTCCAAACAGAGGTTCTCAGATTTACCTGATAATTCTTTCTTGTCACTATCTGGTTTGTATACTGAATATAAAAGCATACTCCATGACAACTGATATATAAAACTTTTCTATTTGTACAACAATTAGTGTCAAAAAGTCATGTGAAAAGAACAGGTAAGTTAGAATCATAGAGTCATAGAAAGGTTTGTGTTGGAAGGACCTTTAAGATCATCTAGTTTCAACCCCCCTGCTACAAGCAGGAACAACTCCCACTAGACCAGGTTGCTCGAAGTCCCATCCAGCCTGGCCTTGGGTGCTTCTAGGCTGGGAACATTCACAGCCTCTCTGGGCAATCTGCTCCAGTGTCTCACCACCCTCACAGTAAAGAATTTATTCCTAATATCTAGTCTAAATCTACCCTCTTCCCTCATTCTATCACTACATGCCCTTATAAAAAGTCCCTCCCTTCTCAGCTTTCCTGTAGACCAACTTCAGGCCTTGGGAAGCCACTATAAGGTCCTCCCTGAGCCTTCTCTTCTACTGGCCTCAACTCTCTCAGCCTGCTCTCATACAGGAGGTGCTCCAGCCATCTGATCATCTTCGTGGCCCACCACTGTACTCACTCCATCAGCTCGATTACATTCTTGTGTTGGGGGCCTGTGGCAATGAGGCACAGACTCAGATGTGAATGATGCAAATCGTTTATTATAAGTTCTCACATAACTTATATAAATTCACAAGTTTCCTTTTCTAGTTTTCCCACCCACCCCTACAACTTTCCCATCTGCCTTTACATGCCAACAAAGTATTACTCAAACACTCCTTAACCATGCATACAGGTGCTTATCCAATCAGAGCCATGGGTCATTTCTTTTGCTTCTCTTCTTCTAGAGATGTCCTTGGTTCTCAGCCTTGCTTTCTCATGCTGTTTATCTTGCTCCACAGTGTCTGGATAGTCCTTCTTGTATTCCCACAATTCCCCCTTTTTTATTTATTAGCAAACTATTACCACACTATAAAATAATAACACTAATTATATTAATAACATACTAATCATAACTCAATCAAGGCCTCGGTTGGTAACACGCTAAACATAAGAGTTACACAGAAGATCACGAGTTTTTTTAGTTGATACGTGCACAATCACACAAGCAATTTTAGACAATTTCATGAGTGGGAAATTGAAACTTCCTAAGCTAATGTATTGTTATTTATGGACTCCTGAGAGATGGCAAACCATCATCAAGGAGAGAGAAGGATTGTGCCAATGGTGGATGTGACAGGCAGTGCCAGCAGGGCATTCCCTGCTTCAAAGTGCACTTTCCCACCCACCACAAACTCTCTCCTGCTTTTATTCTTCTCAGGGTCTGCAGGGCTTTTTCCATTTGTACTTTGCATTCAGTGGCCAGTGCGTGATACAGAGCCCAAGCAGAATACCTGCTCATAAAATAAAACAAATGATTAAAGCTAGCTCTCTCTACAAACAAAACACACAGAAAGTATTTACAGTCACAGCTACTTCTTCCCATGATTTCTTGCTAACCAAAGCAAGAATGTTGCCCTCCTCAGTTACCAACATATCGCTGACTGAATCCATATTGCCTAAGTCGTTATTAACTTGAACAACAAGTACTTGTTCTATCGCTTTGTTAATCGTACAGGCTTCAATGACCTGTTTGTTCACATGCGAAGCAGTTTTGTGAATTCAATTTCATGGCTGCAAATGCTGAAGCCATCATGTTACACTGGTACTGCATAGTCCCTGTTTTGCTGCACACATCTATCATTTGCAGAAATACTGAGTTAGATAAAGAGCAAAGCACCTGTTGGCAATCATTGTTAGCATTTTCTATTGTGAGCTTTTGTAACAGTATCTCTTGTGCTTCCTCATTCCTGATTTGCTTGTCAAGGCTATCTTTCAGCTTAACAATAAGCTGCATGTGGGACTCAGTAGGATCCTATATAATGCTGGTAAATACTTTCTGTGGTTTTGAAGCATCTTGGACTTTCACAAAAGCACTAAAGGGCAATTCCTTAAACTGTTCCAAAGCTGTGGCAGGCAGCTGCACTTGGGCTGTCATAGTAGCAAAAGCACATTCCCCTACCAGTGCATTTACCCCAATCACCTGCAAAGGATCTCCTTGCTTTCTCTCCAAATTCTCAACTGCCTTTTGCTGGGCCAATTTCCTCCAATATGCCATCCACATCATTTACTGAGTAACTGTCACAATCAGTTGTGCCATGGTTTTACAGTCGTGCAGGCAGAGAGTATAGCTCTTCACTACCAAACTCAACAGATTAGTCATATACAGGGATCCTAATCCAAAGTCAAAAAGTGTTTTCCTAAATTCCTTTACTATTTGAAAACTTACTCCCTCCCACGTGGGGCGTGTATTTGGCTCGTATATCACAGGGCATGCGAGCGCTGAATGCAATGGATGGGCCATTTCAAGATGTCCACTTGATTCTGCGTCCTTTTGGATGGCTCGCCATACATCGGGGGGAAACCATCCTTGTCTTTAAGCAAATTTCACCCAGGCGGCAGAAGCGGAGCGGAAGACAGCGGTGGCGGGCGGCAGGTGGACCCGGCGAGCGACGGGAGGGGGCGGGGGGTGCAGCGTCACGGGGCGGTGCAGCGTCACGGAGAGCGGCAGCGGCTTGTCGAGCGATGGGGGGCGGGGGGGGGCGGAGTGCGGAGTGGGACGGGACAATCCGGAGCTGGCCGCGGCCGCTGGACTGCGGGCGCCTCGCAGCGGCGGCGGCGCTGCTCTCCGGAGGCCGTGGTTTTTCTTCTCCCCGGCCGGGGAAGGGATTGGAGTCGCGGATCGGATCCGGGCAGGAGCCGCTTCCCGAACCGAGGGCCGGCGGCGGGGATGGCGGGGAGTGCGATGGGAACGGTCGGAAGAATTCGTCCTTCCTTGTCGACTTTATGTGAGCGATATTTGGCGCCGAACAGGTAAAAGTTTAGCAGCTCTTTTATCTGCAGGAAAGGATCGGGTTGTTTCTCCGGGCCACGGGCCCGGGATCCAGCAAATTATCCGACCCATCCCGCCGATTATTTAAGGTCGCGCCTAATGATGGAGGCACAGTATTATATCGAGCCTGCCGAACCCCGATGTTTCATTAAAGTCACCAAAACAATTCTCCACGGCCCTAAAAGGCTTTATTCTATCTGAGCAAGTACTAGCATCCCAGAGTCTTACTCCAATTTTGTCCCAAACCACCCCATCAAAAGAAAAGCCAGGTTTCCGAAACTCAGGGACTTCTTTGCTCACCCATGTAAGAAAAGTAGCTAATGCTGAGGTAGATACAGTTCGATTCTGAAACTTTAAAATTCTCCATAATACTTCAAGATTTACTTGTTGCTCCTTCATTAGTAAGCTCTCTACAGTTCCCCAAATCCACTCCAGTATTAAGGGGTCGCTCAGAGTACCATCCCACTTCACACGATGCTTCTGCAGAATACTCTCTGTCATCTGGTAAACTGCTTTAGGTTCCTTGGACATTTCCCCATTCATGGTTCCCCACTGCCCCCCAGAGATGACACTGCCATACAGTCAATCCTGCTTTCCTTTCAGCAGCCTGAAGCTCAGTGGGACTTGCCACCAGTCAGCTGAATAAGCCGATTCAAGTCCCTGATACAAGGAGCCATTTGTGGCAATGAGGCACAGACTCAGATGTGAATGATGCAAATCGTTTATTACAAGTTCTCATATAACTTATATAAATTCACGTTTCCTTTTCTAGTTTTCCCATCCACCCCTACAACTTTCCCATCTGCCTTTACATGCCAACAAAGTATTACTCAAACACTCCTTAACCATGCATACAGGTGCTTATCCAATCAGAGCCATGGGTCATTTCTTTTGCTTCTCTTCTTCTAGAGATGTCCTTGGTTCTCAGCCTTGCTTTCTCATGCTTTTTATCTTACTTCACAGCGTCTGTTCTGAATAGTCTTTCTTGTATTCCCACATGGGCCCCAGAACAGGACATAGTATTTCAGGTGGGGTCTCAAAGGAGCAGAGTAGAGTCACCTCCCTTGACTTGCTGGTCACACTTCTCTTGCTATAATCCAGGATGTGGTTGGCTTTCTCGGCTGCAAGAGCACATTGCTAGCCTGTGTTGAGTCTTTCATCAACTGGCACGCCCAAATCCTTCTCCTCAGGGCTGCTCTCAAGCCTCTTTCAACCCAACCTGTAGCTTTGCTTGGAATTGCCCTGTCCCAGGTGCAGGATTTTGCACTTGTCCCTGTTGAACTTCATGAGGTTGGTATGGGCTCTCAAGCCTGTCCAGCTCCCTCTGGATGGCATCCATTTTCTCTTGCATGTCAACTGCACCACTCAGCTTAGTGTCATCTGCAAACTTGCTGAGGGTGCATTCAATCCCACTGTCCATGCTGTCTACAAAGGTGTTAACTTGCACCATTCCCAGCACCGATCTTCAAGGAACACCAGTCTCAATTTGGACACAGAGCAGTTGACTGTAACTATAGGATTGTGACCGTCCAGTGAGTGGTTCATCCATCAAATCCATTTTTCTCCAGTGTGACAACCAGGATGTCATGTGAGACTATGTCAAACGCTTTGCACAAGTCTGGGTTTATCCGCTGATGCTGTAACTCCACCATAAAAGGCCACCAAGTTTGTCAAGCATGATTTGCCCTCATTGAATATTGATTGCCACCAATCACCTCATCTATACTTTTCATGTGCCTTAATAGGGCCTTCAGGAGGATCTGCTCCATTCTCTTGCTACGCACAGACTGGACTGTAGTTCCTTAGATTTTCTTTTTTTCCCTTCTTGAAAATTGGGGTTATTAATTTGTTATGAACTGTGATAACTCTTAACAGTTTCATTTAAAAAAGTCTAATGCATGTTAGTCCTTTTTTGAATTTATCTAACATTTTTCTGAAGAGTTCACCACGTTTGTCTTTAGCTTCTGATTTATAAATACACTTATGTTCTGTTTTCCATAACGCTCATCAGTCTATTCAATACTGCTATAAAATGATTCTGTCTCACCAGAATAAAAGAGGCAGTCAATATATTCTGTTTCCAAAGAAAGAACAAAGATCATTAAAATTTTAGGAAAGTTATGAAACAGTTCTAGGAACAGTTGGCAGATCATACCAACAGTAAAATAATTTGGGAATCTTCTATCACAATGGCTTTCTGACATTAAATTCAATTTTTGAAGGAATCAAAATTCTCAAGAAAGGTGTTGATTGTCCTGTGGAAATGAATAAAAGTGAAATATTTTGCTCAGAGTTTAATTGATTAAGATATTCTGAGAACAGAGCTGCCTCAAAATATCTCACTTCACTTAGATCAACAAAGTATCAAACACCATTTTGTTATATTTCTCTTAATGTGTACTGTAATTCTGCCTCCCTTTTTTAGCTTGATAGAGCTAAAGACATTGTAAGACATTTTCCCTGAAGTGCTGCACCCTCTTCCTTAAAACCAAGTTCTGCTGTGTTTCATGTAACTATGTGTTACAGATGCACTGAAAGAAATTGGATCCTATTAGATTATGAGGGAAAAACTTAACTAGATCTAAATTCTCATCAAGGATTAATTGTATTATCATAAAAGAGCATTTGTGTACTTTTATTGCTGGGGTTAATTTAAATGAAATGTCTTGGCTCAATCAGCATCACTAATTGTTTAAAAATGACAGAGTATTTCAGTTGGACTAGCTGATCTTGGAGGCCTTTTCTAGCCTTGGTGATTCTACGATTTAATTTTATACAGAAAATATATAATTCAGTATTTCCATATTAATTTTTTTTTCCATTTTCTTTTATTTTAGAAAATAGTCCTAGTTTTGCATTTCTTTAAGCAAATGGTTATGGTATTTGCATAATAGGTGTTCGAAATAATATCATGTCTGGTAGCTTCTAGTACTGCTCCATAATGATTGGAGAACTATCAGATATATATGATAGACAGCATTACATTAATATATAGCAATAAAATATGGAATCTGAAGTGCCCATTTACAGCAGTTGGTTTTACCTGAATTTACCAGCATGAAAGTATCTAGTCTATGAGCACTGTCTAAACTGGGCATGGCCAACCTTGGCCCAGCATAGTCTGCCATGCACCCACCCCCTGCCCTACTCCACCCTTACCCACCAAGCAGCGTAGCCTGGCCCTGGCCCTGCACCCATTGCTTACAACAACCACACATCAATGTGCACTTGGCACTGTCTGGGCTGAAATCAGGACATGGGCAGGGTGCAGTGCAGTGCAAACTAAAGTTATGGAAAGTAATTGTATGCATTTTGATACACTGACTAAGCAGAGTCCTGTGAACAGCAACAAAGATGCACCCTTGCTTTCCATAGCTTCCCTGAACTCTCTCTTTTTCTTGTTCTTCTCACTTTGAATTAAGTGGCAGTTTCTCTTCACTGACAACTAAATGCCATATCCTACAAAGTTAGCTGTATCCACTTGTTTAATTGCTAAGTCACCTACCACTCAGGGATGCAACTACTCCACCTCTTCTTCTGTGTTCCTTAGTCACTTCAGCCTGCAACTGCACTTGTGCTAAGGTTTTCTGTTGTTTCTCTCCCACGTTCCTTCTCCTTCCCCTGATGATTATATTCATCACTGACATTATTGCTATTTTCTAGGTTTATTTTTTATTGCTGAATTTTAGTCATTTCTTTTTTATAAGATGATCTTTGCTGAGCCACACTGCTCAACAGCAGTTGAGCTCTTTGCATCTCAGTTCAGCACGACTCTGGGGTTTTTTTTCTGTGAGAGCAGCCTGACTCTCCTCTCTGTGTTAGCATTCTAATCATGCTGGTGTAATGAGGGTTAAACGTATCAATTTTATGTGAAAATATAATATTTTACTGTGAAAATAAACTTAGTAAGACAAAGGCACCATTCCAGTGCTATAAAGGAAATTTTTTTGGCACTTGTCTTATTCTGTTTCTTTTATTCTCAAAATTTGAGTGATACTCTTAAGATGCTGTGTGTTAGTGATCTCATGCCATTCTATCCTCTGCCCAAAAGAAACTAAATCAGTCAGTCAAAACTATAAAGGATTCTGGGACACAGCTATGAGCTAAACTTCCCTACTTCCTTTAGGGCTCACTGACAGCTAGGTTTTTCTGTATTCTGAGAGGCAAGTTAATGAACTGTGAATACAAGAAAGACAGCTGTGCAGTCTTACCACTGCCTGTTAATTATTCTTCAGTAAGAGTGGAAACTAAGATATTAGGGACATATTCCAACAATTACAATTAAAAGAAAAAAGAAAAAAAAAGAAAGAAAAGATAATCTAAAACTTCATGAATATTCATGGATATAAAATTAAAAAAAAAAAAAAAAAAAGCTAAAGAAATTGTCCCTACTAAGTAAAATGGTAAAAACTTCATGCAGATATACATTATAATAATTTTATGATTTTTGGTTATCGGTATTCCACATCATATCGTCATGTAATGCAGTGGGAGTTAAAGAGTTAATGCTCCAGTTCTTGTACCTGTCCCAGAAGAGAAGAACTACATACTACATACCCCAGAGGACTTTGCATTATTTGTGTTTCCGTTTTCCACTTGGGAAAAGACAAATGCCATCCACAAAACATTTTCCCCTCCCTTTTGATCTCGGCAGTATGTGAGCTCCCTAGATCATCTTGCCTCCGCATCAGAGTAAGGCCTTCAGTTTTCAGACACTCTCTCTCATTTAATATGATCTATTATTTTCAATTCTAATTATATTGTAATATATTGTATTATAGAGTGCTGTCTTGCATTTCGATATCTTATTTAGTAAATTAGTTTGTTTCTCCTCAGATCATTGCCACTGTTTTGTTTTTAGAACCATCTCTCCACCCTTTTCCTTTTTTTTCCCTTTTCCCTTTTGGGGTGTGGATCTGTAGGTTCCTCCCCTCTAGTCACGGAACCGGGCTGTAAACCACTGACATATGTCTACAGAAATGTGTTTGTATCAGTAAACTCTCACATTTTGGGTGTTTGTTGCTAGATAATCAATCATTCTGTTTTCGCACACAGAACACAATTGAAAATAAGTTGGTATAATCAGGAACAGTTTAAATAATATTTCAGTCATAGTTATAAACAGTTGCTCTTAATTTAAGGATCACATTCTAAAAGTTTTTCAAAGCATGACTTTTCTACATTTTTTTTGCTGCAAGATCAACCGACCCTATTTTTCTTGACTTGTATTCTCTTGTATTATATCTTATATCTTATAACTTGTATTATATGGAATATCTGCTTCCTAATGGAACTCTACTCATCATCTATTTTTCAGCCACCATCAGTGAGCTCCAAACTAAAAAGTTCAGGCACACTGTACAGTTATCATTGTTTATATCCAATGATTTAGTAGTTCTGCTTGTATTCATCTGTCTGCTTTGGTCCTCCTAACCAGCAAAAAATATATGCCTCTAGCATCCACCTCTTTGCTTACGCCACTGTGATAATCCCAAACCAGCATCTCCTTCCTGAATTGTGTGGTCTGATGGGTATTATACCTTTTGGATTGTTGTGATCAATGCAATCAGTCAACCAATTCCTACTCCATCGAACAGTCCATCCTTCAAATCCACACCTCTCCAATTTAGAGAGAAAGATGTTGCAGCGTCTGATGCATGGACTCAGATGTGAACGATCCAAATCATTTATAACAAGTTCTCACATCACTTACATACCTTCACAAGTTTTCTTTTTCTAACTTTCCCTTCCACCCCTACAACTTTCCCATCCACCCTTACATGTCAACAGAGCATTCTACAAAACACTCTTCAACTGTTCATGCAGGCACTTATCCAATCAGAGCTGTGAGACGTTCTTTCTTCTAGAGGTGTCCTTGGTTCTCATGCTGTTTATCTTGCTCCACAGCTGTTGCTGTGAACAGTTTTTCTTGTATTCCCCACAGGATGTGGTGAAGGAACAGGTCAAAAGCTTTGCAGAAGTCCAGGTAGATGACATCCAGATGACACCAGTGCAGAGCGGAATGGGGCAATCTCTTCTCCTGACCAGCTAGTAAGGCACCAGATACACCCCAGAGGATGGCTGGCCCTTTTCGATGGCAGGGGACACTGATGATATGCATGCAACTGACCAACAGTAAGAATGTCTAAATCCCTTTCTGCAAGGCTGATTTCCAGCCTATTCTCCCAGTCTGTATATAAATCAAGGGTTGTGCTATCCCAACTCCAAAATACAGCATTTGCTCTTGATTGTCCAGCCCTCTGATCTGTCAAGATCTCTCTACAAAGCCTTACTATCCTCGAGAGAGGCAACAGCTTCTCCCAGTTTGGTTTTGGCCGCAAACATAGTATACCTTCAAATCCTATATCCAAGTCATTTACAAAAACACTAAAAAAATGGGATCATTTCTTAATTCGGATCATCATCATCACTTGTCAGAAATAGAAGTGATTAGAAAAAATGGTTTGATTGCTTCAATACAGACAAATCTTAGTAAAATGACCCCCACAAAAGCCACAACACAACAGCTGTGATCTTCTGCAATATACTCAACTGAGGAATTTACCTTCAAACACAGATTTTAATGTATACTTTCCATACCCACATTTACTGCAGGCTAGGTAGCTCCCACCAGTACTCAGACCTTGATTTCGTTTAAATAACGTATAACATTTATTATAAAAGGTATGGAATAACTGTACAGTCTTTGGAAATGTCAAATCTATCCTTCAATTTAAAAAGAAGAATTATCTCTCCTATCTGCATCTGACACCAGAAGGATTAATCAACCTAGTAACTTCCTAATATGTGTTAATGATAATGGTGATTAGCTGCAGGCCAGCTGAGTCACCAAAGAGTTGATTTATATCATATCTAAAGTGAGAACTCAGGAAACAAAAGCTTTATATTTGTCTCTAGTGTCTGAAACTAAAGCTTAAATCTGTCCTTGGAATTTTTCTTTTTGTTTTTATTTTTCACAGAGAAAATTTGAGTGTCTTCGTGTTCACTGACAAGGCAACAAAGAAGCTCAATCCCACTTGGAAAATTCAGTTCCTCTGAGCAAAAGAGCTTTGTAAATTAAAGCATAAGGAAGCAGAGAAGTGTTTCACTCTTTTACTAAGCCTCAAGTTCTATTCTCTTCCTAATCACCATACAGTGGATACACTCCTTCAGCTATCCTGTTAAATCCCAACCTAATGATTTCTTATTTTCAAGACACTAACTCAGATTTATAGAAATAATTGTAACTTTACGTTGCTTAAAAAAAAAAGAAGAACAAACCCTCTTTCAGTTCAGCAGTCCTAACGGGTGTCTTGATTTTGCAGTAGGTTGAAAATTTTTATTTTATACCTTGCACAGACTTTTTAAAATGTTTCTTTGGATAGTTCAGTAGACACAAATCAGTTATATTTCAATATTACATTGAAAGCTTATGGCATTGAACAAAACATAAAAGATCTATGAATTAACTTTTTAAAAGAAAATAAAAGGAAGAACAATGTCATACATCCTCACCTACTGAAACAAGGATTTAAGGGAATTAGTCTTCTTTAAATCATTTTAGAGACAACAACTATGAAGCAACAATATGAAGCATATTTAAATTATAAGCCGAGTCTCTTTCTCAAGAATATGGAGAAAGCAGAAATGTCTGGAGAAATATGATACTTTCTGAAAATATTAATGCTAAATGATACAAGTGTCAAGGTGTAGATTTTTGATTAACATATTTTGAAATTCCGTTGGACTGAAGGGCAGTTTTTTGTAGAAAAACATTTGGTAGCTGCTTGGGACAAGTAGCAGTAGTATCAGAAGTAATCCGAACTACATGACTTTTTTCAAGTTCCTCCTTGTTGAAATGAATTAACAAACACATTTTCTCCAGTGTTTCATATACCAGAAGTATTTCATATGCCAAAAGTCAGTGCCTCTGTGATTAAGGATATCTATAACTCATTCTTCATATATCTAGTGAGAACAGCAGTTTTGTTAATTCAAAGTAGAGAACAACATCTGCAAAGAATGAAGAGACAGTAAGCAGAAACAGTATTTTGCATTTCTTCAAGGTGTAAGCTTTTATTTCCATTTTTTACAAATATGCTTTGCTGCTGCAGGATGTTCTTCCACTAAAGATGCACAGTTATCAAATGATGTGCAGGTAGAACACAATGAAGGTTTTTGAATATGGCAAAGATGTGTTCTAGCACTGTACACTAGAAGGAAAACAGGTTTTATCTCTGCTCTGACTGCAGCAGCAAGAAAACCAACTGGCTACATTATCTATCCAATTTCACATGTCCAAAGTTAGACAACCTCAATTCTGCTGAGGTATTTTCAGATCAGTTCTGCAAAGTACTTGATCATTTCCCAGCCTACAAAAATGTAGAAACCTAAACTGCCTATTTTGTTCTAGGGCAGGTGCAGATCTTAAGCTCTGTGCTAAGTAGTATCATTACATTTGTGTTTATGTTTAATCCTTGGCTATAACTAGGCCACCTCTTTCTTTATTTAAGAAAAGATTTTGTTTATGAACAGAAATATTGTCATACTAGATCAAAGTCAGGCCTATCCACTTTGTCATCTCCACCAATGCTCAACACTAGAGAGCAACAGATAAGTATATAGAAATAAAACAATTACTTCTTTCCATTTCTCCAGCTCCAAAAAACCTCTACACGTTGAAGATGAAGTTTCAATATCACTTCTACAGAAACTCCAAAACCACAAAGCTGTTTTTAAAAAGTATTTCATTTTTCATTTTTCCAGTTTTAAGTTGAACTCCTTTTTTTTACCCATGTGAACTATCCTGCTTCTTGTCACCTCAACCACCCCAGCCAAAGAAGTTTGAAAACCGCAGTAGAGACATTTAATTGCATTTATAACATTAAATCAGAATGACTTGTCTAACTCACAGTTATTTTGAAAATCAGTTACCAAAACAGGTTCATTCACGGACATGAGCAATGGAATGCTGAAGAGTCAAGTCCCACTTCACTGAATTCACCAAACCTAAATACAAATTTCTATGAAAAGTTTTGGAGACAAAAATATGATATGTTAAAATGTAATATTAATCTGTAACGCAATGTTTTTAAAAAAGGGAATAAATTTTCACAAATTAATTTGATAACTGTTATTAAACACAGTAACAATGCTAATGTCTACCTTCTAGAATTAGTTGATGTTTATGTTGATAATAGAAGAGGTGAAGTCTGGGACCTTAACAAAATACAGCACAGAGGTAGATACATTATTCCTACGGTGAAGTTTGTTAATGATATTCCAGACTTTTGTAAAAAAAAAAAAAAAAAGATACTCAGAGGTGGCATAATCACAGAAAAAGAAAACAGCCTTCCTTCTGTCTCCATGACTGAGTAGGAGGCTGAAAAAAAAAACAACAAATGGATCAATTAAGGAGAATAAAGAAAAACACCTACCGACCCAATTGAAGCACTGGCACTATTATCAAGGAGATAATCCAGTATTATCTTCTGACTGTCCTCAAAGACAGCGCTCTTGTCTGCAGATATGTTAGAATAAGAGCACTACTACCACAAAGCTTTCTAAAGGAGGATGCTGTATATGCCAAAATATCAGTCTGTAGGAAAAAGAAAACAAAACAGGATTCTTTGTCAGTTACAAAGCATCTTAAATCATGTTCATCCACTGACTAACATGGATGCTCATGGAAATTTATCTTGAATACACATAATAGAAGTGATGGATCATGGAGTGCCAGGACTTTTTTAGCTTATTTTCAAGGATATGAAACTTCCCCACTATCAGAACATATAATAGTATTTCAACATCAAGAAAAATCTCTGATGACATTCCTTGCAAATTATTATTATTGTAAATAAGACACAATTCTGTTGAGAGCACATCTCTAAGGACACAATCCCAGTGTGATATAAATTTCTATTATGTGAATTCTGAGATAACAAGAATAGACAGGAAAAAACCCTCTGAGAATGGAAGGGGAAAAAAAAGTCTTAACATAGTTTCTGATGCTCTTGGGTGCTAAATAACTGATTAGTGTTCTCAAACTGTGTAGCTGAATTCCTTTTCAGATCCTTTGAAAAGCTGATCTCACTGCTGCTCAATCAAACTTTAATAAATTTCACAGCACTCAAAAGATATTCAAAAATATATATCTTCATGCGTAACTCCAAAAGAACATGCTGAAAACAATTGGGCAATTAAGAACATAGACATTTTTTTCTCATAACAATAGCGATATATCATCGCAGAATCATAGACTAATTCAGGATTGAAAGTAACTCAGGAAACTCATGCAGCTGAGCCAATCCTGATAATGGCTCATTGAGATGAGGTAGTTTAGGACTTTGTCCCATTGTGTTTTAAGGAAAAGTTTGGAATTATTTAATACAGACTGGTACAGGGAAATTACTCCTGTCTATTTGTCAGATAGAATGAGATATGGACACAGTGTGTCTGTGGACTTATCGAAAATTCAGCAAATTCCAAAAATACATAATTCTACTTTAAAAGCGGTTTTGTTTATTCAACTGTGACTCAAATTCTGTTCTTTAGTTCCACACACAGTATTCTGAATGCATGAGAGATGTAGAAGACATTATAATGCATTATTTTTCCTTGGTAAAAAGAGGAAGAAAATACACTAATAAATCACATGATAGGACAATATAGAAGTTAGTGAGGGATAAGGAGGTTAAATTGCAGAAGTGAATGAATAAAGTGTGGACAAAGATAAAGGAAGTTGCAAACTTGTGGGAGTTGTAAAAGTAAAAAAGTACGATAAGGACTTGGTATGATGCCTAACTTCTCAGGGACTGTAAACAGGGACAAGATAACCACAAAGCAAGCAGAAAACAGTTGGGGGTAGCCCCCCTGGAAAAGGTTAGAAGTTTACATCGAGGAAGACTACAAGCCTTTGTGAGGAAGACCATGAGCCTTCATCCAACAACCACCAGGAAAAGCCCCCAACAGGCACAAGGAGGAGGGACTGTATGCAAAGGACTTCTCAGAAATATAATGGATATGCATACAAATTCCAGGAAATCTGTTGAATATGTGCAAGCTTGGCCTATATATGTAAGGAGCTTTTGCTTGTCGGTGTGCAAGTTAGGCAGACCTGTCCCCCTAGCACCTGGTGTATGCGCACCGCTGAAATAAACATACCTGCTCTATATCTCTTGGGCTATAGAGTTGGATTTCCACACATTATTAGATATGAGGATGCACACAAAAACAGTGGAAAAATCTTCAATAAATAAAAGTTCATTCCCTTGCCATCTATTGTAGTGGTTTATCTCCTAAATAATCTGTTACATTAAATCTACCAAATTTACTATATTTTTATTCACATAGTAAAGAAACACTTGAGCCCATGGATGAAGGCAAATTAAAAGATATAAATCAGAAGCCTAAGTGATGTGCTTATGACAGATTGCTGTTCATGCCACAGAATCAGTCTAGTTTCAATGCTAATATCTTTAAATTACAGCTTGTTTGAAATCAAGAGCAATTAAAATAGTAAGCCATCAAAGTCCATTTTATTCCTCAAATAATTAGAAAACTTCTAATTTGCAATCTTAATTTACCTGTTGCCAATTAGTGCTCTTGTAATAACCTTGTCATTTGGTTTATGTGGCTCTACCTGCTAAGTACATCTGATGCCTTCTATGTTTATCTTCTTTTTTTTTTTTTAACATCATTACAGTTAACTGACATCATTTAGTACATGAAAAGCCATATATAAATTTTGATTATGTTTGGTAGCACTAACCAAACAACTGGATGCCCAGGGAAAGTACTCTTTAACTTGAGTTTCAAAAGCACTTCATCTTATAGGTTTATATATACTTATGGAGAATGTCTGCCACTGTTCTAATTAAATGCCATGGAAAACACCAGCAATTCGTAACAATATTAGCCAAGAAAGCATAATGTTCACATTTACTGCTTTTAAGTGACATTTTTCATACTGATTATTAATATATTAGAAGCACAATGTTGTTTAATAAAGAAAGATAATTTCTCAGTCTTGATAGTAATCAAGTTGAAAGAAATATTTATATTTGAAATCTTAACCAATTACTTTTTAAAAGGACTGATAATATATTCTGGAATATTACCCCCCCTTCTATGTTCTGGAAAATTACCATCCATTCTATGACAATGACCTTGGGGAAAAGATAGGAAAGCTCTAGTACCTTCTCTCTTCTATATATAACATGCATTAGCACAACAGAAGTTAAATATAATTTCCTTAATGGAAAAAGGATGTCCTTAATTGCTTTATATAAAAATGAATTTAAATAGTCGAAGATGGAAAATGTTAAACCCTTAAAATTACTATCTGCATTTCCAAATATAATTTACTACTTACAGTTCTGTTATTGACAGATTTAGAAAACAGAAATTTCATGTATCCAAGAGGACAACCAGTAACTGGTGATAAGTAATATATAAATGGTACATAAGAACATTATTATTTTATTTATCTTTATGAGAGTCCAGTCTATCTAAACTATGGTATTTGTCAAAGTACTTTAAAACTTTTCCCATTTAAAAGTTACTTTGGGCAGGATGAGGTACCAGATTGGACTACTGAACTGTACATATTTTATGATAAGGTGAGAATATCAAACCATCTGGTTATAATGCATGTGCATGTGCATGGAAAAATTAAACGCACATTGTTACTAATGTTGAGATTCATACAAGATGATATGCATCTTTGAAATTCTGGCATTTAATACATCAGTGTTACTAAGCACGACTGTAGTTTCCTGTCATTTTAGTAGTCTCCAAATTCAAGTAAATGAATATTTTCTGTTTAACTGTAAATAGCACTGTTAAGGTAATTGCCTCTATTGCCAATAACTTCAGAATTCTCTTTAAAAAGGAAATTTATTATTTATTAGGCTTTATAATGAGCAGACTTACTGACTACACTTTTTTGAACAGTTCCTATAACAAAGGCATTCTCTTTAAGAGGAGCAAACATAAAATCACTTTGAAACACAGGAACTGCAACATTAAACTCACTGACCAAGCACATTCCTATGTTCAGCAAAGGTAAAGCAATGAGACACGAGATCAAAGTGGTATTCAGACACATTTAACTCAACTGATCTGTGAGGTTAAGTCCAGTCAGATCATTTTGAGTCACTGGCAAGAACTGAAATAAGTTTTCAAAAAAGGTCTTTTGTTACATCAAAATACGCATGCAGTATTCCAGGAACTGCCAAAAGTTAACTTAACAGTGAAGAACAGATCTTCTCTATTATGAAAGTATTCTCTGGCTGCCAGGAGATTCCTTCATAATTATAAACAACAATAACTGTCACACACTCACACCATCTGCATGCGCTCTAATTCTTTCTTCACTTGGCTTCCAACATGAGATTCACCCTGCTAGTTCAATGTTGCTTCTAGTAGTAAATCTGATTAGTTCCTACCAAGAACTTGAAAAAAATCCTCCCGTCTATGGGCTAAGTTTTGATACACTGGATAAACACAGTAGCACAGTCCTAGTGAATAAAGGCCTAATTTGTTATATTGTTAAAACTGTAAAAGTAGTTGAGCACAAACAATGGGAACCCAACCATAACCCAAGGAGCCTGCTGATTGGCCCAAGGAGCCACATCCTAGAAACCATCCTAGAAACTGAACGAGTTGAAGCTGGAATACTTCCTCAAACTACACCGGGGTCAGAAGTACACTGTGAGGATGACATATGGCCGTCATCCCCATGACCACCAGAGCAACCACCAGGAGGCACCACGCATGCGTAGAAACGTTAGGGGTGGAGTTTGGGGCATAGAATGGGCATGGAATGTTGTAATGAATAAAGATATTTGAGAACATTTTCAAGTTTTCTGACATTTTTTAAAATGTATTTTCAGATGCTATTTTCAGTCAATATAAAATGTTACCTGAGAATTTTCAAATGGAATGTATGGAGTTGCAATCAGATTTCAACTCAAAAAAAGTGAGATCATGTCTCTTCACCTGACTTTCATAAGACTTCTCTTTCCAGTGAAAAATATCCTTCCCTTCACAGTCATGCCTTATTCATGTCATAACTTTCTGGCAGTATGCACATTTGTGAAGAACTATTTTCAAGGATGAAGTACAGGAAGAGTAAAATATCATCAAAAATCTCTAATGAACACACTGAGAACTCACTAAGAATTTCAACCACAACCACTGAACCAGACAAATGCATTAGTTTCACAAAAACAGGGTCAAATATCCCATTTGTTTTGTTTTTGTTGCTCTCTTTCTTTAAATGTTTCAATTAAAAGAAGTAAATATTTGTTCCCTATATACAATAACTATTATATATTTTATATGCCGCCCAAGACAATTTCTCTTCACTCAGTGTGGTCCAGGGAAGCCAAAATGTTGGACACACATGGATTAAGGGCTGACCAGCTGGAAAGGAGCACTGAGGAGAAGGATCCAGGTGTCCTGGTGGACAGCAGGTTGACCATGAGTCAGCAGTGCGTGCCTTAGTAGCCAGGAAGGCCAGTAGTATCCTGGGGTGCATTCAAAATTTTTCCTTCAGGTCAAGGGATGTGATCTTCCCCCTCTACTTTGTCTTGGTGAGGCCATGTCTGAAGTACTGAGTCAATTTCTGGGCTCCTCAGTTCAAGAAAAGATGGAAACTTCTGGAGACAAACCAGTGGAAGGCAACTAAAGTGCTTGGAGCCTGCAGCATTTCCTGTTTGAGGAAAGGCTGAAAGACTGTTCAGCCTGGAGAAAAGAAGACTTATAAGTATCTAAAGGACAAGAGTCCAGTGGAGGTGTTCAGGCTGTTTTCAGCAATGTCCAGTGATGAAAGAAAGAGAAATGGGCACAAACTGGAACACAGGATGTTCTATACAGATATAGGAGAAAATAGAAGGATATCAGGTTGGTCAAGCAGGACCTGCTTTTCATGAACCGTGACAGTTAGGTCTAATTCCCCAGTGGTCCCAAACTTACCATTTGATCTCAGTCAAGATAATCTGTTTCATAACCTTCCCTGGCAATGAGGTCAGGCTGACAGGCTAGTAGTTCCCCAGATCCTCCTTACAACCCTTCTTGTAGATAAGTCACACTGGTAAGCCTCCAATCCCATGGGACCTCTCCTGGGTTGACCAGGAATGCTGATAGATGTTAGAAAGTGGTTTGGCTATCACCATGTCAGTCTACTTCCCCATCAGCTCAACCTTGTGGCACACAGGGATAGCCTGTTCCAGCACCTTTAAGACTTCCTTCTTGGGGGGAGACCAGCCTTCCTGGACCCTTTTGCCCTTCAGGACTGAATCCCGAGGGACTTTGTGCCCTGAATAGTTCAAAGTTTGCCCTCTGGAAATTTGCTAGTTAGTCAGAGGATCTGGACTCCTTTTGACCAAATTTACAACACTACTCTCAGAATCTAAAAATGTGAACATACAGATTAACAAATTGGCAATGCATAAATGTGATTATATATATATATGTCTAATATATAGGTCTTACATATAGAAAGAAGCTGCAGTAAATAAACATAAACAAAGTATAAACATACTTCATCCAACTAGATTTGCATATTAGTGTCAGTAGTTTGATTCAAATTTAAAATAAACTGTTCCTAATACATAAACTGTATAGACAGTGGTATAAAGTAATGAAAAAAACATAACTTTAATATTCTATTTATGCAGTAACTTTAAATGTTTTCTGATGAATTGCTTTGCAAGCTACCTTGAGATATTAATCCCAAATGTCAAAACTCTTCTCAGATTTATAGTTCATTTACAGATATGTTGTGCTTTTTAATTAAAATTACTTCTAATTACATTAATTGGAGCAGATTTCCTCAACAAGGCCCTTAACGAATGTAGAATTGTTGTTAAGTGTGAGATTTGGGACTTCATAAAATCAAAACTTTAAAAGTGTTTTGTGGGTGTTGTCCTATAAAGCTGTGCCTTGTACCTGGAAGTTGTTGAAAAATGCCAGAAGTTTGTAAAACTAACACAAGCGTGCCAATTTTTCTTCACTGTTTCTTTCTCTCATCTTACACTCATGCTGAGAAGCCATAACAAGCCTGCACATCAGCTATTTGCCAGTGTAAATAGATATAATTGCAGAAATAGGGATGTAATCAGCAGCTTACAGCGTCCTGCAATTACGAAGCTGAAAGTACAGTCTTAAAGCTGTATGCTTCTACAAAATATATTGTTATTCAGTATCACACAGATCAATTTCTTTCACTCATAGTTTTTTTTTTCTTTTAATTACGTTTCCAAGGAGTTGGCTTTTGTGCTGCAATAAATCTTTTATACAAAATCTCATTATTATGATGTGTTTTGCATCTGATGCTATAAGTAACTGATAAAATCCTTGTTCATTTAAAGTTGTTGTCCTCGAAGGAAACTAGTTTAAGACAACATATGCAATTTTAATACAGTGATGGAAGAACCAAAATTAAGCAAATAAGTACATGTTCACAAAACTAAGTCTTAATCATTTTTTGCTAGAGAGCCAAATATCCATTAGACATTTTTTAATATAATTTTCTGTATGTGAGTACGTTTAAAGTTATTTTTTTCTCTGTATGGATAATTTTACTGGATATTTATATCCATAGAAATGGAGTCTGCTTCTGAAAACAACTTGAATTACAGTTGTACACTGTCATTAAGGAAAATTCCTAAGCAAAATTATTTACATTAATTGTATTACA
This sequence comes from Crossoptilon crossoptilon, assembly GCA_036346035.1. Lineage (NCBI taxonomy): Eukaryota > Metazoa > Chordata > Aves > Galliformes > Phasianidae > Crossoptilon > Crossoptilon crossoptilon. The sequence continues at coordinate 86,879 of JARXNR010000626.1, read as the reverse complement.
AACTCTTCCAATCGAGAGTTTGTATTACATTGTATTTTATATTAGACCTATGCACATTTTCTTAATTTTGATGTGCTGTTTTGCTATTTCATAGACTTACAGTATCACAGAATTGTTTGAGTTGGAATGGACCATCAAAGACAATCTGAACCAACTGCTCTGCAATGAACAGGGACACGTACAGCTTCACCAGGTTGCTCAGAGCCCCATCCAACCTGATCTTGAGTGTCTTCAGGGACGGGACCTCCACCATCACTCTGGGAAACCTGTGCCAGTGCCTCATAACCCTAATCATAAAAATCTTTTTTCCTATATCCAGTCTAAATCTCCCCTCTTTTAGTTTGAAACCATTTTCCTTTGTGCCAGCACAACAGATCCTGCTAAAGAGCCTACTCCATTCTTTCTTATAATCCCCCTTCCCCTTAGATACTGACAGGCCGCTCCTAGGTCCCCCCAGAGCCTTCTCTTACCCTGACTATACAATCCCAGCTCTCTCAGCCTGTCCTGTAGTTGAAGTGTTACATCCATCCAATTCATAGAATCATAGAATGGACTGGGTTGAAAAGGACCACACTGATCATCAGTTCCAACCCCCTCATATGTGCAGGGTTGCCAACCAGCAGACCAGGCTGCCCAGAGCCACATCCAGCCTGGCCTTGAATGCCTCCAGGGATGGGGCAACCACAACTTCCTTGGGCAACCTGTTCCAGTGTGTCACCACCCTCTGATTGGAAAATTTCTTCTTAATATCTAACCTAAATCTCTCCTGTCTTAGTTTAAAACCATTCCCCCTTGTCCTATCGCTGTCAACCCATGTAAACCACTGTTCCCCTGAGTTAGGGGATGAAGGGTAATCATGGGCTGGCTGTAAAGGAAGCCAAGACAAAAGAATGTAGCAAGCAGTATGTGGGGTAGATAAGGGTTAACCATTGTATAGGAATGTGAGTAAAGAGAGGACAAGATAAGGGTTAACTATTGTATAGGAATGCAGGTAAGCAGGATGTAAGGCCAGATGAGAAAAGAACATCTTGAAACTCTATTGTAAACTTGAAGAAAGCATCACAAAAAGAACAGGTCAGGATCGGATTACTTCGGTTGAAGACAATGAGCCTTCATCCTGAGATAGTAAGCTGAAGAATACAAGATGTAAGAGGTCCATGACACCGCTTGGTTTTGCTAACTCAAAAGGAAATCACAAATAGCATCGCTTAGTTTAACTTTTGCTAGCCCAAACGCATTCCCAAAAAGGAAGCCTTCTCAAGTCAGCAGAAAGGAGCCAATGAGAGAACAATGGAAAGGGGAACAAACAGGATAAGAAATTGCAGAGGCATGCAGGGTGGGAGAAGAGCTCAAAACTGGGACAAAGGTCGGAAGGACATGGCAAGGAAGACTACTGACTTCATCCAGGGATGACCACCAGGTGGGGAGGAAGACATTGAGCCTTATCCAACGACCATCAGAGGAAGCTACTGCGCATGCACTACGGGGAGGGAGAGTATGTAAACGAATTCCCGGAAAAGTAATGAATATGTCAATAGGTCTTGGGAAATACTGCTGAATATGTATGGGCTTGGCTTATAAATGTATCACGATCCCACTCTCTGGTGTGCAAATTCGGAGGAGCTATCCCCCTTGCACCCAGCTTGGCGCCAAATGCTGAATAAACACATACCTGCTTTATAACCTAACCCTGGGTTATAGAGTTTGATTCCATAAATCACCCCCTCCTGTTTATATGCTCCCTTCAAATATTGGAAGGCCACAATGAGGCCTCCCCAGAGCCTTCTCTTCTCCAGGCTAAACAAACCCAGTTCCCTCAACCTTTCTTCTCTGGAGAGGTGCTCCAGCCCTCTCCTGTACAATCACCTTCATTTTTCATTAAGTTCCATATAGCTTTCTCAGAACATTAACTACAGATGTCATCCCTAATTAACTAATTCTGTAACCCAATGAATCTGCCCATAAAGGTGTATCCGCATAAACAAACAGTTCCCAACTTTGTAGTAGATGTAGTAAGTGTGCAATAGCTTCTAATACAATATTTGCTATTCATTGTTCTTTTCTACCTCAACAAAATTCTTCCCAGTGCAGGGTATTTTCACTATGATTTTCATTTTCCACTGGAGCACTTAAAAAGGTTCTCAGCTGGACATACAAGAATAATCCAGTTGAAAAGGAACTAAATGCAGAGTGAGAATTGAGTGCTTATGGAAGGATCTTGCTGTATGAGGATCACAGAGTTCTCAAACTAAGAAAGTAGTATTGTTCCTGGAATAAAGCCTGGGGCTGGTCAGGAAATCCAATTGGAATACTATGTTTGCTATCTAGCAGAGAGACTTCTGCCCTCCAGAATACCCACATTCTGAGAGCTTACTCAGACTGAAAGTGCCAGCAGTGCTCCTTCTCACATAACCTGCCCCTCTCTCAGTCTGCTTAATGGGAATACGAAGAAAGGAAAGTGAAGGCAACTGGGACAAATTTCTGTCCACTTGGAAATGACTGGTTGCATTCTCAGTGACTTCCCTGGGCCCAGAAATTAAAAATCTGCAATAAAAAAGCATTACATTATATTACTGTTTTAGGAAGACCCTCAATCTTACAGTCTCTAGCAGCTATGAAAAGGAGTGCTTAAACAAGCTAACTGAGGACTCCTTTGTAAAGCATAATTAGGTCTGATTCTACCCACTCCTTAGGAATTATGTTTTTAAAGTCTTTCAAAGTCTTTTCCATTATGCAAGTGCCTTCATCATTCTTGATAAAGCAGCTCCTCTTATCCAAGTGCTTCAAACTTCATACTTAAGAACAACAGGAGCTTCTAAGAGGCTTGCAACAGACACAAATGTAGTCATTATTTTGTGTACTGCCAGTTTGTAATTTGGTGAAGATATGAAAGGTGCTTATTTTTGAAAAAATATGGTTTTGGGGAAGTACGGACTTCTCTGTGTAATAAACCAGTCAAGAAATAAATACACAATTCATGCTAATTGAAGTATATTTAACATAATTTAATATATATGTTTATATTGTATTATGTATATTATAATAATTATTAATATAATAATATAATATTATATATATATGTAATTCATTTAATATAGTATATTTAATATAATATTAAATTGGTATCTGAACATAATACAGTGGTGTGATGTGAACTAATAAAGGTGATTAGTAGAATCTACATCTGCTTGCCTCATTTATAATTACTGTTGCTCAAAGAAAGAATTGTCAGAAATCTATGTGCAGCTGTTATCAAATCATACCTGCCAGAGAAATTTGTACAAATAGTGAATGTATTTCAAATTTTGCTTAGCATAAGCATAATATTTTTGCTTCCCTCTAAAACATTTATTTTAAATTCAGGCACATTTCACTAAGACTAGAAATTTTACAGTAATTTTTTACATACTGATTTATACATATTTTTTGGCAATCCAGAAGTGCAAGTATAAATGGCTTTTACTCTTGCACAGAAATTGAATGTTTCATAGTAATTAAATGAACAATAAAAAACCATGCTAGCAGTCCTTCCAAAAGAAATAATTGCCATGATATCATGGCCCTCCCAATATCTAGTCTGAACAGATTGTGACAGATCACTGAAAGGAAGGAAATGGGCAAAGGGTACAGACAAGAGACTAGTCAGAGATATTAATTACAAGGCCACATCATAAACAATAAAAAGATCTTTTAAAGTGTCAGAAAAGTCTCTACTCCAATGAAATCTTTTCAGAATTAGCATAATTTAACATTAACCTCTCATACACATATATATGCCTATGTAACAACTTTGATACATAAAAACTATTAAAAATATGATGTTCTCACGCTAAGTTTTAAAAATTTTGCAAGCACTAAGATCCTCTAAAATATATAGTGATAGGTTGAGAAAGAGCAGTTGTCCAGGACTTTATCCTCATAAGCACCATAGGACTCAGCACAGGCAAGAGAGAATGTGTGTAATTGCAAACTACTTAGATATTCTATACGGATCTACTTTAAGCACTCATGTTTAAATCTGAAAAGCAAACCTAGATACTCATAAAGATGTTCTAAACTCCTGGCTCATAAAACAAGGGATGCTTATTAAAAGAAGTTCTATATCTACTCTGAATAAAAACATGGGTGATTTTATTCCAAATGCTCTAACTTGCTTATCGTTTGAATAGATGAATTACTTTAAAAATGGAATTAATTTTGTGTACATATATGATAAATTTTGAATGCTCTTACAGCTTACCAACATTCTGTCCTTACTTATACATTATCCATAAATACTCCAGGAAAAAAACAAGTGATTTTTCCTGTCCTCTTCATAACTCTTATCAACTTTTCACAGTCAGCCTGGGAAAACAAAACTTATTCTTTGCCTTACAGAGAAGAAGCTCAGATTCTGCTGATCTAAAGGAATCTCTACGTTCTCTTACTTTCCAACACAACTCTCAAAACAATAGCTAAGCTCTGCTTTCTCTTGAAGATTTGGTTACATAACACAGAAAAAGTGAAACTTGAAATAAATATTGTTTACTGCTTAAAACTTTTCTTTCACAAAATTTTTTTCATGAACTGAATCCTGTATGTGCAATTTATTAATCTTTCAGAGAGTGCATAAAAACTTAAACAGCAAGACAAAATATCAGTTTTTTGTCACTCTTGTTAGTGAAAGCTGTATTATGAGAGTGCTTTAACAATGGATGCTATTACAATTCTTTTTATTTTATTTCTGCATTGGGTGTTTTCCCATTTTTTATGTCTTTAACAGAACTACTGTTTACGAGGAGATTCTGATATTCCATTAGGAAGAGCTATGTAGTGTTTTTAAGTTCTTAGTAGTCTTAGTTATTCTTCTTTCATAATTTGTCAATAAGAAAACTGAGAAAGCAAAAAGGAAAGTAATAATCTAGTAAACTCATAACTTCATTTTCAAATGCACCTTTCTATCATCTTACAATCCTTAAAGCTATCACATTTGATTACTCTGAGTGGTTGTATATATTATAGTTACACAGATTTATTTATTGAGACTAACATTTGCAAGTACATGTATTAACCTTGCTCTCTAGAATTCTTTGACATAACAGAAGTTAGACTGAAGATCAATTATGACTGAAACTGGGCTGATGCCGTACTGGAAGGATTTATTTCTAGTTATCCTTTACTTCCAATGTATTATTCTTGAACAAGCATACAAATAAATATGTAAATAAAAAACAAAAGAAAGTTAGCATAAAAAAATATAAGATAAATAAACGTAAGATAAATAAAATAATTAAAATAATAAAAAAACAGTTTTTAAAATGCAATTGCTTTAATTTTGATTTCAGACAAAGATTATAGGTTAGAATATTTTTTAAGCTTCCAAAACTAGTCATTATTTGCCTCAGTTATTGCAAAGTGCATCATAAAGCAGCCCCTTATCTTCCATTTCATAGATTCTTGGATACAGTGCAGTGCCACAATGTATCCTGAAAACATGACAGAGATGATTTCAAGAGTGATTTTTCAAAGAAAGAGAAGAAAGCAGTAGTTGACATGGGTCAGAAAGAGCAACAGAAATTGAGGTTAGCTGCAGTCTACCAGGGTGGTGAAGGAAACTGGAAAGACTAAATTCGTAGCACTCCTGATAGGTGAGCTTGAGCACTGCAGAGGAGTGCAGTGCTCTGAACACAAAAGGCTCTTTTTCATGAAAATACCTTCAAATATCCGTAGGAGCTCTTGCCTTGAAGTTTCTGTCCTGTTCTCCCTTTCTTGGAAGTTCCCTTACCCTAATTGTTGAAGCTTATCTCTCTGCAGAGCAGGAATTGTGCAGAACTGAAGGATTTATAGCTAGAGACATTAAGTTAAAGCAGAAGTTATTTTAGATACCTCCTGTTGTATGCTGCAAGTTGTGGCATCTCAGGCACGGTTAGAAAGGAATATAAATAAACTCATAGATATCTGCCATTCATAGGATCAGTTAAGTCGCCATCTCACAGAGCTGGTTTCAGAGCCACTTAGGAGAATAATGTAGGATAGACGGAGTAACAGAAGTTCATTTTGAAGTGCATTAGGCACACTTCATTCTCAGCTACAGTAGGTTGAACAAATTGTTATCTTGTTTGAATACTAAGTAAAAGTTAAACATGATTTAGAATTGATTTTATGTTTTTAATGTCCTTTGCTCTGTATTTTGTATATGGATATTTTCAGTATTGCATATTTGATTCACTCATTTTTCTTGAAAAGCAAGTGTGCCTGAAGAAGTTTGGTCTGTCTTTGTGAAGTTAATAGATCAAATGAGAGAATTAAGTATCTCAAGGAAAATGATCTCTAGAGGATGCCTAAGAAAGCAGGACCAGCAACTCCATATCCGAACTAGAACAGCAGGAGCAAAGTGCTTTAGCAGAGGCCTTCAGCATCTGGTTGTTTGGGAAATAAAGTTCTCCAAGAAAGAAGTATATTCATCTTTATACACTTTCATACAAAATCTAATGATTGTAGGTTTGCATAGAGTTAAAGATAAGGAAAACCTCAAAGATATCCTCACTAGCTTTTGCTCTGTCAATAGATTCAGAAGATTCAGAAGTTAGAAAATCGTATATATTGTTACCACTTAACCAAGCAGAGAAAAGGATATTATGCTGCCCCTTCAACCTGACAAAATGAAAGCAATCAATGCATCACAATTACAGTGCAGTTAAGTTCAAAGTGTGTCACACAGTTTAAATTATGCACTGAATCTTAAACATGCATGCCAGAATTGCAAAAGGAAACATTACCATCTTTTAGGACATTTTATATAAAATGTCTGCTACTAACGAACCAACAAGATTAAACAAAAATGGTCCCAGGGATGGAATACCACCCTACAAGGACAGGCTATGAGAGCTAAGGCTGTGCAGCCTGGAGAAGTGAAGGCTCCAGAAAGACCTGAGAGTGACCTTCTCAAGGGGACTGTAACAAAGGAGGGAACAGACTCTTTAGATTCTTCATAAGGAAGAAGTTCTCTGTGATAAGAACCATTCTATGATTCTATAGTAAGGGTGGTGAGGCCCTGGAACAGGACACTGAAGGATCCTGGAGCCCTGAGAACTGGGCATCATGGCCTGGGGATGAATGGGATAGAGGGCACGATTCCTGGCCTGTTCCAGGGGCACCTAGGCATTGCCACCCCCCAGACCTTCCCTTGTGCTTTGTGGGGCTGTGCAGAGGAGGAGAGGGTCACAAAGTGCCCTAGGGATGGCCCAGGGTCACCATGCAGACTGGACAGGGGCTGTGGCTGCTGTCCCCAGGGGACCCAGATCCTGCCCTGGGCTGATACCAGCCCTTCTCCTTGCCTGAAATCCTGGGACACAAACCCTGCCTATTTGGTAGAAAGCATGGTTTGCTCATTGTAGTGTAAAGATTTGCTTTGGATTTAATCAAGCACAGAATTCAGAGAGCATGACTGCATCTGACTTCCCTGAGAGATGCTATTGTAGCTGAAGAGATGAAGAAGCAGCCAGTAGTCTCCAGACCAAGCAGTACTGCCTGATGTTAGTCAGGGTGAACTCTTCCTGCTGCAATGTGATAATGACAGGACTGCAGATGATCTGCAAGTCCAGCTCATAGATGGGAGCCAGGCATGGACACTGTAGGAGCACAGAGGTGTTTAGGGAACAACTAAGGCATCGAAGAGCATCAAAAAGCACTGAAAAGCATCACAAAGGTGCAGCCAGGAAGCTTGGAATTTTAATGACCAGCAACCAGGATTCTATTTGCTACCATACAAAATAGTAGATCTCTCCCTGCAGACACCCAAAAGCCATAGAACATGGGAACAAACCCAGAGCTCTGCAGCAAGCAGCTGAAAGCCATATCACTGCAAGCTGAAGTGCCTTGCAGTTTTTTACATTGATCCCAGTCCCTTTGAATGACCCAGTCAAGGTGCTGACTGAGCACGAGTGTGCCTTTACTCATTAAACGACAGAAGAGCAAGAGAGGTTCAGAGTAAAGAATGGACTCCTCCGGGAATGGAAAGACTGGCTCAGAGCTTGTGGTGTTACCTGGTGCCTGGAACTGGCCGCCTGACTAAGTTTTCCTCCAAAAAGTTCAGCTTCTCCTCAGCGATGCTGACCTGCTCCTCATGGAGGTGCTGCTGTCTGGGCACTCACTCTGCTTGAGATGGGCTGCACTGGAAAGACACTGGGTCACAATCCAGGCTAACAACTGTGATGTCTGGTGGACTCAGGTCAACATCATCAGTAGAGCCAGGAGAAATGAGGGCAGGAATGTGGACGAGCTCCTTCACAGAATCACAGAAACACCAAGGTTGGAAAAGACCTAGAAGATCATCCTGTCGAACCATCCACCTGTCACCAATACTTCTCACTAAACCATGTCCCTCAACACAAAATCCAAACATTCCTTGAACACCTCCAGGATTGGTGACTCCACCACCTCCCTGGGCAGCCCATCCCAGTGCTTTTTTCCCTAACCCCATCGTTGTTGTCATGTGGAAGGCAGTCATCAGAACTGCAGCGATTCATGCTTCCTAAGAGCTCTCCATTGAAGGAAGCACACAGTGCATCATTGCTGGGCCTGAGTTTTCTTGGTCAAAACTGCTTAGATTCACCTAGGAAAGAGCAGATACACAGGGGTGAGTGCCAAACTTTCACTGTCCATGGAAATAATGCCTTGGTGTTGTTTTTCAAGTTGGCTTCAAGCAGCATGCAAGACACTCACCTGGTGAGCTCTAAACATAAAAATAATGGAGTTAGCAATAGCTGCTAATTAAGTATGCTCAAACTCTTTCTAAAGCAGTTACGAGGTTCAATTTAGCCTGAAACTAAGTTGCTTGCAAAAGCAAAACTAGTTCAAGCATTCTGTGGTTCTAAGTCTTTATGAGAAATCATTTTCCTTCCAAGGCTGCCTTGGTGGGGGGGGGGGGGGGGGGGGGGGGGGTTAGGCATGCAAGGCAGTGAATGTCAGCTATACAGAATCCTTAGAAGGAAAACTAAGATCTGAAGAGTGTTGCCTTGATACCACTGCCCAACAGGGATGAGTAAGCTGCTTCATCAACAGGACCTGCTATTACTGCAGGGGTGTCAGGCAACTACTCTGCTGCTCATCTGCAATCAGTAATGTTACACTGCCTTGGTTTAAACCCACATTTTGCCTTAGCATTGACAGTGTGCAGAGGGGTAAGTGATTCTTTGCTTTTAGCCGAGCCAAGAGTCCCATTGTCTCCTTGCTCCCCCTAGGGAAACAAAACCAGACAGTGACAAGCTGAACTATGAAAGTGGTTAACATTTGGTAATGGATTGCTGGTTAAGCGATTGAGACTGGAAAGAACCAAAAGCACGATTTCCCAGTCTGAAATCATCACTCTAACAGCGCTACAGAATACCCACAAACACGCACTGCCTGTTTGCTTTGCACTGAGCCAAAAAAGGCTGCCTTGCAGCACAACAGCAGCTCTGCACAAGAGAGGGACGTGGTTGTATGGGAACTGCTGAATCATGGCCTGAACCTCTGATTAATCACCTGAGGTGAGCAATGAGTCAGCCACAGAGCACAGGTGAAGAGAATTCACCTGTGCTGCCGGAAGGGGTGGAGCCTGGCTCCTTCTCTCCTAGACCCATTTAAGAGCTGACTACCAGTAGGGAAAAATCTCTTCTAGAGATCCACTCTGCTGGAGTTTCATAAGCAAGCCCAGAATATGGGTAAGCATCCCATATTATTCTCTTTTTGTTATTATAACCTGCTTTGCCTAACTCTCTTGTTTATTTCCTAATTATAACATCTTAATATTCATTGATTATAGAGTGGTGTACAAGCAGATAAAGGCACCAGTGGGTAAGAAATGCCTTTTCTACCCCTAGAGAGACAGCCTGGCTGAGGTCACAAGGAGAAGCAGACCGCTGCCCTCGTGCTGCTGTCAGTGAGCCCAGCCCTTGTGCAATAGCAGCAGTGCCTGTGCTCACCCTGCACAAGACTCTTACACATGTGGAACATCACGGCAGTGTGCTGCCCAGGCAAGCAAGCTCAGTGTGGCATTGCCACATAGGTGCTCCTCAGCGCTCAACTTGTTCTCTTTCATGGAATTGTGGATCTCAGCAGACAAACTACATCCCAGGCTTCAGAACAATAACAAGTTTCTGCTCTTCTCGAGTCCTTGGCAAAAATGTAAGGCTAAGCACCCTGTCTTAATATTTGCTTTGAGCACTAAGTAGCAGCTTTGCATTTGACAGATGTTTTCCTGATGCAGTTTCACCATCTGGTCGCTCTGTAGGCGGAAGCAGGGCTAGCAAGCAGATCGCAGCACAAAAGAAAGGTCAGTACAAAGGAGGGAAGGAGGCAGAAATATTCTGAGCGCAAAAGAGCCGGCAGAAAGAAACCAAACACAGGGAAGGAACGCACGCGCCGCATTCAGGGCGAACGCATCCGCAGCGTGAAACCGCAGCAGCACAGCACGGAGTTGACGCTGAGAACCGGCTGCGCTCAGCGGGAAAGGCACGGCCGGACTGGGACGCCGCTTCTCCGCGTGCCGTGTTTCTCCTCCCCACGCCCGCATCCCACCCCGTGCTCCCGTCCCCACGTTCCGACGCTCTGGCGCAGCCCTCCCCCGTGGGGTCGCTCACCAGCAGCGCAGGCAGAGTCTCCGCAGCGTGGAACAGAGCTCTGCAGGGCCGGGCTGTGACGCGGAGCCCACGTCCCCCAGCGGGGAGGGACTCCGTGCCCAAAGTATTCCAGGCCCGCCCATAAAGGACGATCCCAGGAAGGGCAGAACCCGATGGCGCCAGGAGAAAAGCGCCTTTGGGGGAACCGCGCTGCGCTGCACGCGACCCCGAAGGCAGAGCGCTCCACGGCGACTCATTCATGCTGCCCAGAGAGCGCACCCAGGCCGGGCGGCTGCGTGACATCATCAGAGCGCGCCAGCAGCACAGCGCTCCTCGCGGAGGTAACGAGAGCTGCCTCACGCGGAGATGGGGAGCCGCAGTGCCGTCTGTCTGCGCTGTGGCCGGACTGACTTCGGCCGCCTCACAGCGCCTCCGGTCACTGCCCCTCAGTCAGTGCCATCCCCTCCATCTCTGTTACAGCAGGAGACACGCTCCGCAGAGCTACAAACACATGGAGATGTTCCCTGGTACCGCCTGAGGAGCCCACGGCTCCTTATCATCCCCACCATCCCCCTCATCATCCCCATCTCCCCAGTCCTGCCCTGTGCTGGTGCTCTGCAATAAACAGCAATCCAACACACAGCATCCCCATGTCTGTGTGTTCTGTGGAACCCCACAGATGTGACAATGGGGTCTGGCTTCTGGGGCACTTCTCAAAGGAACCAATGCACGCTGCCAGGAGGGGAGGAGGAAGCATCCTGCCACTAATGCTGCCATTGTGCATCCCTCCTCAGGACTCCTACACCTTCCTCTCCCCAGCCCCGCTCAGCTCCTCGCAGGCTGCAGACACTGCTGAGGCACTCACACTTCATGGCTGTCATAATCTTCTTGTGCTGCTGGACTGCTCTCTGCAAGGCTGCACTGAGTTCCTGCTGCTGCAGCCAGAACTGCTGCTCCTGTGCTGATGGATGGAGGAGCTTCATGCTGGCACCCACAGCACGTGGTCCACAGGCTGCCCGTGGCAAGGCTGGATGCTCCCCTCCCTTCCTCCCATCGCCCCTCAGCTACGGCATCCCTATTATCTGCCTGAGGATATGAAGACCCTGCAGAGGGATCTGGGCAGGCCGATCAATGACTGATGCCAACGGCACGAGGCTCAACACCACCACATGCCGGCTCCCGCACTTCGGTCACAACTACCTCCGGCATCGTTGCAGGCTTGGGGCAGAGCGGCTGGAAGGCTGCGCAGTGGAAAAGGTGTGGATCGACGCTAGGCTGAACGCGAGCCAGCAGCCCGCTCGCACGGCAGCAGCGCAGCCAGCAGCAGGAGGCGATCGCCCCGCGCTCAGCCCTGCCCCGCACAGCGCTGGCCTCGGGCCGGCAAGGTTTGCCCTGGGTTGGGAAGGCGGTCGTCGGCGCCCATCGAGGAGCCCGAGAAGGCAATCCGGGTGGGGCTGAACTACCTGAACTACATGACCTACCGCGACCGCCGCCTGCAGCGGGACGCCACAGTGCCCCGGAGCCGCCCATCTCCAGCGGGTTCCCCAGCGCCATCGCCGGGCCGCGCCACCGGCCCGAACGCCCCGCTCCCCAACCTGCGGGAAGCCGCCCGCCCTTGCTCGCCGCTCTTCAAGAACGCCCGCACGGAGCGTTCCTCCTCCCGCAGCCCCAGCCGGCCGCCCCGGGGCCCTGGAAGCGGAGCGGCGCGCGGCGCCGCGGGCAGCCGGGACGCGGCCGGCGGGACTCGCGCGGTGATGACGCAATAACGGCGCGACCGCGGACGGAAAGGACCCCGCGCGCAGTGCCCACCCCGTTCCGCCGACATGGGAACGCGACGAAGGCGGGGCCGAGAGAGGGCTCTCCGCCAATGGCACGATGCGATGCCACGGATCGATACGCGTTCGAGCCAGGCACGGAGTCAAGCGGGAGCCTTGGGCTCTCGCCCGGCTCAAATCAGCAGCACTGTGCTGAGCTGCTGCCCCGCAGCTGCAATCCCCAAGTGCTGGTTTCCATCTGTCTGTCCCCGTACGGAGCTCTCGGAGCTGCGTGAAGCCGACGTGGAGCCGCTTCGTGTTGGCCCCGAGGAGGGAAGCCGTGAGGGGGGAATGACTGTTAGGCTGGGAGCTGGTTGGGAATGCGGTCATTTCTCTGTTTATTGCTCTGTATGTTAAATGGTTAAATGTTTAGCTAGCGTTCGTTTTTCAGCACTTCTGCCTGCGGTCATTTCTGCAGCTCCAGTAACCCCCCATCCCTGTGCCCACCTCAGTGCAAGGACAGGGCAACACAAATGGCCATGTGATAGGACTGCAACCACTTGCTCCGTTCCTCCCCCGAGAATCCCCTCCCCTCCTCAGCACTGCGTGAGAAATGGCTGGGGTGGGAATTCTGGGAGAGCTGGGGTGGCTCAGCCTGCAGAAGAGGAAGTTCGGGGGGATCCCAGGCATGGCCATCTGTCCCTGCAGGGAGGTGCAGAGAGGACGGAGCCAGGCTGCGCCCGGCAGTGTCCAGCAGCAGGACCAGAGGCTCACACTGCAGCACAGCAGGTTTCCCTGTATGTCACCACTGAGCCCTCAGCTCAGGTCAGCGCCATTGGACATTTTTGCCAGTGATCACGATGCAGGAGATGAGTGCATCCTTGTGAAATCCACCGGGCATTCTCAGGCACGAGGTGCTGCTGGCACTCCTAAAGTTTTTAAGGGGCAGCAGGGGACTGGAACACCTCCCCTACAAAGACAGGCTGAGGGAGCTGGGCTTGTTCAGCCTGGAGAAGAGAAGGCTGCAGGGTGACCTCATTGCAGCCTTTCAGTACCTAAAGGGAGCCTACAAACAGGAGGGGAATCAACTCTTTGAAAGGGTAGATAACTGCAGGATGAGGGGAAATGGTTTTAAGTTGAGGGAGGAAAGATTTAGGTTGGATGTCAGAGGGAAGTTCTTTACAGAGAGAGTGGTGAGGTGCTGGAACAGCTGCCAAGAGAGGCTGTGGATGCCCCATCCCTGGAAGTGTTCAAGACCAGGTTGGATGGGGCCCTGGGCAGCCTGGTCTGGTATTAAATGGGAAGTTGGCGGCCCTGCGTGTAGCAGGGGGGTTGGAGATTCGTGATCCTTGAGGTCCCTTCCAACCTGGGCCATTCTGTGTGATACTGTGATTCTGTGAATGGAGGTTGTGGTGAGCTGGGGGTCAGCATCTGCTCCCGTGATAGGACAGGAGAGAACAGCCTCAAGTTGTGCCAAAGGAGATTCAGGCTAGACATTAGGAAATATTACTGCTCCAAAAGTAGTGGTCAGGCACTGCAATGGGCTGCACTGGGACTGGTGGAGTCACAGACCCCAGAGGTGTTCAGGGAATGCTGTGATGTTGTGTTGAGGGCTGTGGTTGAGTGAGAGCTATTGGAGACAGGTGGATGGTTGGAGTGGGTGAGTTTGGAGGGCTTCTCCAAACTTCTGATTGTGTGATTGGGGATGGGAGGATTGAGGAGAGACATGAGGGGGGAGGGTGGGGAGAGAAAGGGAAAAATGGGGGAATGGGGGGGTAGGGACCATTAGGGTAAGAATAGCGGGAGTTACTGGGGGAGGACAGGGGACTGTAGGGGTCAGAATGGGGGACTGGGGGGGGGATTTTGGGGGGAGGGGGGAGAGAGAATAGGAATAGGGGAATAGGAGGGGTGGGATGGGGTGGGGGTAGGGAAGGGATACTGGGGGTAAGAATGGGGAACTGAGTGTGTGCAGGGGGGCACTGAGGTGGGGGGGTTGAAGAGGACTGTAGGGATCAGAATGAGGGAATTGGAGGGGTGGGATGGGGCAGGGGAGAAGGGACCCTTAGGGTAAGTATAGGGGGACTCACTGGGGGGGAATAAGGGACCCTGGTGGTCAGAATGGAGTTTAATGGAAGGGAGATGGATAGGGGGACTCTAGGGTTCCGAATGGGCAACTGAGGGGGGTATTGGTGTAAGGAGAGGATCAGTATGGGGGAATAGAAGTGGAATGGGATGGGGGAAGGGACCCTGGGGGTCAGAATGGGAAATTGAGGTAGGGGGTCAAAGATGACTGTAGGGATCAGAATGAGGGAATTGGAGGGGTGGGATGGGGGTGAAAGGACCGTTAGGGTAAGAATGGGGGGACTCACTGGGGGAGATCCAGGGAGGAACAACAGGGGACTCTAGGAGTCAGAATGGTGGACTGAGGGGGAGTAATGGTAGGGGGGAAGAGGATCAGACTATGGGAATGGGGGGGGGGGGGGGGGGGGGGGGGGGGGGGGGGGGGGTGGGGTGGGGGGGGGGGTGGGGGGGGGCGGGGGGGGACGGGAATTACCTTGGGGTAAGAATGGGGGGACTCGATGGGGGGGGAAGAGAGGACCCTGGTGGACAGAATGAGGAATTTAATGGAGGGAGGGGTGGGGGGGCAGATGGATAGGAGACTCTAGGAGTCAGAATAGGGACTGAGAGGGGGATTGGGGGGAGAAGATAGGAATGGGGGAATAGGAGGAGTGGAACAGGATGGGGGTGGGGAAGGGACCTTGGGGGTAAGAAAGAGGAACTTAGTGGGGGGGGGGGGGGCACTCGGGGGGGGGTCGAAAAGGACTGGGGGAACTGGAGTGGGGGGGGGGGGCTCTAAAGGTCAGATGGGAGGGGGACGGAAAGAATAGTTTGACCCTGGGGATCAGAAAGAGGGACGGGGGGTGGGGGTTTATGGCCGAACCGTGGAGGGGGACGAGGCAGCGATGTACCCTGGACTGGAGGGGGGCACAGTGCATCTCCCCACACCAAGCAGAGGCCCCGAGCACCACAGAAGCCCCACGGCGCCAACACAGAATGGCCTTCACCCAGGTACCCCCCCGAACACCCACTCGTAGAAGCCGAGGCGGCGCTCGGAGCCCCGGGGCTGCCCTGCGGTGTTGGAGCAGCACGAGGCCCACACCACTTCCGCATGGCCGCCTACTCCTCGCGGCGCGGGGTGATGACGTCACAGAGCTCTGAGGCGCTCGCCCGACTCAGCCCTGCAGCTCCTCCCTCCTCAGCCTCAACGCGCTGCTCCAGTGATCATCCTCAACGCGGGCAGAAAGTAATCAACATTTTAATTATTCCCTTCTAACAAATCTCTGCTGTCTTTTATGAATTCCCATGAATTTCCACTCGGTACACGCAGGTGTATTCTGCGTTTCCCCAGTTGCTCCGCACCTCCAATTTGACACGGCCGAAGGCTTTGCAAGGCTCCTCCTGCCAACACAAAGAGGAGAGGCTTCATTACGCACATGGGAAGAGCCACGGCACATCCGCACAGCTCCCTTTGCCAGCTCCGAACCGTGGCTCGCTCCGCTCCCTGGGCTGGTGGGACGCCGGGACGGCGCTGCTGATGGGGGAAGGCAGCTGCCCTCCTCCCACCCACCAGCAATCGTCCCTCTACACCTGCAGGGGGACGGACAGTTTCCCTCCCACACCGCCTTCCCACTGCTGCTTTCTCTGCTCTAGCAGGAAGAGAAAGTGCTTCCAAGGGTGGGACGGCCGCCTCGTCTGTCTTCCCCGCAGGAGTCGGCCACGTTGGAGAGCGGAGCAGAGCCTGGCTGATCAGGCAAACCCTTTTGTCCCAGGACTTGCAGGCAGCCCGGCCTTCCTCCCTGGCGGCCTGCTGCATGCACTTGCCATACCTGCACGTGGAAGGTCTGGGCAATCTCTCCGTCCACGTTGTAAACGAATAACCCCAGGAGAGTTTCACCTTCAGCCTCATCCACTCCCTCAAAGACAAGAGATGATGGTGGTCACACTTAGGCAGGCCGTGTGAAAAAGAACATGCTGAGGCCAAAGGCGGGAGTCCTTCCCCCCCTCCCTCGGCTCTGGCAGGATTGGAGCACAAAGGAGGGTGAACCTGAGTCAGGGCACGTGGAGCAGTTGCTCCGAGCTGCTCAGCCACAAAGACCAGCAGAGGCCTCCGGAGACATGTAACCACCCCAAGGGTCTCCATGCCCTTGGTCAGGATGTCGCACTCTGCAGCAGGCCACCACAGCTTTCTGGGAGCTCCTGCTGCTGTGGGGTCTTATGGGGCTCTTTGGGGGCTCTGTGGGGTCTTATGGGGCTCTATGGCAAAACTTTTGCCCGGGGCCCTCCAGAAGAAGCAGCAGGCAGAGACTTACCAAGACAGCAAACTCTTTGGGGGCACTGCTGACTTCACCAGAGGGAGAGACTGCCTTGGAGATGTGCCAGATGGTGAAAGCCGTGGGCTGGATTTTCTCCGGCAGCTGGATGACCACGTGGCCCCAAGATCCTTGGAAAGCCCAGCAGTTGCCAGGAGAAATATCAGGCTGAAATGAAAGACGTGTCTATCAGTGGTGAGCAAAGAGCTGCCAGAACTGGCTGCTGGGCAAGAGCTTGCCTTCTCTGTGGGCTGCTGTTCTCTTTGTAATGGAATGCTAGTCAAGGGACAGGAGGGGAATATGCAAAGGTTTGGACAACGCTCTGGAGTCAGTCGCCTTTCTCTGTTTGCCCAGAGCCAGCAGGGCAGCCCTCCCAGCATTTGTCATCCCATCACCTTCCCAAAGCTGCTGTCAGTAATGTGGGGAAGAGTGTGGGCTGAGCAGTACAGCTGGGCCAAAGGAAATTGCTGCACACTTGCTCCTGCAGCCAGAAGGCAAGGCAGTGAACCCACAGTCACCATTTCTTCTGCCATACCTGCAAGAGTGTCTCAGGAGGCTTTGCGGTGGAAAAGAGTGGAGAAAGCCAGTGGTTCTTCCAGCCTTTCCCACCATAACTCTTGGATGTCCTCTCTGCATCAACAGTGGCACCTGAAATAAAGATGAAGAGATGTGTACTAGGACAGCCCAGAGATGAGCTGAAAGAGAAGGAGTGAGTGCTTGTTCCCTGAAGTTCTTGGCAGGGCCCTGGGGTGCAAAATCCCTCCCACTGTGTATGGGAACTGTTGAGTCCCAGCCTGAGCCACTGATTGAGCACCTGGGAAAAGGAGCCGGTCAGCCCTAGGAGCACGGGTGAAGGCTTTTTAAATTCTCAGAGAGGGGAGATTTAGATGGGATGTCAGGAGTGGGCAGTGGGGCCCTGCAATGTGCCACCCAGAGAAGCCATGGATGCCCTATTCCTGGAGGCGCTGGAGACCAGGTTGGATGGGGCCCTGAGCACCCTGATGGAAAGGGTGACAGCCTTGTCAACAGCAGGGAGTTGGACTGCAATGGTCTGTAAGGTCCCTTCAGACCGCAGCCATTCTAAAGCTCTGTGAGATAACTGACAGAAAGCAGAGCTTGGCAGGTTTTGGGGAGAGCCAGACACAAAGCTGAGGGTAGTGAAGCTGTCTGTCTACATACCCATGGTTTCCAGAGCCCAGTTGGGCATCCAGACGCCATTTTCCATGATTTTCTGAATGGCGTGCTGTGTCAGCTGCAGAATTTCCTGGCAACAAATAGGGAATGGAGAGACAGCAGTGAGCAGAAACGCAGGAGGAGATCGGTGTGGGCAGGGAGTCCTATCCAATACAGGCCGGTGAGTCTCACTTCTGTGCCTGGGAAAATCATGGAACAGATCATCCTGGATGACATGCTTGATCACATGAGGAACAGGCGTGTGATCCATGACAGCCAGCATGGCTTCACCAGAGGAAGATCATGCTTGACCAATCTGGTGGCCTTTTATGATGGAGTGACGGCATCGGTGGACAAGGAAGGGAAAGGCGACCGATGTCATTTACCTGGACTTGAGCAAGGCCTTTGACATGGTCCCCCACCACATCCTTATCTCCAAATTGGAGGGATGTGGATTTGATGGGTGGACCACTTGATGGATAAGAAACTGGTTGAAAGGCCGCAGACAGAGGGTGGTCATCAATGGCTCTATGTCCAGGTGGAGGCCGGTAACGAGTGGCGTCCCCCAGGGGTCTGTCTTGGGACCGGTGCTCTTTAACATCTTTATTAATGACATCGATGATGGAATTGAGTGCACCCTCAGTAAGTTTGCTGATGACACCAAGCTGAGTGGTGCGGTCGACACGGTTGAAGGAAGGGATGCCATTCAGAGGGACCTCGAGAGGCTAGAAAGGTGGGCCCGGGTGAACCTGATGCGGTTCAACACGGCAAAGTGCAGAGTTTTGCACTTGGGCCGGAGAAATCCCAGGCATCCCTACAGACTGGAAGGAGCGGGCCTTGAGAGCAGCCCTGTGGAGAAGGACCTGGGGGTCTTGATAGATGAAAAACTTAATATGAGCCAGCAGTGTGTGCTTGCGGCTCAGAAGGCAAATGGTATCCTGGGCTCCATCAAAAGAGGGGTGGCCAGCAGGGACAGGGAGGTGATTGTCCCCCTCTACTCTGCTCTTGTGAGGCCCCATCTGGAGTACTGCGTCCAGGTCTGGAGCCCCCAGTACAAGAAAGACAGGGAGCTGCTGGAGAGGGTCCAGAGGAGAGCCACCAAGATGATCAGGGGATTGGAGCACCTCCCCTATGAGGACAGGCTGAAGGAGCTGGGCTTGTTCAGCCTGGAGAAAAGAAGGCTGCGGGGTGACCTCATTGCAGCCTTTCAGTACCTAAAGGGAGCCTACAAACAGGAGGGGAATCAACTCTTTGAAAGGGTGAGTGACAGCAGGACAAGGGGAAATGGTTTGAAGTTGAGGGAAGGGAGATTTAGGTTGGACGTCAGGGGGAAATTCTTTACAGAGAGAGTGGTGAGGAACTGGAACAGGCTGCCTAGAGAGGTTGTGGATGCCCCATCCCTGGAGGTGTTCAAGGCCAGATTGGATGGGGCCCTGGGCAGCCTGGTCTAGCATTAGGTGGGATGATTGGTGGCCCTGCATGTGGCAGGGGGGTTGGAGATTCGTGATCCTTGAGGTCCCTTCCAACCCTGGCAATTCTGTGATTCTGTGATTCTGTGAGCTAGGGGAAAGCTCCATGTCTTTCCAGAAATCTGGCAGGATCTTACAGAAAGTGTGCCCCGATGAGCCACTGGACTGCAGAGACACAGCAAAAAATTGACTTTGGGCTCTGCCTGACCCCCTTGCTGCCAGCTTTGTGCCATCTCCCGAACTGCCTGGACAGGCAGTCAGATCATACCCTAAGCCAGCCAGGCCCTGCAGTGCTGCAGTTGCAGCTGGCCTGGAGAATGGCCCTTCCAGCTAAGAAGCCTGCCCTGCAAGTCTCTTGGAAGGGACGATGTCCAGCCTCCAAGCAAGCTCAGCAGGTGCCCGGCTGGGGGCCAACCCAGGGGGAATTCACAGCACTGCACAGAGCACCCTGATCCCAGATGCACTGTGCAGCTAGCACCAGCAGCAGGGGAGCAGAGCAATGAGGGGAGCAGAGCGGCTCCAAGACACAGGAGAGGCTGAGCCTGAGAGCCAAGTGTGGGGCAGGCAGCTAGAGCACAGAGCTGTCTCTGGAAAGGGCTGAGAGGAAACAGGAGGGAGCAGCACCATTACCTCTCTCTTCAGTCCATGGATCCCATTCTCTTGGAGGACATCAAACACTGATTGGAGAATGAGGTCCTTCCTGGCCAACAGCTGTGTGGTTTTCACATTCAACTCCTGCCTCTTCCCCTCCAGCCAAACTGGTGAGCTCCTGAAGGCAAAGGCACAGCGAGTCCTCAGCACTGTCCACCCCACAGATCAGAGCTCCAGTGCCATGAGGTGAAGGATTCTGAGGGGTTGTGCCCTTCCTTATCCCCCAGCCCCTTTCGTTCCTTCGCTTTGCCAAGGGCTGCCTTCCACCATACAGATGGGAAGGGCTGGAGCCCTGGGCATGAGGCAAAGGCATGCAAAGAGCACACAGGCCACGCTGCAGAGCCAAGTGCAGGGCAAGGAAGTGTTCTTACCCCAGAGACAGGAGCCCATGCACAACAGGTCCTGCTGATGCCATCTGGAAGAGAAAGGCATTCAATGGGAGGAAGCACAAAGGAGCACGGCCAGGGCTTCCAAAGGAGCTTCCCTGGCCGAATTTCCTGCTGCTTCCCAGCAGTTTGCAGAGGACCACTGCCCAAAGTTGGGCTCTTAAGCCCTCCCCGTGCTGCAGAGCATCTGCTGCTTCTCTGCTTTCCCATCCCCTCCAGACTCCCCAGTGCCACGGATGGGCCAAAGGTCCCTTCTTCCCATGTGCTGCCGCCTTCAGCCCAAGCTCCGAGGTGGGCACTGGGAAGATGCTTCCACACCGAAGCCCATCCTGCTGCCAAGGCGATCCCAGCCCGGCTCAAGGGCCCACCCTCCATCTCAACAGTGAGGAGCCTGTGGCCATACTCCCCCTGTTCCCACAGAAGCAGAAAGGCAGAGCTTTGGCCTCTGCCACACACCATGCACTGACCTGCGGGACGTCATTTCTCCAAGCCAATATCCAGAGGAAGGCTCCAGCTGTGGGGGACATCAGTCAGGAGAGACCATTAGTTTGCTCAGACTACTCTGAGCCCCACAGCCCCATTTTCCTCCTCCAGACCCAGCGGGGACATGCCGTGTGGGACAGTCCCACTCCCCGGCTCTGCTAGGATGACTTTGGGTGGGGAACACTCACCAGAAAGGACTGCTAGAAGCAGGATGGGAGTCCTCCTTCCCCTCTCTTCGGCAACGCGTTGCCTAAGGGAGAGATCAGACAGTGATTATCACAGCCCAGCACTGGGACACAATCTCCTGGGATTCCTTTAGCAGACGGCTGCCACCATATTCTTCTGCCCAGCAGAGATGCGAGTCCCAGGGCCCTTTAGCAAGAGCCAGCCAGTGCCACAGCACCTGTGGTACACGTGAGAGTGAAGGGCTCTGCTGTGCCACAGGGGCAGCGGCCCGGCCTCTTCTGGCACTCCCCAGAGCGGGAGCAGGGCTGTGCCCATGGAAGGGGATTTGGGGCTGCCCAGCTGGAGAAAGCCCAGCAGCATGCGGTGTTTCTGGCTTCCCCTCCCCCCATTCTGGGCCCTGCTGCACCCACCTGCCTAGCTGGGCCGGCATTTTGGCACCTTCACTCTGACAGACACAGGAAATAGCTCGCTCTCCTCCCAGGACACGAGCACCTCTTCCCCACTCGCCTGCTCTGCAATCCTCGCAGGACTGCACTGCTGCACACCTCTGCGGCGTGGCTAAGTAGGACAGCAGGTTCTGATGTCATAATAGCTGACAGCTGCAAAGGCCAAGTGATGCCTTCTATGACCTCACAGGGGGTGCCCAGGAGGGACAGACCCCATGGGTTTGCCCCAGCCCAAGGCTGAAATTCCCAGAAACACCTCTGAGCCCAAAGAGGAACTTCGTTGGATGCACCGGCAAGGATGTCTGTGCCATTGCACAGCTGCTCCAGTCCTGGGCATGGACAGGTTGTGTGCTTCTAGCGGGGGCTGTGAAAGTTACGGAATCATAGAATGGACTGGGTTGAAAAGGACCACAATGATCATCCAGTTCCAACCCCCAGATATGTGCAGGGTTGCCAAGCACCAGACCAGGCTGCCCAGAACCACATCCAGGCTGGCCCTGAATGCCTCTAGGGACGGGGCATCCACAACCTCCTTGGGCAACCTGTTCCAGTATGTCACCACCCTCTGAGTGAAAAACTTCCTCCTAATGTCTAACCTAAATCTCTCACTAATCCATGTCCCTCAACACAACATCACAGCATTCCCTGAACACATTTGGGTGGGACTCCACCACTCCCAGTGCAGCCCATTGCAGTGTCTGACCACTCTTTTGGAGCAGTAATATTTCCTAACATCCAGCCTGAATCTCCCCTCATGCAACTTGAGATTATTCCCTCTCATCCTGTCACTGTTACATGAGAGAAGAGCTCACCACAGCCTTCCTTCAGGAGTATTGCAGGAGAGGAATAAGGTCTCCCTTGAGCCCTTTTTGTAGCAAAAGGCCCAGAACTGAACACAGCACTCAAGCTGCTGCCTCACCAGAGCTGAGTACAGAGGGACAATCACTTCCCTGCTCTGCGGGCAGCACCATTTCTGATACAGGCGGCCAGGATGCCATTGGTCTTCTTGGCCACTTGGGCACTGTTGCAGTAGGCGTTTGCGGGGTATCGGGCTGTGACGCGATAGGACCTCCCCTGCTCTGTGATAAGAGACTGACGCGCGCTTGGAGGCGTAGATGTACTAGACATGAGTAAGCGCATGTGACGTAGTAACATAGATACATGTAGTAGTAACATAGATAAGCATGTAAAGTATATAAGTTGCTGTTTCACTTGCAATAAACGCCATCCTGCCTAACATCACATTGGTGTGCACGTGGTGAGATGGTCGGGTCACAGCGGGGACGGCGTGAACCCTGGCCGGGCCATAGGAACGTGAGGAACTAGGGGTTTCCTACGCGGAAACAAGTGGTGCCCCGTGTGAGGCACGTTCCTATGCTACACGGCTCGAAATAGCGACGGCGCGGAAACCCGAGGGGACGGCGGGGCGCCTCTTAGACCACAGAATACTGTGGGGACGACGGTGCAGCTTATCTTTACAGCGCGGAAACCCGAGGGGATGGCGGGGCGCTGATCATGGAATCTGTTATTAAGGTACTTTTGCAATTTTGCAAAGAATATTGCGGCAAGCATCCTCCTTCTAGGAAGGAGATAGCTGCTGTTCTTTCCCGCCTGGAGCGGGAGGGGGAGATACGCTCCCCCTATGATGTTCTCGACGATCAGAGGTGGGATTCTCTCACCACGGTGCTCGCACACCATGCGATGAGCGCTCAAAAGGGCGCTGAGCTTAAAACGTGGGGCTTACTTTTGGGAGCTCTCAGAGCGGCCGGAGAGGCAGAGGCTCGGCTGCTTCCGGGTTTAGGCGACGGGGGCGGGACACAGGACCCGGGGGATGCCGGAGGGGGCTCGGGAGCGGTTGTTGTTTGCAGGGGCCGAGAAGAGGTGCCGGCTGAACCGACAGTACCCAGTCCGAAAGAAGACAGACAACAAGACAGCAGAAGTTCACTAACTCACCCCCCACCGTCATACCTGGACCGGTCGGGTAAAACGTTGTATCCTTTATCTGAATATTGTCAGTGCACCCAGGCTCAAGGGAGCGGAGGAGGGTGCGACCCACATGGGCGGGATCAGTTTACTGCAGCACAGGCCAGGGCAGCGCTCTGTCGTGGCATTTCCCATCCCACTTTGCTCCCAGCTCTGCAGCACAGCGGGAATTCGGTCCCCTCGCTGCAGCAGGGCGCCCGGGGAGGCAGAGTACAGCTTACTGCTTGCACAGAGAGGGGCCATACAAAAGGCCTGCTGTCTCCGGTTACAGCCAAGGGCAATAGTTCGAGCGACATCTCAGCAGATGAAGGGGTAGTTAGTCCTGGGAGGAACGTTAGGGCATTGTTGCGGGCCACCCCGGGAACACTTAACACCCCAGGAGAAATTATCCAGTATGTCAGCCTGCGACAGCAAAGATCTCTGCAGCAACAAGGGCTGTGTTTTCGATGTGGCCAATATGTGGAGATAGAACCTGGCAGGGTATCCCAAAGAACCCCCTCGGTGACCTGTGTTACTTAGGGAAGCTAATGATGCTTGCTCCAAATCATACTGGCTGGCTTAGTGTGTCTCATAGCTTACATCCTAATAGGTGTCGCCGCGATATAAGTCTGGAACCTGAGTGTGATGATGAAGTTAAGTTGTGGAGTGTCACAGTACGCATCTTTGCTTCATTCTTTGCGCCTGGTGTTTCAGCAGCAGCAGCTTTATAGAATAGAAAGACTGGCATGTTGGTCTGCAAAACAAGCCAATATGACAACGCTTGTGCTAAATGCAATGCTTCAGTATATACGATATACCCAATTACTGCATTGGGATTGAATCATGATGGGGTTATACTTTATCCAATAGAACACCGAGAATGGGCTTGGAAAAAAGGGAAAAAATGGCAAACTGTAGATGTTAGCTCATGTGCTGTACGGGAACAACGAGGCTTTGTTTGTGAAGGTAACACTCCCAGGGCTCAAGACATTTGTCTTGATACTGAACAGAACATCTGCCATTTTGAGATTCATCCCAGTGAGGTACCAGAAACAGTGCTTGTATATATTGGGGACGGCGTGAACCCTGGCCGGGCCATAGGAACGTGAGGAACTAGGGGTTTCCTACGCGGAAACAGGCACACTGCTGGCTCGTGTTCAACTGAGTGTCAACCAGTAACCCCAGGTCCATTTTCTCTACACTGACTTCCAGCTGCTCTGCCCCATGCCCATATTGTTGCCTGGGGCTGTTGTGGCCAAAGTGCATCACCAGGCACTTAGTCTTGTTGAACTCCATCCCATTGCCTTCAGCTCAGTAATCTCCCCATCCAGATCCCTCTGCAGGGCCTTGCTATTCCCCAGCAGATTGACACATCCCCCAGCTTGGTGTCATCTGGTGACCGTTCACCAGCTGGGTGGAACTCCATTCACTGCCACTCTCTGGGCCCAGCCCTCAGCCAGCTCCTTACCCAGCACAGAGTGCACCTATCCATGCCATGGACTGCAGCTTCCCCAGAAGAATAACATGGGAGATGGTGTAGAAGGCTTTACTGAAATCAAGGCAGACCACACCAACAGCCTTTCCCTCATCCACCAGGCAGGTCACTTGATCATAGGAGGAGATCAGATTGGTCAGGCAGGACCTGTCCTTCACAAACCCATAAAACGTGCCACGTGATCTCCTTCAAGACAATCTGTTCCATAACCTTCCCTGGCACTGAGCTCAGGCTGACAGGCTGTAGTTCCCAGAATCCTCCTTATGACCCTTCTTGTAGATGGGAGTCATGTTGGCAAGTCTGCAGTCTTCCAGGACCTCTCCAGTTGACCAGGAAGGCTGACAGATGATGAAAAGCAGCTTGGCTTTTCACCTCCACCAGCTCCCCCAGCACTCTTCGATGGATCTCATCCGGCCTCATGGACTTGTGGCAGTCCAGGTGGAACAGTAGGACTCTGTTTCCTACTGAACTGTGGGGGTTTATTCCACTCCTCATCTGAGACTTCCAGGTCAGAGAGCAGAGAATCTAAAAAGAGCTTTTTTGTCACCCTTTTCACTTCACATACATCCCTTGCCCACTGCAGTCTTCTTTTCCCTGATGAAGCTGCTCTCCCCATAAACTGTTGGCAGGGGCCTAAAGCCACAGCCACTGGGCCTGGGGTTAGGATTTTGTGAAAAGGGTGCACCATTTGGCATTGGAGTGCACCTTTTTGCTAAATAGGTTTAATTTGGGACCTTGGATTCAGGCTTTTGCTAAAGGGGTTCACCTTTTTGTTCTTGGGGTTATGCTGTTTGCTGAAGGACTGCACCATTTGGCCTTGGGGTTCTGCTTTTAGTTTTCATTTCTCCCATTTTCCATTTCTATCCCTCTCCAGGGCTCCCTAGCAGAGATACTTTTTCTTTGCTGCAGCCTTCATGGACAATCTCCACTGAGCAGAAGAGATCTGTGCAGACCCAGCAGCAGATGTCTGTATGCAGATGGACACTGCTCATCCCATTTCTCTCATCCCACTCAGTGCATTTTGAGGGGGTGAATCTTTTTCCACCTCCTGAGTTGCTCCTCCCCTGGTCACTGCAATGGAGTCATCCAAACTCAGAGGAATAATATACATCCATTTATTGAGAGCTTTCTTAACAGCCAGCAACAACCGGTTGGAGGTAATATTGGCCAATGGACTAATTGCAATGAATAAGTGTTAGAGGTAAACAATTGTAGGCAATGGCTGTTACAAAGAGTCAAAGAATAAAAGATGACAAGGAGAAAATATAGAAAATGGGGAAAGAGGGACAGACAAGCAAGGCAGTTCAGCGCTCATAGATCCAGCCATGTCCTGGTGTCAGGTGTGGATCTTCAGTCTGATGGGTTGTCAGAGGTGGTGATGTTCAATTGACAATGACTCATGACGACAGTAGAAACTTATTTATAAGTCCAAAGCAGTGGCACTCAGCCGCCTGCCAGCACTGCCCCACAGCACAGGAGAGGCCCCTTCCATGGGGACAGACTCCTCTCCCCATACCCCACCATGCAGCCCCGAGCTGGGAGGGGTTACTGAGCGGGGCAGTCAGATGGGCAGCAGCCCATCACAGACCACACCCAGGGTACGGCTTGTAAAGTACGCCAGGGAAGCATACGCTGCCTGGGGCAGCACACGAGGCAGGAGCCGATAGAAGAGCTCCTGGTCATAGTGCTGGGCATACAGTACTGCAGAGCCCAGCACAACAACAAGGAGCAGCTGGAGGCAGACCAAGATGAGGCAGATTGTCCTGTGGAGCAAAAGAGAAAGGGGGCCGGGAATGAGGTGTCCCCACCCCACGGCAGCACAGCCCCACACAGTGCCAAAGGGGCCGTTTGGGAGCCCCGCTGGCTGCAGTGGGGGTCCAAGCCATCAGCCCACTGCTGGGAGCCCGGCTGCTGGGTGGCTGGGCACGGGGCAATGAGGGGACACTCACTGCATCCAGAAGGTGAGCCCTCGTCTCCTCTCCCGCTCCTTCTTCTCCTGTAGGTGAACACAGGGCAGAGATGATGGTCAGGCCTTGCTGCACAGCCAGGGCTCGTGCAGGACACTGGGAGCCCGGCAGTGCAGCAGCACAGCCCCAGTGCTGCAGGGAGCCCTGTCCCTAGGGAGACCCTTGTTGGATGGGGTGAGGGTGCGGTGGACTCTGCCCCTTACCATCTGTGTCTCCACCAGCTCCAGCAGCACAGCCCCAGGCACGTGGGCTACCTCCACCTCCATCTGATGCTGCTGCCTGTAGGGCACAAGGCTTGGTTGGAGGGTGCTGGCCTCTGTCACCCCGGAGGCTCCCCAGCAGTGTGTGCCCACCCCAGGGCTGGGATGGGGCTGCTCTGTCATGCCACGTGCCAAACAGAACCCGAGCCCCAAGTCCAGCAGCACTGCAGCCCCATTGCTGCCCCGGGTCCTGCAGAGACCCCCGGGTGCAGGTGTGGGCTGCAGGGCCCAGTCCCACTCACCAGGCACTCTCCATCTCCAGCTCCTCCCGCTCCTCTTGCAGGCACTGTTTTTCCTGGCGCAGCATCTGGCAGACAAAAGTGTGAGTGCCCGTGCCCGCTGTAGCCCTCCTCCAGGTCCCCAACCTAGGGGTGGGCAGCCCCGATCCCCTCGCCCCTCCACACTACCTCTATCTCCTCCGTCTCAGCCTGCAGCTGCTTTTCCAGCTGGGTGATGAGCTGCTTTTCCTGCAAAGCAATGGCTGTGCCATTTGGGGCAGCTGCGCTGGAACCCATGGACCCGAGGGACTGGGACCGAGGTTCTCCCGCAGAGCCTGAGCCGTGAGGACACTGAGCTCTAAGGACGAGCCCCCACTCCACCCTACCTGCTCCAGCTCCTCTTTCCTGGCTGCAATTCTTTCACCCCGTGTTTGCTGGGATTCCTGCAGGAAAGGAGAAGAGGAGCGGCCATCAGGGCAGTGGCACTCCCTCGAAGCTCCATCTGACAGCAGCTCCGTGCTGACGTCCCCTCCTGCCTCCTCCATTGGGGCAACCGGCACCCGCAGGGCTGCAGCTGCAGACCCACCTGAGGGGATTTCTCCCACCCCACGCCCCACAGCAACACTGCTGTGCCTGCACACCCACACCGGCCCTGTGCCGCTGCATCTGCTCACCTTCATCAGCGATTCCTTGGCCGTGGCTCTGTGGTTCTCCACGACCCGCTCATGAGCCTGTGGGAGGAGAGAGGAGCAGTGCTGGCACCGAGGCTCTGCCGGCAGCTCTGCATCCCGCTGGAGGTGCCCGGCCCTCTGCTGCCATGCCACGGGCAAGGTGCCCTCCAGCCAGCAGCTCGTCCCACCGGCCCTTCTGTGCCTGCCCACCCAGAGCTCACCTGCATGAGCTCCTGCAGCAGCTTCACGCGCTGCAACGCTGTTAATTTTCCACTGGCAAACTGGGCCCGCATTGCTGCACCACTTGCACAGCTGCTCGCAGGACCTGCACCACCCGCAGAATGGGGCCGGCAGGTTCAGCATTGACCCACTGCCCCTGCCCCGCCCCGGGGCCTCTGTGAGGTCAGCACGGTATTGTGACATCACCAGCACAGGAGGGTCCTTGAAGATTATAGAGCCCTAGCATGCTTTGTGTTCAAAGGGTCCTTGAAGATCATTAAGAACCACAGAATGGACATGTTGGAAAAGTCCTTGAAGATCATAGAACTATAGGATGGTTTGTGTTTGAAGAGTCCTTAAAGATCATTAAGAACCACAGAATGGCTTGGTTTGGGATGGTCTGCAGTGGGAGTTCCTTGATGATCAAAGAACCATAGATTGGTTTGTGTTGGAAGGATTGTGGAAGATCATAGAACCATAGGATGGCATGGGTTGGGATGTTCCTTAGTGATCACTGAACTATAGAATGGTTTGTGTCGTATGGGTCCTTGAAGATCACAGAACTATAGGATGGTTTATGTTGGAAGAGTCCTTGAAGATCTTAAGAAGTACAGAATGGCTTGGTTTGGAAGGGTCCTTGAGGATCAAAGAACTATAGGATAGTTCTTTGAAACAGCTGTGAAGGATCTGTGAGCAAATCCGTCGTCAGTAGTTGGTGCTGAGGGAAGGCCAGAGGTCTAACCTTTCCTCCAACGACTTCAGTGTGAAATTGGAAAGACAGTGCTCACACCTGGTTTGTTATATCTGCCAGGACATCTGTTCCCTCTGATGGGATTTCTGGAATCAGTTTAGAATTGATGTCCTCTTGTTGAAGATAAGATGGCAAACTTCAACTCGAAGATAAGATGCTTCAACTCGACATAACATCAGTGGGAGCTGGTTTGGGCAGTCCCCCTTAAAAGGTTGGAAATTTACAGCGAGGATGGCTATTGGCCCTCATCCCACGACCATCAGAGATGTTAATTATTTCTTGGAATTTCTGCCCGTGTCCTTGGAATGTAATTAATATGTATATGCTATGCCTATAAATCTGTATTCACTGCTTCTCTGGGTGTGCATGTTGGTGGAGCGATCACCATGCACCCAGCTCTGTAATAAAGGGAATACCTGCTTGATACAACCCATTGGCGTGTCCCAATCTTGAGTTGGTTTTCTCGGCTGCACCATGGCCTAAGAGAATAAGCTTGTTGGACTAGACACCGTTCAGCTTTCAAACCCCAGTATTTTAAATGAGATACCATGATCCAAAAAGCTGAGTTGCTGAGCTTCTTTTGACTCAACTGGCTCATAGCTATGGTGACATATTTCTTTTATTGCAGTCTAAATGGAAACCACAAGGAGTTGGATGGCCTACTGCTTTTCTTCTCCAGTGCCAGAGCAGTCCAGCCATCCCAGCACCACTGAAAGTTACCCATACAGCCCAGTGCTGTGGAAGACGGTTCTGCCCAACACCATGACTGAACTCAGCTAAAAGGCATTCTGTCCCACCCTGACATGAAAAGCAGGAAAGTGTAGCGAGGCATGCAGAGGGGGCAGGAATGGAGGGGTTGGTCCAGATGTTTGCATGTTCCCTTCAATAGTCCAGGCCAAGCTCGCTGAGCTGCTGCTCCTTTGTGCTGGGGGAGAACAGTGCAGGTGCAATGAGCTGGCCATGCACAGCATGCCCTTTACTTGCTTTTTGCCACTCCATCTTCCATGGGCAAACAGCATCTCAAATCTTTCCTTGCTCAAAAGCCACTCAGCTAAAAAAGAACTGGCAAGCTTGCTTTTAGAATTCCTTTCTCTATATGGCCTGATGCTGTAAAGCACGAGCTCTCCTAGCAATGACCTGCCTCTGACATGCTCAGCCTGCAGGGAAAAATTATTCCTCTGTGTCTGCAGGCTTTGCTCATATTCCCAGGTGCAAGAGTCAGTCCAGAGCTCAGCTCAGCTTTACCTACAACTGAAATCCAGTCTCTGCCAGCCGTGTTTTTCTCTCTCCTGAAACACCAACCTGCTGTAAGAAGCAACTTTTCGAAAGCTGCATTATTGCACAAAAGCTAGGAAATAAGAACAGATTTGCAGATCAGGCATACATTTCAGGGAGGCACCAGACAAGTGGAGACAACGGAAGGCACTGGCAAGTCTAAGCTTTGTTCAAAGCTTGGATGTAAGATCTAATGTCAAGTTTTCCCATGCAGGTTAGCTACGGCAATGATAAATCATGGCCAAAGGAAGCTTCCCTGCACTAGAACACAAAATCCAAGAGATCAGAAGCTGCAAAGATATAGATTCATCTCAGCCCAGAAATCCTTCCGTTCAGCTCACAGGCAGAAGGTGGTGGGGCTCTCACGTCGCTCTGCTCCCAGGCTGGGTCCACAATATAGTGAGGAGACTTACTGGCATGATTTGCATTTCTCCTTTGCCTACTGGCAAGCATGCCCACTTCAGGGCACATCTCATCCCACTGTCAGTCCTTGTAAGAAACACTATGGCAAATCGCGGGCATTAAACACAGTCCTTCCTTCCATTGAGCAACAAAGAAACCACTCTGCCCTAGCTTCTGACCCTTGTCCCTGTCTCTGCCTGTCCTCAGTGTACAGCCATCTTCTCTTGCAAAAGGAAAAGAAAAGAAAAAGAAAAGAAAAAGAAGAGAAAAAGTAGAGGGACAACTGGGACTCTTCCTTCCAAGACCCCTTGGCTATGAGAGACTACATTCCTTGGAGCCTTGGGATCTCCAGTTCCTCATTTTCCAATGTCACACTCTCTTCTGGGGGCACACAGAGCACACTAAAGCCCAGGATTTGGCAGCTTTTGAAAGGCGTAGCTATGCGTGAGGCTGGGCCTGGGCCAAGAGGAGACTGTTTCTTTCCAACTCGCTGCTCCTTTAGATCCCTTGTGGGAAGAGAAGGGGTTTTTGGGAGACGCTGACATAGCTTAGGAGCAAAGCAATGCAGCTGGGCTACTTGTAGGTAAGGGATAAAGAGAGGCAGAGAAATGGCTGACTCCCCTCAGTTTTCTGACCTGAAGCCACCCCTGGGGTATGCATGAAGGAAAAGAACTGCCCTATTTTTTGAGAAGAGTCCCTCTTGTACAAAAATCCATCAGTTGTCAGACCACATGGAAAGAGATGGAGGAAAATACATTAAAGGTCTTGCACTGTTCTGGTCATTGGTGCACTGAACAAGATCCGTCAGCCTCACAGGAAAGCTCTTTCTCCCTGAAACACAGGTCCCCAGGGAAACAATTGCAGTTCCTCATTTAATAGAAGTATTTGCATTCTCTTCCAAACTGTGTTTTGAGTAAAAACTAGTCTCGTGTCCAAATGGATTGTTAAGGTACCATGTTGCAATTGAAAATCCAAACCCTGGCTTTTAGAGAAGCCCAAGTCTGCTCCCTGACCCCCTGAAACATTGCTTCTCTCTCCCACCCTCAGTAGGCACTCAGCTGGCCATCTCTAAAAGGGTGCGGCTGTGCTCCTCCCAGACAGCTCATACCCAGCAGTGAATGTGGCACCAGGAAGGGTGGGATGGGGTTGCCAGGAGCCCCCAGTTCACAGGGCTGTCCCCTCTCCAGCCTTCAGCAGAGCCCCAGCTCAGCTGGAGAGCTGTGTGTGGGAAAGGCTGTGTCACAGCCAGGGGTCTGCAAGATGTGCCTCTTCTGAGCACTGCTGTCATGAGCATTGTTCCAAGAACAAGGTGAGGTTATTGGGAACATTTCAGAAACAAGAAGGAGAAGGCCAGAGGCCTGGAAATGTGACCTGTGGAGAAGCTGCCCTGATCAGCCAAGACTGTACATCTAGCACTGAACACTCACTCATTGAGAGCAGCTGCTTTGGACCGGCCTGGCCAGAACCAGAGCAAGCAATCTCAAGGTACGAGGGTCTTTGGGGCTTCATGTTGTGCTGCCATGCAACAGATGGCAGCGGAGGGGCAGTCTGGTGGAGTGTACTCTGAAGAACTGTCACCTTGCAATTAAGAGCAGATAGCAAAGAGTCTTGTGCTTTTGCTTAGAAATAGGCACCAAAACACACAGAATCATACAATCACCAAGGTTGGAAAAGACCTCCAAGATATCCAGTCCAACCGTCCATCAACCACCACTATTTCCCACTAAACCGTGTACCACATCTAAATGTTTCCTAAACACCTCCAGGAACGCTGACTCCGGTCCCTCCCTGGGCAACTCGTCCCAGTGCCTGACCACTCTTTTGGAGAAGTTTTTCCTAACGTCCAGCCTGAAACACCTCTTGTTGTTTTCAAGGTTCTTTCAATTCTTCACAAAGTTGTTCAAAATCATCTGGGAGCATGTGAACCTAATGAGGTTCAGTAAGGTCAAATACACGGTGTTGCACCTGGGTCAGGGCAATTCCAGATATACCTACAGACTGGGAGAAGACACGGTGACATGGTCACCGCCATCAGCTTTGCAGTTTTACCAGCTTGTAAAAATCTGCACCAGCGAGGGTGATGCACTATCACTGTCACTCTGATGAAACACACCACTCACTGCTTCACTGTGCCCACATCCACTGTTTGGTATCCGTGAATGTCACTGGGCACCATTTTTTCATTTTACTTCTGCGGTATGCAGGAGGTTTGATTGTGCAGCTTGACTGGCAGATCCCCAAGCATTGACTAACCAAGTGCCTTTTGCTACGTGTGCACCCCAATGTCTGAATGTCTCGGCACCAATTGCTCTCAGTGTAGCTGTTAGCAGGCCATTGTATTGTTTGATTTTCATAGAGGCTGTGCACAATAGCAGATGTGATATACCCACTCAAAGCCACGCTCTTTGGCCCAGGTGGTTATGAGATTGTTTTGGAAATGAGTCCCGTTTTCTGACTCAGTTCTTTCTGGGGTGCCGTGTTGCCACAGGACTTGCTTTTCAAGGTCCAAGAGAGTATTTCAAGCAGTGGCATGGGGCACGGGATATGTTTCCAGCCATGCAGTGGTTGCTTACATCACTGAAGTTTGTGGGAGTGAAGTGGGAGTTTGTGGGAGTGTGATACAGTCCAGCTGCCAGGCCTCCCTACATTTATAGTCCAACCCGAAAGGTCAGCGCCGGCCCCAGAACCTGAAGGTACAGGCACAGCCTGAGAGGCCAACACCAGCTGTGGGGCCAAAAGCCACAAGAAGAGAGGCCAGCACTGACCCCAGGGCCTAAAGCCACAGCCTGGATGCCTAAACCAACCCTGGGGCCTGAAGCCACAGGCAGACAGGCCTGCACAGGGCCCGGGGCCTAAAGCATCATCCCCAGCCCAAGAGGACAGCACCAGCCCTGGGCCTAAAGCCGCAGCCAGAGCCAGACAGGCTGGCATCGGCCCAGGGGCTTAAAGCCAGAGTCACAGCCCGAGAGGCCGGCACCAGCTCCAGGGCCTAAAGCCACAGACACAGCCAGAGAGTCCGGCACCAGCCCTGGGGCCAAAAGCCTAAGCCAGGTAGGGCAGCACCGGCCCCGGGCCCTAAAGGCACAGCTCGAGAAGCCAGAACTGGCCCTGGGGCCTGAAGCTACATCCAGAGCCAGACAGGCTGGCATCAGTCCCGAGACCTAAAGCCACAGCCCAAAGGGCCAGCACACTCCTCGAGCCTAAAGCCACTGCCAGAGGCCAGGACTGGCCCCAGGACCTGAAGCCCCAGTCAGCAAGGCTGGCACAGGCCCTGGGGTCTAAAGCCACAGCCCAAGAGGCTATCACCAGCCCTAGGGCCTAAAGCCACAGCCACAGACAGTCTTTGTTTCCTTTCTGTCAGAAGCTGATGCAAGCAGCCTTCCAGCAAAGCGCAGCCTTGGAGAAAGGCAAGGCAGAAGCACTGAGTGTGAAACAGCATCCAAGAGAGGTATAGACACACAGCAGGCATCTGAGTTTGGTGCACTGTTTCTAGGCAGGCTTTCTGTCTGTTCTTTCTGGGACTGATGTTGGTGTGTGTTGCTTGAGGTCTTAGTCCCTGGGATTTACTATTACCTTTTCTGTCCTGTTTTGTAATCTCAACCCAACGTTCACCCAAGATCCTAAGATTCCTTGCTGTGAACAATCGAGATGAGATTTCCTAGTATTGTGGCCCACTTTGCAGACTGAAAGTAGCCTTGAACTCTTGCTATATCTTCTTGCTTCTTCTGTCTTGATTATAACAGGCAGAGGTGCTGAGCCAAATTGAAAGATCTACATGAAAGCGGTGCAGGGAGTCCTTTCTGAGAGCTCGTCTCCAGGCTGGAGGGCTTCCTACAACAGCGGGTCCCAGCTCAGGGGGAAGACCTTCCCCTGCTGTGTGCCCCCGCTTTGTCTCCAAGACCCTGGCTGGATGTAAACGCAAGGGCTTGAAAAAAGAGAAACAGACAGCAGCACAGTTAACTGCTAACAAGAGAGCGAGGGGTCAGAGCAGAGACAACGTGCCAGCTCCTGCAGCACAGCCTGGGCCTGCTGCAGCACGGAGCTACAAGCTAAGAGGTAAGAAGATGCTGCAGTACCCGCCATGTGGAGGTGCTTCCGTTATCAGGCACACTGAATTTGCATAGGGTTTTCTTTGCTTTGTCCTTCTCTGTAGAGGGGAAAAGAGTTGAAGCCTACCAAGTTCAAAGGCAGTGAGGTGCCACAATATGTAACCCTATCCCATTAATTCCATGATGGTCTCCTGTATGTCCCCCTGGAAATGTCATTCACTGAGAGGCTTCCTTGTCAAATTTCCTTTGTCTTTTTTCTGCTTTTGTGGTATACATGTTTACACAGTTTTGCTGCTGACAGAATGAATTAACTTTTATTCTTGCTTTATAGCAAGAAGACGACAACAAAAAGAGAGAAGAGGGGAATTGGTGAAGGCTTCCCTCAAAACTGCAGCTGCATGTGCAGAGGTGAGTCCTTGGTGAACACAGACACGGCTCTTGTTGCTCTCACTGCCTCTGTCTGACAGATATTGTGATGTCCTGAGGGAAGTGATGTAACAGAAAAACACCCAGCTGTGTGTCTGAGGAAATCACACTGTCAGCGAGAGCTGCCTAAGGGAGCTTGGATGCTTTCCTCTGGCTTGAGAAGGACACTGTTGGTAACAGTCGGAGGGTTTTGCTGTGATAAAGAGTCTTGCCATGTTGGGCACTGCAACCTTTGAAACCTCGTTCCCCTAACAGAGCATGAATCTTACCATAGGCAGCATATTATTTCTGGGCCCCTCACTGCAAGAAAGACATTGAGGCCCTGGAGCGTGTTCAAAGAAGGGCAACAAAACTGGTGAGGGGTCTGGAGCACAGGCCTTATGAGGAGCGGCTGAGGGAGCCGGGATTGTTCAGTCTGGAGAAGAGGAGGCTCAGGGGAGACCTTATTGCTCTCTATAACTCCCTGAAGGGAGGTTGTAGCAAGCTGGGGATCGACCTCTTCTCTCGTGTATCTGGTGATAGGACTAGGGGGAATGGTTTCAAGCTGCGCCAGGGAAGATTCAGGCTGGATATTAGGAAATACTACTTCTCTGAAAGGGTGGTCAGGCACTGGAATGGGCTGCCCAGGGAGGTGGTGGAGTCACCGACTGTGGAGGTGTTCAAGGAACAATTGGATGTTGTGTTGAGGGATATAGTTTAGCGAGAACCATGGGTGATAGGTGGATGGTTGGACTGGATGATCTTATAGGTCTTTTCCAACCTTAGTGATTCTGTGATTCTGTGATTCTGTGATTATGGGAAGTAATGTCAATGACCTGAATGGCAGGAATGTGCTGTTATGTGTGGGGCCATTCTGGAAGTTTACTGATCAGACCTTCTTAATGAGATCTCACTAGATGGTTTCTGTCCTATTTCTACACTTGCTTTGTTTATTTCCAGTGCTCCGCAATGAACAGCCTTGTGGAGATGATGCAGAAGCTGCAGCTGAAGGACTGATAGGAGGAGCATCCGAAGACAGCAGCTGCAGTGCGCAGCATTACAGGGCAGCGCTGCGATGCCGCCCAGCTTGGCACTCCATGTCTTTTGTGGCTGCACTCAATCAATAAATGATCACAATTACAGATTCACAGAGAACGCATGGCCCGATTTGTCCAGTGTCCATGAGTTGCTGCATGACTTTTTGATGTACTCACACACACCTGTGCAATCACACACACATGCATGCACATCCTTGCACACCTGTGTGCTCACACCATCCTTATGCACACAAATGTATGCAAATGTATTACTGAGGAGACCAGCTTCAGAGCAGGGCTGTTTTTTGAAGGCAGCACAAGCACGTTGCCGGCGCCGGGGGCTGGCAGCTTGTGGGCGGGCTGCTGAGGCAGCAGGGGCTGCAGGGGGGGAGCTAGCCCTTATCTCTTGGCGTGTCCTTGTCTGCTCATTGGGGAATTAAAAGCAGCTCTTGGGAGGGCAGTAGCTAGCTTCTGCCCACATACCTTTCCAGGAGATCAGCTCTCCTACTGACAGACCTCGAGACCGCAGGTTCAAACATGGTCTCTACCAGGCGGCGGGCTTGCCCCAAGAGGACTGTGGCGACCCAGACAGAGGGCCTGCTGAGAAACGTAGCGGTTCAGGTCTCTGGCTGTAGGGAGTGCCTGAGTCTGCTGCTGCCAGGGGAGAATGGGAAGGATGCCACTTGTGCAAGGTGTGAGCAGGTAGAGGAGCTGCTCAGCCTGGTGGTGGAGCTTAGGGAGGAGGTAGGGAGATTGAGAGCCATCAGAGAGTGCGAGCGGGAGATTGACTGGTGGTGTGACTCTCTGCGAGAAAGACACGGAGATTGCAACCCCCAAATGGTAGTGGACCCTCTGCCTTGCCGCAGTCAAACTGAGAGAGCTAACTTGAG
The DNA here is from genome assembly GCA_036346035.1 of Crossoptilon crossoptilon. Classification (NCBI taxonomy): domain Eukaryota; kingdom Metazoa; phylum Chordata; class Aves; order Galliformes; family Phasianidae; genus Crossoptilon; species Crossoptilon crossoptilon. The sequence continues at coordinate 49,780 of JARXNR010000626.1, read as the reverse complement.
GGCAGAGGAGGAATGGCAGCAGGTTCCAGCTCGGCGATGCGGGCGACCCCCATCCCGACCTACCTCGGTTCCCCAGGTGCCTCTGTGTAATAGGTTTGAAGCCCTGAAACTGGAGGGTGCGGTGGCTGAGGATGAAGTGGGAGAACTGCCTCCAAGTGTTCCCAAGGAGAGGCGTCCAGCTCCACGCTTAAAGACTGCCTCCTCCGGTAAAGAAAGGAGGGTGATAGTCATAGGAGACTCCCTTCTAGGAGGAACTGAAGGCCCAATATGTCGGCCTGCCCCCACCCGTAGGGAGGTGTGCTGCCTCCCTGGGGCCCGGGTCAGGGATATTTCTAGGAAACTTCCTAGGTTGATCCGCTCCTCTGATTATTATCCCTTATTGATAGTTCAGGCTGGCAGTGATGAGGTCACTGACGGAAGCCTAAGGACTATGAAAAATGACTTTAGGAGACTGGGGAGGTTAGTTGAAGGAGCAGGCATACAGGTAGTATTTGCCTGTATTCCTACAGTGGCAGGGAAGGATGCTGAGACCACCAGAAAAACACACCTTATAAACGCGTGGCTGAAAGGCTGGTGCAAAAGCAAGAATTTTGGGTTCTTTGATCATGGGGCGGTCTACTCGGCACCGGGCCTGGGGTCTGCTGATGGGTCTCACCTGTCTCGAAGGGGGAAACGGATCCTTGCCCAGGAGCTGGCAGGACTTGTAGAGAGGGCTTTAAACTAGATATGAAGGGGGTAGGGGATAAAACCAGGCCTGCTAGAGATGAGCCTGGGGGAGTGGCAATGGGATTAGGGATGAGGCGAGGGGCTCGGCAGAAGTGCATCTACACCAATGCACGCAGCATGGGCAACAAACAAGAAGAGTTGGAAGCCGTGGTGCAGCAGGCAAGCTATGACCTAGTCGCCATTACGGAAACATGGTGGGACTGCTCCCATGACTGGAGTGCTGCAATGGATGGCTACAAGCTCTTCAGGAAGGATAGGCTAGGAAGAAGGGGTGGTGGTGTGGCTCTGTATGTTAGAGAGTGCTTTGATGTTACTGAGCTTGTGGCTGGGGATGATAAGGTTGAATCCCTATGGGTAAAGATCAGGGGAAGGGCTGAGAAGGCAGACATATTGGTGGGCGTCTGCTATAGACCGCCGAATCAGGATGAAGAGACGGATGAGGTGTTCTATGAGCAGCTGGCAGAAGCTGCGAGGTCGCCAGCCCTTGTCCTCATGGGGGACTTCAACTTCCCTGACATATGCTGGGAATACAACACAGCGCAGAAGAAGCAGTCTAGGAGGTTTCTGGAGTGTATGGAGGATAACTTTCTGATGCAGCTGGTGAGAGAGCCTACGAGAGGAGCTGCCCCGCTAGACCTGCTGTTTGCAAACAGAGAAGGTCTGGTGGAAGATGTGGTGGTCGGGGGCTGTCTTGTACAGAGTGACCATGAGATGGTAGAGTTCTCGATTCTTGGTGGAGCCAGGAAGAAGAACAGCAAAACTGTTACCTTGGACTTCCGGAGGGCGGACTTTGAATTGTTTAGAAGACTAGTAGGGGGAGTCCCCTGGGTTTCGGTTTTAGAGGGTAAAGGGGTCCAAGACAACTGGTTGCTCTTCAAGAAGGTAGTCTTACAGGCGCAGGAGCGGGCTGTCCCCCTGAGCTGCAAAAAGAGCCGGCGGGGAAGGAGACTGGCGTGGATGAATAGGGAACTATTCTTGAGGCTCCGGGAGAAAAAGAGAATCTACCTCCTGTGGAGGAAGGGACGGGCGACTCAGAAAGAGTACAGAGAAGTTGTTAAGATGTGCAGGGAGAAAATCAGAAAGGCGAAAGCCCAGCTCGAACTCAACCTGGCCGCTGGGATAAAAAGAAACAAGAAACCCTTTTACAAATATATCAACAGTAAGAGGAGGACTAAGGAGAATCTCCACTCTTTACTGGATGAGGCTGGGAATGTGACTACTGAGGATAAGGAAAAGGCAGAGGTCCTGAACGCCTTCTTTATGTCTGTCTTTAAAGGTTAGACCAGTTATCCTCAGGGTACTCCGCTTTTTGACCTGGTAGTCTCGGCTGGGGAGCAGGCTAAACCACCCACGATTCAGGAGGAAACAGTCAGAGACCTGCTACTCCAACTGGACTGTCACAAGTCCATGGGGCCAGATGAGATTCACCCGAGAGTGCTGAGGGAACTGGCGGAGGTGATAGCCGAGCCGCTTTCCATCATCTATCAGCGCTCCTTGTTGACTGGTGAAGTACCAGAAGACTGGAAGCTTGCCAGTGTGACTCCCATCTACAAGAAGGGCTGTAAGGAGGACCCAGGGAACTACAGGCCTGTTAGCCTGACCTCGGTGCCGGGGAAGGTTATGGAGCAGATTGTCTTGAGGGAGATCACGCGGCAAGTGCGGGACAACCGGGGGATCAGGCCTAGCCAGCATGGGTTCACGAAGGGTAGGTCCTGCTTGACCAACCTGATCTCCTTCTATGATCTAGTGTCCCGCCTGGTGGATGAGGGAAAGGCTGTTGATGTAGTCTACCTAGACTTCAGCAAAGCCTTTGATACTGTCTCCCACAGTATTCTCCTGCAGAAGCTGGCAGTCCGTGGCTTGGACAGGTACACTCTTGGCTGGGTAAGGAACTGGCTGGAGGGCCGGGCCCAGAGAGTGGTGGTCAATGGAGCCAAATCCAGCTGGTTACCGGTCACGAGTGGGGTTCCCCAGGGGTCGGTGCTGGGGCCTGTCCTCTTCAATATCTTTATTGATGACCTGGATGAGGGCATTGAGTGCACCCTCAGTAAGTTTGCAGATGACACCAAGCTGGCTGGAAGTGTCGATCTGCCTGGGGGTAGCGAGGCCCTACAGAGGGATCTGGACAGGCTGGATAGCTGGGCTGAAGCCAATGGGATGAGGTTTAATAAGACCAAATGCCGGGTCCTACACTTTGGCCACGGCAACCCCAAGCAACGCTACAGGCTTGGGGCGGAGTGGCTGGAAGACTGTGTAGAGGAAATGGACCTGGGGGTGTTGGTTGACGCTCGGCTAAACATGAGCCAGCAGTGTTCCCGGGTGGCCAAGAAGGCCAATGGCATCCTGGCTTGTATCAGAAGTAGTGTGACCAGCAGGAGCAGGGAAGTAATTGTCCCCCTGTACTCAGCTCTGGTGAGGCCGCACCTTGAGTACTGTGTCCAGTTCTGGGCCCCTCACTACAAGAAAGACATTGAGGCCCTGGAGCGTGTTCAAAGAAGGGCAACAAAACTGGTGAGGGGTCTGGAGCACAGGCCTTATGAGGAGCGGCTGAGGGAGCTGGGATTGTTCAGTCTGGAGAAGAGGAGGCTGCAGGGAGACCTTATTGCTCTCTATAACTACCTGAAGGGAGGTTGTAGCGAGCTGGGGGTCGGCCTCTTCTCTCGAGTAACTGGTGATAGGACTAGGGGGAATGGTTTCAAGCTGCGCCAGGGAAGATTCAGACTGGATATTAGGAAATACTACTTCTCTGAAAGGGTGGTCAGGCACTGGAATGGGCTGCCCAGGGAGGTGGTGGAGTCACCGACCCTGGAGCTGTTCAAAGAACGATTGGATGTTGTGTTGAGGGATATAGTTTAGCGAGAACCATGGGTGATAGGTGGATGGTTGGACTGGATGATCTTATAGGTCTTTTCCAACCTTAGTGATTCTGTGATTCTGTGATTCTGTGAAAACCTTGTGCAAATACCTCAATGCACACACCCATGTTCATGCACATACACATGTACACACACACATGTGTGCAAACCCATCACTTTGCACACCCATGTGAATGAAGATATGAGCATAGATCCTGCTTTGCACATAATTGTGTGCACACAGCACTGCACACACACATGTATGCAACCCCATCCTTCTGTCTATCCATGTGCACAGATGTGTACCATCCAACCCCCTTGGCACACCCACATAGAATCATAGAATCATAGAATCACAAGGTTGGAAATGACCTATAAGATCATCTAGTCCAACCGTCTTCACACTACCACTGCTACCACAAGCACTAAACCAGATCTCGCAGCTCCTCATCCAGACGCCTCTTGAACACTGCCAGAGATGGCGACTCCACCACCTCCCTTGGCAGGCCATTCCAGTGCCTGACCACCCTCTGAGAGAAGAAGTTCTTCCTTAAGTCTAACCTAAACCTCTTCTGATACAACTTGTGGCCATTCCCCCGGGTCCTGTTCGTTGCCTGGGAGAAGAGGCCAAACCCCTCTTCTCCACAACCTCCCTTCAGGAAGTTGTAGAGTGCAATGAGGTCTCCCCTGAGCCTCCTCTTCTCCAGACTAAACAATCCCAGCTCTCTCAGCCGCTCCTCATAGGACTTGTGCTCCAGACCCCTCACCAGTTTCGTTGCCCTTCTCTGAACACGCTCCAGGGCCTCAATGTCTTTTCTGTAGTGAGGGGCCCAAAACTGAACACAGCACTCGAGGTGCGGCCTCACCAGTGCTGAGTACAGGGGGATGATCACCTCCCTGCTCCTGCTGGCCACACTATTTCTAATGCAGGCCAGGATTCCGTTGGCCCTCTTGGCCACCTGGGCACACTGTCGGCTCATGTTTAGCCGAGCGTCAACCAACACCCCCAGGTTCCTTTCCTCTTCACAATCATCCAGCCACTCATCCCCAAGCCTATAGCGCTGCATGGGGTTGTTGTGGCCAAAGTGCAGGACCCGGCACTTGGCCTTGTTGAACCTCATTCCATTCATTTCAGCCCAGCAATCCAGCTTATCTAAGTCCCTCTGAAGGGCCTCCCTACCCTCAGGCAGATCCACACCACCTCCCAGCTTGGTGTCATCTGCAAACTTACTGAGGGTACACTCAATCCCTCATCTAGGTCATCAATAAAGATATTAAACAAGATGGGCCCCGGTACCGACCCCTGGGGGACACCACTTGTAACAGGTCGCCAGCTGGACTTCGCTCCATTAACCACCACCCGTTGAGCACGGCCCTCCAGCCAGTTTCTTACCCAAAGGAGTGTGTACCTGTCAATGATCACACAACCTTGCACTCCATCATTTGCTTTCATAGACGTGTGCAACTCTACCCTTTGTACATGCATATGCAAACATCTTGCAGAAAACATCCCATTGCATGTGCACATATGCAACCCCACCCCTTTGTGCACCCCTGTGCACATGCACACATTTGTAACCCCATCTCTGCACTCTTCATGTGCACATGAAGCCCCGTGGCACCACATCCTTCTGTCCACCCATGTGCACATACATCCATGTGCACCATCCTCCCCCCTTTGCACACCCTCCTCTACCCTCTCGCTCATTTGCACATGTGCCCCTCCACTCCCCAATTTCCCCACCCCCCATCTCTCACATCCTTTGTGCACAACCCCCCCATTGCAAAGCCCCTTGTTGTACCCTGCTTTTGCAGCACCATTTAGCAATCCCCCCCTACTAATATTTATAATACTTAGCTCAAAAATCCAGATTGTTTTAAATTATTGTTTTTAATTAAAAGACAACCCTGCAGCCAGTGCTGTGAATCTTTATCACTGGACTGTGAGAAACTCCTGGCAGTTAATTCTCCCTCTGTACCATTGGTTTTGTAGCAGTCATTGTTAGCTTTGCCTCGATATCCCTCTGGGTTCTCTGTACATGTCCCTTTCTGAAAACTTATTTCTTATTGGGGAAACACCCTCATAACTTTTCCTCTTTGCTTTTGTGTATGGAACATCTGTATTTTATCCTCTTTACATGAACTTTATTATAACCTTTGGGCTGTAGTACCCCTGACAATGAAAACACAAATTGCATTTTGAAGTGACGCTGCTGTGTTTTGTAACAATTTCCAAATCAGTGCTCCTTTGGTCTCTTAGGACAAGGGGAAGGGGAATGGCGTGAAGCTGTGTGCATTCCCTGCTGTGGGGAGATGCTGATGGGGCTGGTTTGTTTTTTCTTGGCAAGGTGGGAAGGAGCTTTGGGTTACAGGAGCATCCCGATGGCACGCATGGGATCAGCAGCTCTGCCAGAGAAGGAGGTGAGGTTGCATGCCAAGCTGCAGGATAGAAAGGGGAGGAGGTCCCAGCACAGCTTTGCACAGTGCTCTGCGGTACTGGGCAGCTTGTTCTTGGCTCAGCAGTGGGATCGGACGAGGAGCAGGGGAGCAGGAAATCTGAGGGTGGGAGGGCACTACCAAACACAGTTGGTGCGTCTCTGTGTAGTTTTGCCTTCCCAAGAGGAACCCCAGATCTTCCCGATTTGTTTCTGCTTCTGTAGCATTTGTACTGCAGTGTGAGCATAAGGTTCTGTTGCCTTATTCTTCCTCTGGAAGAGCCTCTGCAGTGACAGACATCTGATACAGGCACCTGCCACTCCTCTTTTTTGTTTTTTAATCAGGACGCATTATGCCTGTTGTCTTTTCCATACGTTGCTTAACAAAGTCTCCCTCAGGAAATGGTTTTGAGTTTCACGCAGTCAGATTTGCTTTCTGTAGCAGAGTCCATCTGAATTTTTAAATTATTTTGTTGAGGTTTAAGACATTCTGTTCTTTATAGTACCCCTGTTTTGTCTTTATGAAGCATTTCTTGATACGCATCCAGTTTGGCAGCCTGGAGAAGAGAAGGCTCCAGGCAGACCTAAGACGGCCTTCAGTATCTCAAGGGGGGCTGCAAGACAGACGGGGACAGAGTCTTTAGATCGGACATACGGAAGAAGTCTGTTACAGTAGAAGGGTGGCACTGGAACAGGGGCACTGAGGGACCCTGGGGCTCTCTGGAGTCCTGAGCACTGGGCCTCAGGGCCTGGGGATGGATGGGATGGAGGGCACCATCCCTGCCCCGCTCCAGGGGACCATTGCCACCCCCAGACCTTCCCTCCTGCTTTGTGGGGCTGTGCAGAGGAGGAGGCTCTCGACGTGTCCTAGGGATGGCCCAGGGTCACTGTGCAGATGGGACAGAGGCTGTGGCTGCTGCCCCCAGGGGACCCACATCCCGCCCTGGGCTGCTGACAGCCCTTCTCCTGCCCAAAATCCTGAGCCACAAACCCTGCGGGGACAAGGCTTCTCCTTGGTCAGTGACCTTCTGACATTCTCTGCTGACCAATGGAGTCCTCTGAAGAAGAATGAAGACCCCAGTGATCACTGACATCCTCCAATGATCAATATAGCCCTCAGCAAAGCCACACTCTGTGTGTCTGTGTCCTTGTCCCCATGCTCAGCAGGAACCACTCACATCTGTCCCTGCCTGGCAGAGGCCACCCCTAAGTGCTGGGAGGGGTCCCCAGTTCCATGCCCCACACCCCATGTCCTGCACCCGCAGACCTCTCCATCCCCTCTGTGCTGCCTCCTCCAAAATCCTAAAGGATGGAGCTCTCCATGCTGCCAAGCAGCCCCAGTGCCCTCCCTCTGCTCTCTCCCAGTTCCTCCTTCCAGTTCCTCCCAAACCCTTCACTCTTTGTTTCACCTCCATGGCCATGATGTCTCCAGGTCACTCTCTTTTTACCCCCTCCCTTATCACAGCCAATTGCCCCTCACTTGGATCTGCTTCAGCCCTCCTCCTTCAGTCCCAGTTCCCCTCCATCATTAACCAACATGGAGTCCCCAAATCCCCCCCTTAGACACCTCAAATCTCCTCTCTGATGACCAATGACACCCTCTGTTGATTAGCAAAGCCCTCTGAGGGTCTCTGAGAGTGAAGATCTCTGATGATCAGTGGAGCCCTCTGACAGCCAACAAAGCCTTCTGATGACCACTGCAACTCTCTGATGGCAAATTGAGCCCTCGATGATCAGCGGACTGCTTTTTCATATGCAGGAAAGGGAAGTGAAGAGTGAGAAAGAATATTTTGACATAATTTGGTAGACAGCATGGTTTGCTCATCATGGAATAAAGATTTGTTTGGATTAATCAGGCACAGAATTTGGAGAAAAGTGTGACTGCATCATACCTGTGTGTGCTGCCCAGTGCCTGGGACTGGCTGCCTGATTCTAAGTCCTCCTCCAAGAGGCTCGGCTGGTCCTCAGCGATGCCAACCTGCTCCTCATGAAGGTGCTGCTGTCTGGACACTTGGACTCTGCTTGGGGTGGGCTGCACTGGAAAGACACTGCGTCACAATCCAGGCTGGTGACTGCGATGACTGGTGGGCTCAGGTCGGCATCTTCAGCAGAGCCAGGAGAAATGAGGGCAGGAGCGTGGAGGAGCTCCTCATCCCATCACTGTTGTCTTGTGGAAGGCTGTCATCACAACTGCAGTGATTCATGCTTCCTGAGAGCTCAGCACTGAAGGAGCCACTACTGAGCTTGGGTCTTCTGGGCCGAAACTGCTTAGATTCACCTAGGAATGAGCAGATACACAGGGGTGAGTATCAAACTTCCACGGAGGAAATGGCTTGGTGTTGCTTTTCAAGCAATTTCCCCCTGACATCCAATGTCAGTCTTCCCTCCCTCAACTTAAAAGCATTTCCCCTTGTCCTGCAGTTATCAACCCTTTCAAAGAGTTGATTCCCCTCCTGTTTGTAGGCTCCCTTTAGGTACTGAAAGGCTGCAATGAGGTCACCCCGCAGCCTTTTCTCCATGGCTGAACAAGCCCAGCTCCCTCAGCCTATCTTCGTAGGGGAGGTGCTCCAGTCCCCTGATCATCTTGGTGGCTCTCCTCTGGACCATCTCCAACAACTCTCTGTCTTTCTCACACTGGGGGCTCCAGACCTGGACACAGCACTGCAGATGGGGCCTCACAAGAGCAGAGTAGAGGGGGACAATCACCTCCCTGTCCCTGCTGGCCACCCCTCTTTTGATGGAGCCCAGGATAGCATTTGCCTTCTGAGCTGCAAGCACACACTACTGGCTCATATTAAGTTTTTCATCTATCAGGACCCCCAGGTCCTTCTCCGCAGGGCTGCTCTCAAGGACCGCTCCTTCCAGTCTGTAGGGATGCCTGGGATTCCTCCAGCCCAAGTGCAAAACCTTGCACTGTGCTGTGTAGAACCTCATCAGGTTCAACCGGGCCCACCTTTCTAGCCTCTCGAGGTCCCTCTGAATGGCATCCCTTCTTTCCAATGTGTCAGCTGCACCACACAGCTTGGTGTCGTCAGCAAACTTGCTGAGGGTGCACTCAATTCTGTCATCACTGTCATTGATAAAGAAGTTAAACAGCACCAGTCCCAAGACAGACCCGTGGGGGACACCACTCATTACCAGCCTCCACCTGGACATAGAGCCATTGATGACTACCCTCTGTCTGCAGCCTTTCAACCAGTTTCTTATCCATCAAGTGGTCCACCCATCAAATCCACATCCCTCCAATTTGGAGATAAGGATGTGGTGGGGGACCATGTCAAAGGCCTTGCTCAAGTCCAGGTAAATCGGTCGCCTTTCCCTTGTCCACCGATGCCATCACTCCATCATAGAAGGCCACCAGATTGGTCAAGCATGTCCTTCCCCTGGTGAAGCCGTGCTGTCTGTCTCGGATCACACGCCCATTCCTCATGTGATCAAGCATGTCATCCCGGAGGATCTGTTCCATCATCTTCCCAGGCGCAGAGGTGAGACTCACCGGCCTGTAGTTCTCAGGGTCCTCCTTGCTCCCTTTCTGTGGCAGTGACCTGACCCTTCCAGCAGGCATCCAGGACCTCACCTGACAGCCTCGACTTTTCAATATGATGGAGAGTGGCTCAGCAACACCTCAGCCAACTTCTTCAGAGCCCTGGGATGCATGCCTTCTGGCCCATAGACTTGCACACATTCAGTCTCACATCTCACCATCTATCTGTCCCGTAGACTTGCACACATTCAGTCACATCAGGCAGTCTCTCTGCTCTGCCCTCACAGGGGATGGATTTACCACCCGGGTCCCACCTGGAGGTTTAGGAATGCAGGGCTTAGGGATGTGACAAGTACTGGAATCCTGGCTGCCAAGTGAAGACCGAGGCACAGAACTCATTCAATTCAGTCCCTCAGCCTTCTCTCCGTCTGTTGAAGCCAGCTCTCCTTTTACATTTACAAAGGAGGCACACTCGCTTTGACCTGTCTCTTCTGGCCAATATAGAAAGTCTTCCTGTTGTTTTTCACGTCCCTCGCCAAATTCAGTTCTGTGCCTTGGCTTTCTGATCCCACATGTGCAGGTCCGGACATCCCTGTATTCTTCCCAGGTGACACGGCCTATTAGCAGAGCTCATCGCTCCTTGCTTTGCCCCCAGCTGCCCAGCAGATTTGTGCTCAGCCACACCAGCTTCCTGCCTCCTCTGCTTTCTGTTCAGAGGGACAGAGAGCTCTTGTGCTCTCAGAAGGAAAGGCAGCCAGTTCTGCTTACCATCTTTGTTTTTACAGACAGATCCCCAGGGATCTGGGCCAGCAGCCCATTGAAAGCTTGAAGTTCGCTGTCCCAAAGCTCAGGTCCTGCCCCACTCCTTGCCAGGCCCACATCCCTTGGATCACCAGCCCCACAGGCCATGCTCACTGCAGCCAGGCTGCCCCGACCTGAACGCCTTTTATTCATCATCTCCTCTGCACTGCTGAGCAGCAGCTCCAGCCGCGCTTCACCTCTGGTCAGTCTGCCCAACGCTCAGAGCACAAAGTGACCATGGCTGCATTCCAGGAGCCTCCTGGAGCTCCTGAAGCTGGCTGTCTGTCTTCCGGCAGATCTCCGATGGCTGCAGTCCCCCATCAGGACGAGAACCGTGAGCACCAACCTCCCACATCTAAAGCCAGAGAGCCTGGCAGCAGCCTGTCCTCGTTCAGGTGTGCTGCAGTGCAGCCCTGCCAGCAGCTGCCTTTGTCAGTCCATCCCTAGCTCTGAACACAGCTCCAGGTTGCTCCTGGCTGTTCCTCACAGCAGCTCCTCACATGCCATGCACTCTGTGACACAGAGGCAGCTCCCCGCCCTTCCCACCTCACTGTCCCTTATAAGAGCTGATACCCGCAGTGCTGCTGTTCCAGTTACGGCACTCATCCCACCACGTTTCCATGGCAGCAACAAGGCCATACAGAACTTTCCAGGCACATCACAGCTTCCAACTCATCCTGCATATTTCCCAGCCTGTGTGCATTGCTATCGAGGCGCTTCAGCTGGGCTTTCCTTCTCACCACCTTTATAGAGGATCTGGCATCCCCCGGAACAGCACCATCCCAGCACCATCCCAGCACCATCCCTGCACATCCCAGCACCATCCCAGCATCATCCCAGCACATCCCAGCACCATCTCAGCATCATCCCAGCATCATCCCAGCACCATCTCAGCACCATCCCAGCACCATCTCAGCACATTCCAGCACCATCCCAGCACATCCCAGCACCATCTCAGCACATCCCAGCACATCCCAGCACTATCCCAGCACATCCGAGCACCATCCCTGCACATCCCAGCACTATCCCCAATAACAGCCGCAGCACAATTTTCTCACAGAAATTTGACATTTTCTTCAAAAAATAAGTTTTGTCCGAAATAGATGTTACACCCAGAAATGTCACTTTTCTCCTAAATCCATGGCATATTCTCCCAGAAATACATCACTACAATCCTAAATATGATTTTTCTCCCAAAATGATGACATTTTCTCCCAGAAACACCAATACTCTTAGGAATACCTCCAATTTCCTCCATAACATACTACATCACACTCCTCAAGAGGACATTTTCTCCCATCAATTTGGCATTTTATCACAGATAGCCCATTTTTATCCCAAATATAGGACATTTTCTCCCACAGATACCAGCTTTCTCACAAATACGTGACATTTTCATCCAGGAGCACTATTTTAGTCCCCTCGATAGGATATCTTCCACCAAAAAACAATGACATTTTCTCCTGGATATACCAATTTTCTCCTAACTATCTGACCAATTATCCTGGAAATACCTATTTTTTTCCTAAAAATATGGCATTTTCTCCCCGAAATACCAGCTTTCTCGCATATATATGATCTTTGGCGCCCAAAAGAAGACATTGTCTTCAAGAAACACAGTTTTCTCACAGATCCATGAACTTTTCCCCAAAAATAGGACATTTTCTCCCAGAAATAGCAGTTCTCTTAGAAATACCTCACATTTCATCCCAAGAATACTACTTACTCCCATCAAGATGGCATTTGATCACAGAAATACCAGGTTCTGCCCCCAAAATAGGACATTTTCTCTCCAAAACAAGACTTTTTCTCCCAGAAATACCACTACTCTTAGAAATACCTCGCATTTCATCTCAAGAATACTACTATACACTCCTCAAGAGGACATTTTCTCCCATCAAAATGGCATTTGGTCCCAGACAGACCAGTTTTCTTCCAAATAGACAACATTTTCTCCCAGATAGACCAGGTTTTCTCCCAAAGATGTGACATATTCCCCTGGAAATACCAGCTTTTTCTTAAAAATATGGCATTTATTCCCAAAAGGCCAGCTCTCTCACAAAGAGATGTCATTTTCCAACCAAGTATGCTACTATCTCCCTGAAACAGCAGTTTTCTGAGAAATACCTGACATTTTCTCTCCAAAATACTACTTGACACTCCTCCATAGGTCATTTTCTCCCACGTATACCATATTTTCTCCCCAGAGCACCAGTTTTTACGCAAAAAAGACCACAGTTGCTCTCCAATACAAGACATTCTTTCCCACCATTTCCCACTTTTCTCCCTCAACTATGTCATTTGCTCCCAGAAATACCACTTTTCCCTTGGAAATTTGACCTTTTCTTCCAAACATATGGTATTTTCTCCCAGAAATATCCATTCTCTTAGAACTGCCACACGTTTTCTCCCAAAAACCCTCCATGACAAGACCAAATGGACACTTGCAACCAAGAAGAGGACACTTTCTCCCAGAAATACTACTTTTTCCCAAATAGAGGAGATTTTCTCCAAATTCTTTGATGTTTTTGGTAAGAAATACCAGTTTTCTTCCCTCAATAGGACAATTTCTTCTCTAAGCAGCTCATTTTCTCCAAGAAATAAAAGTTTTCCTGAAAACATGAGACATTTTTCTCCCAGAAATACCAGTACTCTTAGAAATACCTCCCATTTCCTCCCAAATATACTACTTTACAGTCTTCAGTATCACACTTACTCCCTGACTTTTGGCATTTTCTCCCAGAAATACAAATACATGGCATTGTCTACCAGAAATACCATTTCTATCCCCAAAAGATGGCATTTTCTCCCAGAAACACCAGCTTTCTCACAGATATATGACTTGTGCCCCCAGATAAGACATTTTCTCCCAGAAATATCTTTTTTACACTTGATATCATGTTTTCTTTTAGAAATTTAGTCTGTTTCACAAATATAAATCTTCTCCCTTCGAAATAATACAGAAAAATGTTGTTTCCAGGGAAAAATTTCATACATTTGGGAGAAAACTGAGATTACTCAGGTTAATGTTTTTTTGTTGCTGTTGTTGTTGTTGTTTTTTGAGAGAGAGAGAGAATGCTGTTATTTTTGAGGTGAAATGACATTTTTTGTGGAGCGAACAGGTTTTTCTTGGTGAGAAGGTCTAATTTTTTTAATTAGACTGGTATTTCTGGATGATAATGTGATATTTCCAATTAATTAGGCATTTTTGATTGTAAGGTAGTATTCCTTGGAAAAGCATACAAAAATTAATTCTCAGTCTAAATAAAGTTAAATGCACTTCGTACGCAGCACAGCGTGGAGAATTCTGCCTGTACACAAGGCAACTATGTGCCAGTTTCCAGCAACTGAGAAATCTGAGTAGCGGAACACAGCAAATCCCCCTTTCGACCCAGGAGAAGGAAGTAGTGCAATTCTGTTGCCAAGAACATGCGAATTCAGCCTACTGCATTTCCTCCTAGTAGGGGGTATTTTCTCCACAGTACAGAAAAGATCGCTCTCGACTTTCTGTAACGTTCTCCCTGATAACATAGCATCTGTCACTCCTCGAATTTCCAGTTGCCTTATTAGAGAGGGTTTTCCCATCTACACTTTTCATCACAGAATGCAGAAGTGTAGCAACGGAGAGCCACACAAAAACGAATTGTCGCAAGAAATAGAGCCATAGACAATATTTAGAACCAGGCGTAGTGCATTCTGCATGTACACAAGGCAAAGTCCAAACCGCTCCTTTCCGATGTGCGGACAAGAGCCCACTCCTCGGAGAAAAGCATCCGGCTGAAGTCGCCCAATCTCGGCATCCGAGAAACATGAGACCGCTGCTGAAGGCTGTAAGCAGCATTCAGGCAGAACCACGACTTCTCGGCCAGCAACTGCAAACTCTCTGTAGCAGTTCACCGCGAGTGCCGCTTTCAACCCAGGACAGCGAAGTAACACAATTTAGATGCCGAGAACGTGCAAATTCAGCCTATTGCATTTCCTCCGAGCAGGGGTTTTCTTTCCGCAGTACAGAAAGGATTGCTCTCGACTTTCTGTAACGTTCTCCCTGAGATCACCACATCTTAGCTCCTCCAATTTCCAGTTGCCTTATTAGACGGGGTTTTTGCTTTTTCTCTTTTTCATCACAGAATGCAATAAATATCTTAGTAGAGAGGGTTTTCCCATCGATTCTCTTTCGTCACAGAATGCAAAATTGTAGCAAGGAGAGCCACACAAAAACAATTTGTTGCAAGAAATAAAGGCATAGACACAGTATTCAGAGCCAGGCATAGTGCATTCTGCATGTACACAAGGCGAAGTCAAGACCGATCCTTTCCGATGTGCGGATTACTTGGAGAAAATAGAATATATTTCAGAGACAACTGGAAATTCATGGAAAAAGTATCAGATACTCAGTGTCTAATAACAGAAGGGAAAGTGGTAATTCGGGAGAAACTGTCATGTTTTCAGAATAATTTAAGACTGAAAAGAACTATTGTTGGGAGAAAACGACAAAGAATTGGTAGAAAGCAGGTGTTACTAGGAGAAAATATCATATATTGTAGAGAATGCTGGTCCAGGTGAATACTTTTAGTGGAAATTTTAATATTAAGGACAGCAAACTGCTATTTCTGAGAGAAAATGTGGTATATTTGGATAAATGTCATACTGATGGAAGCATAGTCATATTTTTGAGAGGAAATGAAAGGAATTCTAAAGAAAGCTGCAATACCTGGGAGATTATACCATATTTTGCTGGAAAACGTATACTACCCATAAAAATGCTTAAATTTCTGGCATAAAATATGATCTACTGGGCAGAAAGATGGTATTTCTGGGAGAAAATGTCCTATTTCTGGGAGAAAATGTCGTCTATTTGTGAGAGAAAATATCATATGCTTGGGAAAAAGCAGGTATTTCTGGGAGAAAATGTCCTATTTTTGGAGAAAATGTCGTCTTGAGGATTGTAATGTCGTACTGTTTGGAGAAAACATGAGGTATTTCTAAAAAAAGTGGTATTCCTTCCCAGGAGACAGTATCATATTTTTGGGGAAGGGGGTGAGGTCATCTATTTGTGAGAAAGCTGGTATTTGTGGGAGAAAACATCCCAGATTGAAGAGACAACTGGTATTTCTGGCAGAAAATGTCACACCTTTGGGAGAAAAATGGTCTTTCTGTGATGAAGAGCCATTGTGAGGAGTGTGAAGTAGTATAACTGGGAGGAAATTTGAATAATTTCTAAGAAAGCTGGTATTTCTGGGCAAAAACGTCATATTTCTGGGAGAAAATGTCATCTATTTTTGAGAATGCTGGTATGTCTGGAAGGAAGTATTTTTTTGGAGGAAACTGTAATATTATGGATAGAAAAGTGGTATTCCTGGCAGAAAAAGTCCTTTATTTTGGGAGAAGGCTGGTATTTCTGGGCGAAAATGCCATATTTCTGGACAAAAAATGTCGTATGTAGGGTTGAAATGTGGTATTTCTGGGAGAAAATGAAATAGACACGAGAGCGAAGTGCTACTTTGGGGAGAATATATCCTATTTTTGGCTGAAGACGTCATATGGCACAATTTAAAGTCATAGTTTTTGGAGAAAATGTCAGTTCTTCTGAAGAAAACTGCTATTTCTGGGAGATTGTAGCATCTTTTGTTGGAAAAGGTCACATACTGGAGAGAATGCTCACATTTCTGGGAGAGAATACCCTATATTGTTGAAAAAACAGGGAGTCCTGTGAGGAAATGTCCTAGCGTTTTGGGTGAAAACAACATATTGAGGGGATGAGAAAGGTGTTTCTGGAAGAAAAAGTCAAGTATTTGTGAGAAAAGTGGTATTTCTGGGTGAAAATGTCATCTCTTAGGCAGAAAAATGGTCTTTCTGTGGTCCAATGCTATATTCTTGAGGGTAAGTATCATCTTGAGGAAGTGAAGTAGTACTTGTGGGAGAAAATGTCATCTATTTGGGAGAATCGTGATGTGCGAGAAAAGATCCTATTTTTGTTTGAAAAAGCAACATTTGGTATTGTAATGCAGTATTTTGTGGATGAAACATGAAGTATACCTAAGAATACTGTCCATTTCTGGTAGAAAACGTCATCTCTTTGTGAAGAAAGCAGGTTTTTCAGGGAGCAAATCTCCATCTTTGGGGAGAAAATGTCCTCTTTTGGATGGCCAAGTAGTACTTGTGGGAGGAAATGTCATGTATTTGGGAGAAGGGTGGTATTTGTGGGAGGAAATGGCATAGGTCTGGCAGCAAGTGTCCTCTTTAGGATTGAAATGTGATAGTTGTGGTGGAAATTGTCATGTGCTTGGGCGAAAAGTAGCATTTCTGAGAGATAATGTCATTGGATTGGAGAAAGCTGGTATTTCTGGGAGCTAATGTCTTCTTTGGATTGGAAAAACGATTTTTGGAGGAAACTGTCATCGAATAATGGAAAAATGAGAGAAAAGTGGTACTTTGGGGAGAATCTCTCCTATGTTTGGCTGAAAATGTCACCTGGAACAGTTGAAAGTAGTATTTTTTGGAGAAAATGTCAGTTCTGATGAAGAGAAGTGCAATTTCTGGGAGACTCTCCCATCTTTGGTTGGAAAAGGTCCCATCTTGCAGAGAATGCTAGTATTTGTGGGAGAGAAGAGCATCTAGTTTTGAAAAAGCAGGGAGTAGTGAGAGGAAAGGTGCTAGTGTTTGGGGTGAAAACAACATGTGGAGGGGATGAGCATGGTGTTTCTGGCAGCAAAGTTGCTGTATTTCTGGGAGAAAAGTGGTCTTTCTGGGAGAAAATGTCATCTCTTAGGCAGAAAGCTGGTCTTTCTGTGGTCCAATGCCATATTCTTGATGGAAAGTGTCATGGTGTGGAGTGTGAAGTAGTAGTTGTGGCATGAAATGCCATCTCTGTGGGAGAATGGTGGTATTTTGTGGAGATAATGTCATATTTTTGGAAGAAAGCTGTTTTTTCTGTCAGAAAATGTGATCGTTTTGGCTGAACGACATATTTGGTACTGGAGTGTTGTATTTTTTGGAGAAAAAAAAAAAACTGACATTTCCGGGAGAAAATATCATGTCTTTGGAAGAAAAGTTCATGCATCTTTGACAAAGCTGGCATTTCTGGGAGAAAATGTCATCTATTTTGGAGAATGCTTGTATTTCGGGGAGAAAACATCGTCTTTTTGGAACAAATGGTCATATTTTGGATTGAGAAGTGATCTTTCTGGAAGCAAATATCATGCATTTGGGAGAGCACTGCTATTTCGGGGATATGACGTCATTTTTTCGGCACTCGTGACACGAGGGAAGAGGCCGAAGCCCAGCTCACTACAACCTCCCTTCAGGGAGTTAGAGAGAACAAGAAGGTGTTTCTGAGCCTCCTCTTGTCCAGACTGAACAATCCCAGCTCCTTCAGCCGCTCCTCGTCAGGTCTGTGCTCCAGACCCCTCACCAGTTTTGGCACCCTTCTTTGAACCCGCTCCAGGGGGGGTTCATACCGTTGATGTCTTTGTAAAAGGGCTCCTTGTTCCTTTTAAGCCCAGCGGCCAGGCTGAGTTCAAGCTGGGCCTTTCGGATTTTCCCTCCACACATCCCAGCAACTTCTCTTTCGGAGTCACCCGTCCCTTCTTCCACTGGACGTAGATTCTCTTCTCCTCCCGGAGCCTCAAGAATCGCTCCCTGTTCATCCATCCCCGCCGGTCTTCTTCCCTCCCCGCCGGCTCATTTTGCTGCTCAGGGGGACAGCCAGCTCCTGCGCCTTGAAGACTTCCTTCCTGAAGAGCCACCGGCCGTCTTGGACCCCTTTACTCTCGAAGAGGGAAGCCCAGGGGATTCCCCTACTAGCCTTCGGAATAATCCCAAGTCCCTTCAAGAACACTGACGTGTCCTGCCACAAGACCCACCTCCCACACCTACTGCTGCAGCCATGGGCAGTGTGGGCTGCGCTCACACTCTGACTGCCCTCCCTGTTCTCGGTGGGCAGTAGCACCCTTTGCTCGCCTCTTCTCCCCTCTTCTCACCAGGCACCTTAGCTGGGCTGCTTTTAGCCTCGCAGAAAAGGCTCAAGCTTAATCTCACAGATAAGAAGGAGCAGTGCTGACTCCAACCTGCTGCCTCAGCAGTCCTCCCACAAGCTGCCAGCTGCTGCCAGCACCAGCCCTGGCATAGAGCTTTTCCTGGCTTCAAAAAAGCCCGAACAAGAGCCATTTGGTCGGCCTTTTTCCTTTAGTTCCCTTACCCAGTGCGGTCTTACTAATACAAATACAGCATTTTTCCCCCAAATACCAGACACCTCGCAAATAGACAACATTATTCAAAACAGAATGCTATTATGTCCCAGAAATACCAGTTTCCTTACAAATACCTCACAATTTCTACCAAAAATACTAATTTACACGCCTCAGTATCAGACGTACTCCCATCAAGATGGCATTTGATCCCAGAAATACCAGGTTCTGCCCCCAAAATAGGACATTTTCTCTCCAAAACAAGACATTTTCTCCCAGAAAGACCACATTTCTCCCCAAGAGAGGAGATTTTCTCCCAATTGGATGACATTTTCTGAAAGAAAGACCTGTTTTCTTCCCTCAAGAGGACATTTTCTTCCCCAAAGATGACATTTGCTCCCAGAAATACCACTTTTCCTTGGGAAATTTCACCTTCTCTTCCAAACACGACATTTTTTTTTTCCCACAGACATTTTCTCTCCCCCAAGAGGATTTCATTCCCCCCCAAACATACCAGACATTTTCTTTTCCAAAAGACCACTTTTTTCCCAAAAAGCCTTTCCCCAGCTTTTGGACCATTCACAAAGAAAGACACTTGCAACCAAAAGATGCATTTCAAGAAAGATACATGCTCCCCAAAATAGACATCCCCCAAAAACACTTTGGCAGACACTTTCTGAGAAATACCTGACATTTGATGACACACTCTCCAAAATACTTTTTTTCCTTTCCCCCCCCAATTAGGACATTTTTCCCATTTTCCAGATACACCATTTTTATCCCAAGAGAGTTTTTCTCCCCAAATACCACTTCTTCCAAAAACCCCCATTTTCTCTCCAAACAAGACATTCTTTCCCTCCCTCAAGATCACACTTTCTCCCCACAAGATGGGACATTTTGCTCCCAGAAATACCACTTTTCTCCCCCAAAATTTCACCTTTTTTTCCCAAAAAGAGACATTTTCTCCCAGAAATACCCTTCTCTTAGAAATGACACACTTTCTCCCAAAAACTACTTGACCTCCTCAAGACCACACTCCACTTCCCATCAAATGGCTTTTCCCCAAAACAGGTTTCTCCCAAAAATACCACATTTTCTCCAAGAAATAGACAAGAGAAATACATTTTCTCCCAAAATGGATTTTTCTTCAAAAACATTTTCTCCCCAAAATACAGAAAACACTGACATCCCAAGAGGATGGCACTTCTCCCCAAAACAGCAATTGACCTTTGCTCCAAACACTTGACCAGAGGACATTTTTTTCTCAAGAAAGACACATTTCCAAACAAGACATTTTCCCATTCCTCCCCAAAGACGACATTTGCTCCCAGAAATACCACTACTCTTAGAAATACCTCCATTTCCTCCCAACATCGACTCCATGACGCGCCTCCTGATGTCAGTTACTCCCCCAGATTTGGGGCATTTTCTCCCAGAAATACCACTTTGATCCCAAAGAGATAGCCTTTTTTCCAAATCTCAAGCATCTTTTTTCTCACAAATACAAAAACCATTTTTCTCCCAGAAACACCACTTTTTCTCACAAACATATTTCATGACAAATCTTTTTTCTCCCCCCCACATCAGACATTTGCTCCCAGAAATACCACGACTCTTCGGAATATTTCCCATTTCCTCCCAAATATACAACATTACACTCCTCAAGAGGACAGTTTCTCCCAGAAATGTGGCAATTTATCACACATACACCATTATTATTCCCAATAGAGTTCATTTTCTCCCAGAAATACCACTACTCCAAGAAACAGCTCCCATTTCCTTCCAAAAATGCTGCTTTACCCTCCTCAAGATCACACTTACTCCCATCAAGATGGCATTTTGTCACTGAAATACCAGCTTCTGCCCCCCAAAATAGGACATTTTCTCCCAAAACAAGACATTTTCTCCCAGAAATACCACTTCTCTTAGAAATACCTCCCACTTCATCCCAAGAATACTACTTGACGCTCCTCAAGATCACACTCACTCCCATCAAGATGGCCTTTTCTCCCACATAGACCAGGTTTCTCCCAAATACACAACATTTTCTCCCACATAGACCAGGTTTCTCCCAACGATGGCATACATTCCCCCAGAAATTCCTGCTTTTTCTTCAAAACATGGCTGTTTTTCCCAAAATACCCGCTTTCTCACAAACACCTGTCATTTTCCAACCAAGGATGCTACTATCTCCCCAAAACAGCACTTTGCTGAGAAATACCTGACATTTGCTCTCCAAAATACTACTTGACATTCCTCCAGAGGACATTTTATCCCGTACTTACCATGTTTTCTCCCCAGAGACCACTTGGCACACCAAAAAGACCACCGTTGCTCTCCAATACAAGACATTCTTTCCCACCCCTCTCCACTTTTCTCCCTCAACTATCTCATTTGCTCCCAGAAATACCACTTTTCCTGTGGAAATTTCACCTTCTCTTCCAAAAAGAGGATATTTTTTCTCACAGAAATACCCCTTCCCTTACAACTGCCACACGCTTTCTCCCAAAAAGCCTCCATGACAAGACCAAATGGGACACTTGCAACCAAGAAGAGGACACTTTCTCCCAGAAATATCACTTTTCTCCCCACGAGAGGACATTTTCTCCTCAATTGGATGACATTTTCTGGGAAGAAAGACCTGTTTTTCTTCCCTCAGGAGGACATTTTTTCTTCCCAAAGAGACATGACATTTTCTCCCAGAAATACCGCTTCTTAGAAATACCCTCCATTTCCCCCCCAAATCGACTACATCCACTCCTCCCCCAAATACACTGACTCCTCATGATGACACATGACACACTTAACTCCCCCAGATTTGGGGCATTTTCTCCCAAAATACCAGGACTCTCTCCCAATATTTCCCATTTCCTCCCAAATATACAACATTTCCTCAAGATCACTTTCCTCAAGAGGACAGTTTTTCTCCCAGAAATACCTGGCATTTTTCTCCCACATACACCACATTTCATCCCAAAAACACATGAGTCACTTTTTCCCCCAAAATAAACCACTTTTCAAGAGACAAATACCTCCCATTTTTCCCAAAAATCTCCCATTTCCTCCCCCCCAAAATCACACTTTTCCCATCAAGATGGCATTTCTCCTGAAATACATTTTCTCCCCCCAAAAAAGGACACATTTTCTCCCAAAATACACATTTTCTCCCAAAAACCACTTCTCTTCCAAAAATACATTTCCCCCCCCCCCAAAAACACATTTTTCCTCCAAAAATCATTTCCCCCAAAAACACATTCTCCCACAAATACCTCCCATTTCTCCAAAAAAAAACATTTCTCCCAAACAGACTTTCTGAAAATCCACTTTTCTCAAAAACTACTTTTCCCAAGACACATTTTTCTCCCAAAAAATCACTTCATTCCCAAAAAAGATCCACTTTCCCAAAACCCTTTCCCAAAAGCAGGCATTCACCAAAATACCAGCTTCTTTCTCCCAAAACCCATTTTTTCTCCAAAAAACCACTTTTCCCCAAGAAAAGGACAGGACATTTTTCTCTCCCAAACAAGACATTTTCTCCCAGAAATACCACTTTTCTCTTAGAAATACCTCCATTCCCCAGAAATTTTCCCAAGAATACTACTTGACACTCCTCAAGATCACACTTCTCCCACTCCCCAAAAAAAGGCCTTTTTTCTCCCCATAGACCAGGTTTCTCCCAAAAACATGACATTTTCTCCCACATACTAGACCAGGTTTCATCCCCCCCACAAGGCATTTTCATTCCCCCAGAAATTTCTGCCATTTTCTTCAAAAATCACCTGCTTTTTCCAAAAAAAACCCGCTCCAAAAATTTTCTCCAAACACCTGTCTTTTCCAAATCGACAAAAACACATCATTTTCCAAGGATCCCAGATTACTATCTCCCTCCCAAAACAGCACTTTGCTGAGAAATACCTGACATTTGCTCTCCAAAATACTACTTGACACTCCTCCAGAGGACATTTTCTTCCCCATTTTACCAGTTTTCTCCCCCCAAGAGACCACTTGGCACACCAAAAAACCACCATTTTCTCCAAACAAGACATTCTTTCCCACCCCAATTCCCACTTTTCTCCTCAACTATCTCATTTGCTCCCAGAAATACCACTTTTTCCCCCCCCAAAATGGGAAATTTCACCTTCTCTTCCAAAAAGGATATTTTTCTCACAGAAATAACACTTCTCATACAACAGCCACACTCTTTCTCCCTAAATGCCCCCATGACAAGACCAAATGTGACACTTGCAACCAAGAAGATGACACTTTCTCCAAGAAAGACCACTTTTCTCCCAAATACACGACATTTTCCCCCAAGAGAGGAGGATTTCCCCAAAATGGATGACAGGTTTTCAAAAACCACTGGCATTTTCCCAAAAACCTTTCTCAGAAACCTGTTTTTTTCAAAAGAGGACATTTTTTCTCCCCAAAACCATTTTTTCCCAAAACCTGACCCATTTCACCAAATACCAGATTTCCCAAAGACATTTCCTCCCCCCCAAGAGACACTTTTTCTCTCCCAAAAACCACTCATTTTCTTTCTCCCAAAATGGAACTACTCACTTCACCCAGAAATCCCCATTTCCCAAAATTCATCCCCACATCCCCCAAAAAATTTTCCCTCCCAAAATACAGGATTACAAACTGCCAGCTTTCAACATACAAGACCATTTGGACACCAACCAAAAGACACACTTTCCCAAAAAAACCACTTTCTTTCCCCTTTGACTTTTCTCCCCAAACTTCTCTTTTGAAAAGAAATACCATTTTTTCTTCCAAAGACCAGACCTTCTCTCCCTCAAAAGAGGACATTTCCCCAAGAAGACCCCTTTTTACAACTGACACAGACCCAAAAAGCACCCATTTCCCCAATGGGACACTTGCAACCAAGAAGAGGACACTTTCTCCCAGAAATACCACTTTTCTCTTTTAGAGAGGTTTTTTCCCATTGGATGACCTTTCGGGAAAAACCTTTTTTTCCCTCAAGAGGACACATTTCTCCCAAAACAGACATTTTCTCACACTCTTAGACCATTTTTCCCACATCATTACACGCTCATTTCCCCCCCAGAAATTTTCTCCCAAAAATACCACCAGACTCTTCTCCCAATATTTCCCCTCCCAAATATACAACATTACACTCCTCAAGAGGACAGTTTCTCCCAAAATGTGGCAAAATTCAACATCACACAAGAGACCAGTTTCTTCCCAATTTTCAAAAAAAATTTTTTCTCCCAAAATACCCTCAAGACTTTCACAAAAATGCATTTTCCCATCCTCAAATCACACTTACTCCCACTCCCAGAAACAGCTGGCATTTTTCCTGAAATGCTTTTTTACCCCCTCAAGATCACACTTACTCCCAACAAGATGGCATTTTGTCACTGAAATACCAGCTTCTACCCCCCAAAATAGGACATTTTCTCCCAAAACAAGACATTTTCTCCCAGAAATACCACTTCTCTTAGAAATACCTCCCACTTCATCCCAAGAATACTACTTGACGCTCCTCAAGATCACACTCACTCCCATCAAGATGGCCTTTTCTCCCACATAGACCAGGTTTCTCCCAAATACATGACATTTTCTCCCACATAGACCAGGTTTCTCCCAACGATGGCATACATTTCCCCTGAAATTCCTGCTTACTCTTCAAAACATGGCTGTTTCTCCGAAAATACCCGCTTTCTCACAAACACCTGTCATTTTCCAACCAAGGATGCTACTATCTCCCCGAAAAAGCACTTCGCTGAGAAATACCTGACATTTGCTCTCCAAAATACTACTTGATATTCCTCCAGAGGACATTTTCTCCCCTATTTACCATGTTTTCTCCCCAGAGACCACTTGGCACACCAAAAACACAGTAGTTGCTCTCCAATACAAGACATTCTTTCCCACCCTTTCCCACTTTTCTCCCACAACTATCTCATTTGCTCCCAGAAATACCACTTTTCCTTGGGAAATTTCACCTTCTCTTCCAAAAAGAGTTTTTTTTTCTCCCAGAAATACCCCTTCTCTTACAACTGCCTCACGCTTTCTCCCAAAAAGCCTCCATGACAAGACCAAATGGGACACTTGCAACCAAGAAGAGGACACTTTCTCCCAGAAAGACCACTTTTCTCCCCAAGAGAGGACATTTTCTCCAATTGGATGACATTTTCTGTAAGAAAGACCTGTTTTCTTCTCTCAGGAGGACATTTTCTTCCTCAAAGACGACATTTTCTCCCAGAAATACCGCTACTCTTAGAAATACCTCCATTTCCTCCCAAATCGACTCCATGACACGCCTCCTGATGACACATTTACTCCCAGATTTCGGGCAATTTCTCCCAGAAATACCACTTTGACAAAAGAGATGGACTTTTTTCCCAAATTTCCCATCCCTCCAAGATTTTTTCTCCCTCACAACATACACTCCTCAAGAGGACAGTTTTCTCCCAGAAACACCAGCTTTTCATCACACACATACACACCTTTTTCCCCCCCACATCAGACATTTGCTCCCAGAAATACCACGACTCTTCGGAATATTTCCCATTTCCTCCCTTATATACAACATTACACTCCTCAAGAGGACAGTTTCTCCCAGAAATGTGGCATTTTATCACACATACACCATTTTTATCCCCAAGAGAGCTCATTTTCTCCCAGAAATACCACTACTCCAAGAAATAGCTCCCATTTTCTTCCAAAAATGCTGCTTTACCCTCCTCAAGATCACACTTACTCCCAACAAGATGGCATTTTGTCACTGAAATACCAGCTTCTGCCCCCCAAAATAGGACATTTTCTCCCAAAACAAGACATTTTCTCCCAGAAATACCACTTCTCTTAGAAATACCTCCCACTTCATCCCAAGAATACTACTTGACGCTCCTCAAGATCACACTCACTCCCATCAAAATGGCCTTTTCTCCCACATAGACCAGGTTTCTCCCAAATACACGACATTTTCTCCCACATAGACGACACCATTTTCTCCCACATATACCAGGTTTCTCCCAACGATGGCATTCATTCCCCCAGACATACCTGCTTTTTTTTTCTTCAAAAATAAGGCCTTTTTTCTTTCCTCCAAAATACCAGCTTTCTCACAAACACCTGTCTTTTTCCAACCAAGGATGCTACTATCTCCCCAAAACTGCACTTTGCTGAGAAATACCTGACATTTGCTCTCCAAAATACTACTTGACACTCCTCCAGAGGACATTTTCTCCACTATTTACCGGGTTTTCTCCCCAAGAGACCACTTGGCACACCAAAAAGACCACAGTCGCTCTCCAATACAAGACATTCTTTCCCACCCTTTCCCACTTTTCTCCCTCAACTATCACATTTGCTCCCAGAATTTCCACTTTTCCCTTGGAAATTTCACCTTCTCTTCCAAAACGAAGATATTTTTTCTCCGAGAAGTACCCCTTCACTTACAACTGCCTCACGCTTTCTCCCAAAAAGCCTCCATGACAAGACCAAATGGGACACTTGCAACCAAGAAGAGGACACTTTCTCCCAGAAATACCACTTTTCTCCCCAAGAGAGGAGGTTTTCTCTCAATTGGATGACATTTTCTGTAAGAAAGACTTGTTTTCTTCCCTCAAGAGGATGTTTTCTTCCCAAGGACGAATTTTTATCCCAGAAACTCCAGGTTTCTCTCAGATACATGACCTTATTCCACCCACATCAGATATTTGCTTCCAGAAATACCACGACTCCTCGTAATATTTCCCATTTCCTCCCTAATATACAACATTACACTCCTCAAGAGGACAGTTTCTCCCAGAAATGTGGCATTTAATCACACATACACCATTTTTATCCCCAATAGAGCTCATTTTCTCCCAGAAATACCACGACTCTTCGGAATACTTCCTATATCCTCCCGAATATACAACATTACACTCCTCAAGAGGACAGTTTCTCCCAGAAATGTGGCAATTTATCACACATACACCATTTTTATCCCCAAGAGAGCTCATTTTCTCCCAGAAATACCACTACTCTAAGAAATAGCTCCCATTTTCTACCAAAAATGCTGCTTTACCCTCCTCAAGATCACACTTACTCCCATCAAGATGGCATTTTGTCACTGAAATACCAGCTTCTGCCCCACAAAATAGGACATTTTCTCCCAAAACAAGACATTTGCTCCCAGAAATACCACTTCTCTTAGAAATACCTCCCGTTTCATCCCAAGAATACTACTTGACGAACCTCAAGATCACACTCACTCCCATCAAATTGGCCTTTTCTCCCACATAGACCAGGTTTCTCCCAAATACACAACATTTGCTCCCACATAGACCAGGTTTCTCCCAGTGATGGCATACATTCCCTCAGACATTCCTGCTTTTCCTTCAAAATACGGCCTTTTCCCCCAAAATACCCGCTTTCTCACAAACACCTGTCATTTTCCAACCAAGGATGCTACTACCTCCCCGAAACAGCACTTTGCTGAGAAATACCTGACATTTGCTCTCCAAAATACTACTTGACACTCCTCCAGAGGACATTTTCTCCCCTACTTACCATGTTTTCTCCCCAAGAGACCACTTGGCACACCAAAAAGACCACCGTTGCTCTCCAATACAAGATATTCTTTCCCACCCTTTCCCACTTTTCTCCCTCAACTATCTCATTTGCGCCCAGAAATACCACTTTTCCTGTGGAAATTTCACCTTCTCTTCCAAAAAGAGGATATTTCCTCCCAGAAATACCCCTTCTCTTACAACTGCCACACGCTTTCTCCCAAAAAGCCCCCATGACAAGACCAAATGGGACACTTGCAACCAAGAAGAGGACACTTTCTCCCAGAAATACCACTTTTCTCCCCAAGTGAGGAGGTTTTCTCTCAATTGGATGACATTTTCTGTAGGAAAGACTTGTTTTCTTCCCACAAGAGGATGTTTTCTTCCAAAGGACGAATTTTTATCCCAGAAACTCCAGGTTTCTCACAGATACATGACCTTCTCCCCCCCATATCAGAAATTTGCTCCCAGAAATACCACGACTCTACGGAATATTTCCCATTTCCTCCCTAATCTACAACATTACACTCTTCAAGAGGACAGTTTCTCCCAGAAATGTGGCATTTCATCACATATACACCATTTTTATCCCCAACAGAGCTCATTTTCTCCCAGAAATAACACGACTCTCCGGAATACTTCCTATTTCCTCCCGAATATACAACATTACACTCCTCAAGAGGACAGTTTCTCCCAGAAATGTGGCAATTGATCACACATACACCATTTTTATCCCCAAGAGAGCTCATTTTCTCCCAGAAATACCACTACTCCAAGAAATAGCTCCCATTTTCTACCAAAAATGCTGCTTTACCCTCCTCAAGATCACACTTACTCCCATCAAGATGGCATTTTGTCACTGAAATACCAGCTTCTGCCCCCCAAAATAGGACATTTTCTCTCCAAAACAAGACATTTTCTCCCAGAAATACCACTTCTCTTAGAAATACCTCCCACTTCATCCCAAGAATACTACTTGACGCTCCTCAAGATCACACTCACTACCATCAAAATGGCCTTTTCTCCCACATAGACCAGGTTTCTCCCAAATACACGACATTTTTTTCCACATAGACCAAGTTTCTTCCAAAGATGCCATACATTCCCCCAGAAATACCAGCTTATTCTTAAAAAAACGGCCTTTTTTCCACAAAATACCAGCTTTCTCACAAACACCTGTCATTTTCCAACCAAGGATGCTACTATCTCCCCAAAACAGCACTTTGCTGAGAAATACCTGACATTTGCTCTCCAAAATACTACTTGACATTCCTCCAGAGGACATTTTCTCCCGTACTTACCATGTTTTCTCCCCAAGAGACCACTTGGCACACCAAAAAGACCACCGTTGCTCTCCAATACAAGACATTCTTTCCCACCCTTTCCCACTTTTCTCTCTCACCTATGTCATTTGCTCCCAGAAATACCACTCTTCCTGTGGAAATTTCACCTTCTCTTCCAAAAAGAGGATTTTTTCTTCCAGAAATACCCCTTCTCTTACAACTGCCACACGCTTTCTCCCAAAAAGCCTCCATGACAAGACCAAATGGGACACTTGCAACCAAGAAGAGGACACTTTCTCCCAGAAAGACCACTTTTCTCCCCAAGAGAGGAGATTTTCTCCCATTGGATGTCATTTTGGGGAAGAAAGACCTGTTTTCTTCCCTCAGGAGGACATTTTCTTCCCCAAAGACGACATTTGCTCCCAGAAATACCGCTACTCTTAGAAATACCTCCATTTCCTCCCAAATCGACTACATGACTCGCCTCCTGATGACACTTAACTCCCAGGTTTGGGGCCTTTTGTCCCAGATAGACCAGTTTTCTCCCAAATACTCAACATTTTCCCCCTCAAAGACCAGGTTTCTCCCAAAGATGGCATACATTCCCCCAGAAATTTCTCCTTTTTCTTCATATTACGTCTGTTTTTCCCAAAATACCAGCTTTCTCTCAAACACCTGTCATTTTCCAACCAAGGATGCTACTATATCCCCGAAACAGCAGTTTTCCGAGAAATTCCTTTCTTTTTCTTTTTGTAATTTTCCCATAAAAATGTTGCATTTTCTTTTAGAAATGCTGTATTGCAGTCGCAAATACGATTTCTTTTTCTGGAATATGATATCTTTTCCCCTAATTGGAATGTTTCATTCAAATGCTCAAGTTTGCTCTCGATACACTGCTTTATTTCTCGAAAATGTAGAAAAACTGACAATTTCCCTCTGATATACCATTTTTAGGTGAAATATTTGCCATTTTTCTCCCAGATAATATATTTTTCCCCTTGGTGTGGCGTTTTCTTTCAGACATTCCACCTTTTTCACAAATTTGTGATCCTTTCCATTCAAATGAGTTCGGAAAATTGTTATTTTCGGAGAGAATTTTCATATATTAGGGAAAAAAGTCATATTCGTTTGAAAATATCCCTTTTTTTTTGCAGAATGCTGGTATTTCTGATGTGACATGTCCTTTTTCATGGTGAAAAGCTCCAATTCGTTTAATGAGACTGGTATTTCCAGATGACAATGTGATATTTCCGAGTAGTTTGGTATTTGGGATTGTAAGGTCGTATTCCTTACGAATGCCAACTGTCAGTGGAAAGAAAGATATATGCACTTCCTACGTAGCACAGCGTGGAGGATTCTGCCTGTACACAAGGCGAGCATGTAGCAGTTTCCAGCAACTCAAACTCTCCGCAGCGATCTACCGCGTGTGCCGCTTCCTGCCTTCAGCAGCAATCTCGCTTTTCTCGGGTGCCGAGAATGCGCGACATCAGGCCACCGCACTGCCTGCAAGCAGGGGCTTTTTTCTCCGCAGTACAGAAACAATGGCACCCGACTTTCTGTAACATTCTTCCTGAGAGCACAACGTGTGTCGCTCCTCGAACTTCTAGCAGCCTTATTAGTGGAGTTTTTCACTTCTACTCTATTCGTCATAGAATGCTGAAGTGTAGCATCGGATAAACACTCAAAAACGAAATGTCGCTAGGAATGAAGGGATAAGAATGAGAGAGAAGCGTAGTGCAGAAGGCATGGACGCAAGGAGAAGTCAGAACCGCTCCATTGCGATGTGCGCAGAAGAAGCCGCTCGTCGGAGAAAAGCATCCGGCTGAAGTCGCTCTTTCCCGGCATCCGAGAGAAACGGGACCGCTGCTGACGGCTGAAAGCGGCATTCGGGGAGAACCGCGATTTACCGGCCAGCAACTGCAAACTCTCCGGAGCGGTTCAGCGCGAGTGCCGCTTTCGACCCATGAGAGCGAAGTAGCGGTATTCCTATGCCGAGACCGTGTGAATTCAGCATACTGCATTGTCTGAAAACAGGGGGTTTTTTCTCCGCAGGATAGAATCCACAACTCTCCACTTTCTGTAACGTGCTCCCTGAGGGCACAACGTGTGTCGCATCTCGAACTTCTAGCAGCCTTATTAGTGGAGTTTTTCACTTCTACTCTATTCGTCATAGAATGCTGAAGCGTAGCATCGGATAAACACTCAAAAACGAAATGTCGCTAGGAATAAAGGGATAAGAATGAGAGAGAAGCGTAGTGCAGAAGGCATGGACGCAAGGAGAAGTCAGAAGCGCTCCATTGCGATGTGCGCAGAAGAAGCCGCTCGTCGGAGAAAAGCATCCGGCTGAAGTCGCTCTTTCCCGGCATCCGAGAGAAACGGGACCGCTGCTGACGGCTGAAAGCGGCATTCGGGGAGAACCGCGATTTACCGGCCAGCAACTGCAAACTCTCCTCAGCGGTTATCAGAGAGTGGCGCTGTCGACCCACGAGAGCGAAGTAGCGGTTTCTTATGCCGAGACCGTGCGAATTCAGCATACTGCATTGTCTGAAAACAGGGGGTTTTTTCTCCGCAGGATAGAATCCACAACTCTCCACTTTCTGTAACGTGCTCCCTGAGGGCACAACGTGTGTCGCATCTCGAACTTCTAGCAGCCTTATTAGTGGAGTTTTTCACTTCTACTCTATTCGTCATAGATTGCTGAAGTGTAGCATCCGATAAACACTCAAAAACGAAATGTCGCTAGGAATGAAGGGATAAGAATGAGAGAGAAGCGTAGTGCAGAAGGCATGGACGCAAGGAGAAGTCAGAAGCGCTCCATTGCGATGTGCGCAGAAGAAGCCGCTCGTCGGAGAAAAGCATCCGGCTGAAGTCGCTCTTTCCCGGCATCCGAGAGAAACGGGACCGCTGCTGACGGCTGAAAGCGGCATTCGGGGAGAACCGCGATTTACCGGCCAGCAACTGCAAACTCTCCTCAGCGGTTATCAGAGAGTGGCGCTGTCGACCCACGAGAGCGAAATAGCGGAATTGCCATGCCGAGACCGTGCGAATTCAGCCTAATGCTTTTCCTCCGAACAGGGGGCTTTTTGTGCGCAGGCAAGAATCGATCGCTCTCCACTTTCTATAACGTTCTCCGTGAGAGCACCACGTCTGCAGGTTCCCGAATATTCAGTTGCCTTCTTAGGAAGTGCTCTCCATTTTTCTCTTTTTCATCCCAGAATGCAAGAAATGTCTTAGTAGAGAAGCTTTTCCTATCTATATACATTTTCGTCACAGGCTTCAGAATTGTCGAAACGGAGAACCACCCAAAAACCAGGACGTATATTTAAGCAAACCTTTTTCTGGTATTTCTGGTAGAAAATGTCATCTCTTTGGGAGAATCACGGTTTTTCATGAATAAATGAAATCTCCTTCTGTGGGGAGAAAATGCCATGTATTTGGGGGAAATGGGACACTTCTAGAGGAAAATGTCATCGATTTGGCGAAAGGCTGTATTTCCGGGCGATCATGTCATTGGATTGGAGAAATGTGGTATTTCTGGGAGATCATGTCCTAATTTGGGGAGAAGATGCATTTCGGAGGGAAAATCTCCTAGTTTTGGGTGCAAGTGTCATCTTGAGGATTATACTAAGGAACTTCTTGGAGAAAGTATGAGGTATTTTCAAGAAAGCTGGTATTCCCTGGAAACAGTCTCATCTTTTGATTGAGGGAGGGAGAGATGATGTATTGGTGACAAAGCGAATATTTCAGGAAGGAAACGTCCCACAGTGAAGAGAGAACTGGTATTTCTGGCAGAAAATGTCCCAAACATGGGAGAAAAATGGTATCGCTGTCCTTATATGTCGTATATTTGGGACAAAAATGCAACTTGTGTGATAAAAAGCCGTAGGATTGGGCATAACTAAGTGCCATATAGCCTAATTGGGAGGAAATGGGAAGTATTTCAAAGTATTTCAAAGAAAGCTGGCATCTGTGGGAGAAAAGATGGTATTTCCGGGGGAAAATGTCCTCTATTTCGGGGAATGCTGGTATGTCTGGAAGGAAATCTAATTTGGGAGGAAACTGTGATATGAAGTCTAGAAAAGTGTGATGGCAAGTATCATCCTGTGGAGTGTGAAGTAGTACTTGTGGTAGAAAATGTCTTCTGTTTGGGAGAATGGTGATATCTGGGAGAGAAAAGATGGTATTTTTGTTGGAAAAAGTCGCCTTTGGCATTGTCATCTAGTATTTTGTGGATGAATGGTGAAGCATATCTAAGAAAAGCTGTATTTCTGGTAGAAAACGTTATCTACTAGGGGAGAAAGCTGGTTTTTCAGGGGGCAAGTCTCCTTCTTTGGGGAGGAAATGCCCTCTTTCGGATGGCCAAGTAGGACTTGTGGGAGGAAAAGCCACGTATTTGGGAGAAAGGTGGTATTTCTGGGAGCTAGTGTTCTTATTGGAAGAAAATGCCATCCTCTGGGTGAAAAACGGGCATTTCAGATAGAAAATGTCATCAAATGTGGAGAAAGCTGGAACTTCAGGGAGCAAAAGACAGAGATGAGGGAAACAAGTGGGAAAGGGTGGGAATGTCTTGTATTGGAGAGCAACGGTGGTCTTTTTGGTGTGCCAAGTGGTCTCTTGGGGAGAAAACATGGTAATGAAGAAAATGAAAGAATGAAAACATGGTAATGAAAGAAAATGTCCTGTGGAGGAATGTCAAGTAGTATTTTGGAGAGCAAATGTCAGGTATTTCTCAGCAAAGTGCAGTTTTGGGGAGATCGTAGCATCCTTGGTTGGAAAATGACAGGTGTTTGAGAGAAAGCGGGTATTTTGGAAAAAAGACCGATTTTGAAGAATAAGCAGGAATTTCTGGGGGAATGTACGCCATCATTGGGAGAAACCTGGTCTCTGTGGGAGATAATGTTGTGTATTTGGGAGAAACCTGGTCTATCCAGGAGAAAAAGGCCATCTTGATGGGAGTGAGTGTGATCTTGAGGAGCGTCAAGTAGTATTCTTGGGATGAAGTGGGAGGTATTTCTAAGAGAAGTGGTATTTCTGGGAGAAAATGTCTTGCTTTGGGAGAAAATGTCCTATTTTGGGGGGCAGAAGCTGGTATTTCAGTGACAAAATGCCATCTTGATGGGAGTAAGTGTGATCTTGAGGAGCGAAACGCAGCATTTTTGTTAGAAAATGGGAGCTATTTCTTAGAGTAGTGGTATTTCTGGGAGAAAATGAGCTCTATTGGGGATAAAAATGGCCCCCCTGTGATAAAATGCACAAATCTGGAAGAAACTGTCCTCTTGAGCAGTGTATTGTTGTATATTAGGGAGGAAATGGGAAATATTCCGAAGAATCCTGGTATTTCTGGGGGAAAATGCCCCAAATCTGGGAGTAAGTGTCATCAGGAGGCGTGTCTCTGAGTAGATTTGGGAGGAAATGGAGGTATTTCTAAGAGTAGCGTTATTTCTGGGAGCAAATGTCGTCTTTGGGGAAGAAAATGTCCTCCTGAGGGAAGAAAACAGGTTTTTCTTACGGAAACTGTCATCCAATTTGGATAAAATCTCCTCTCTTGAGGAGAAAAGTGGTCTTTCTGGGAGAAAGTGTCCTCTTAATGGTTGCAAGTGTCCCATTTGGTCTTGTCATGGAGGCTTTTTGGGAGAAAGCGTGAGGCAGTTGTAAGAGGAGGGGTATTTCTGGGAGGAAATATCCTCTTTTTGGAAGAGAAGGTGAAATTTCCCAAGGAAAAGTGGTATTTCTGGGAGCAAATGAGATAGTTGAGGGAGAAAAGTGGGAAAGGGTGGGAAAGAATGTCTTGTATTGGAGAGCAACGGTGGTCTTTTTGGTGTGCCAAGTGGTCTCTTGGGGAGAAAACATGGTAAGTACGGGAGAAAATGTCCTCTGGAGGAATGTCAAGTAGTATTTTGGAGAGCAAATGTCAGGTATTTCTCAGCAAAGTGCTGTTTCGGGGAGATAGTAGCATCCTTGGTTGGAAAATGACAGGTGTTTGTGAGAAAGCTGGTATTTTGGGGAAAAGGCCGGGTTTTTAAGAATAAGTTGGTATTTCTGGGTAACATATCTCATCTTTGGGAGGAAACGGGTGTTGGTGGGAGAAAATGTTGTGTATTTGGGAGAAACCTGGTCTATCCTTGAGAAAAGGCCATTTTGATCGGAGTAAGTGTGATCCTGAGGAGCGTCAAGTACTATTCTTGGGATGAAGTGGGAGGTATTTCTAAGAGAAGTGGTATTTCTGGGAGAAAATGTCTTGTTTTGGAGAGAAAATGTCCTATTTTGGGGGGGCAGAAGCTGGTATTTCTGTGACAATATGCCATCCTGATGGGAGTATGTGTGTCACGGGCATAAACTGATCTGGTTAATTCCGTGCTGAACTGGATGTCGAGGTGCCAGAAGGAGCTGTGTTTCAGTACCCACCACTTCAGAAGCAGCCCGAACCCCCTCATACACGGCTAAGATCTCCTTTTCGGTTGGAGTGTAGCCTTCTTCTGACCCCCTGTAGGCCCGACTCCAGAATCCCAGGGGTCGGCCTCGGGTCTCTCCTGATGCTCTTATAGAGTTTATTGGACTGTGTGGATCCGATGGCCTGGCACATCAGAACCACTGAAATATAAGGCACTGGTGGATACCGGTGCACAGTGCACTCTGATGCCCTCAAGTTATGAAGGGACAAAATCAATCCATATTTCTGGAGTGACTGGGGGCTCTCAAGAATTGACTGTGTTGGAGGCCGAGATAAGCCTCACTGGTAGGAACTGGCAAAAGCACCCTATTGTTACTGGTCCAGGGGCTCCATGTATACTTGGTATTGATTACCTCAGAAGGGGGCATTTCAAGGATCCTAAGGGGTATCGATGGGCCTTTGGAATAGCTGCTGTAGACACAAACAACATTAAGCAGCTGTCTGTTTTGCCTGGCCTGTCAGAAGATCCGTCTGTTGTGGGGTTGCTACAAGTAAAAGAGCAACAGGTACCAATTGCTACAAAAACGGTGCGCAGACGGCAGTACCGCACCAACAGGGATTCCTTGCTCCCCATTCATAAGTTGATTCGTCAACTAGAGAGTCAGGGAGTGATCAGCAAAACTCACTCGCCTTTTAACAGCCCCATATGGCCAGTGCGTAAAGCCAGTGGAGAATGGAGGCTGACGGTGGACTACCGTGGCCTGAATGAAGTCACACCCCACTGAGAGTGCTGCTGTGCCGGACATGTTAGAACTCCAGTATGAACTGGAGTCAAAAGCAGCCAAATGGTATGCCACCATTGACATTGCTAATGCCTTTTTCTCCATTCCTTTGGCCAAAGAATGTAGGCCACAGTTCGCTTTCACCTGGAGGGGTGTTCAGTATACTTGGAACCGTTTGCCCACATTCTCCACCAAAATCTGTCACGGAATTAACCAGATCAGTTTATGCCCGTGACAGGGGGGCAGTAGGCCCCTGCCCTCCCCACCCCCCGCCTGGCCCCACAAAATGGGAAGGAAGGGGAAAAAAGGTCAAAAAAAAAAAAAAAAAAGCGGCAACAATCTATGGAGGTAAACTTATTTTACTAACTATGATATCGGAATGCAAAAAATAATATAATACAATCTAACTGAACTTGATTCTAATAAATCAAATAAGATATGAGAGAGAGTTCCCGTGACCGAGTCAAACCGGACAAAAGCTTGGAACGGCTAGGAACGCACCCTCCAGCACCCACTGCCAGGCAGTAAGAGACCGCCCCCCCCGGAAGGGTCAGATCCCATGACTTCCGTAATGTATAGGGATAGGTACGTAGAATTAGAGCATTAACACTCTACTTCCAGTACATGATGTTTTGATGTGGAATATTGAAAATCAAAAAAAACAAAACCATGACAAAGTGTGATCTTGGGGAGTGTAAAGCAGCATTTTAGTAAGAAAATGGCACCTATTTAGCTGAGTAGTGGTATATTTCTGGGAGAAAAAATGAGCTCTCTTGGGGATAAAAATGGTGTATGTGTGATAAAATGCCACATTTCTGGGAGAAACTGTCCTCGTGAGGAGTGTAATGTTGTATATTCGGGAGGAAATGGGAAATATTCCAAAGAGTCGTGGTATTTCTGGGAGAAAATGTCTGATGTGGGGGGGACAAGGTCATGTATGTGTGAGAAAGCTGGTGTTTCTGGGAGAAAATGCCAGGTATTTGTGAGAAAAGAGATGCTTGAGAGGGAAAAGGCCATCTCTTTGGGATCAAAGTGGTATTTCTGGGAGAAAATGCCCCAAATCTGGGAGGAAGTGTCATCATGAGGCGTGTCATGGAGTCGATTTGGGAGGAAATGGAGGTATTTCAAAGAGTAGCGGTATTTCTGGGAGCAAATGTCGTCTTTGGGGAAGAAAACGTCCACTTGAGGGAAGAAAACAGGCCTTTCTTCCCGAAACTGTCATCCAACTGGGAGAAAATCTCCTCTCTTGGGGAGAAAAGTGGTCTTTCTGGGAGAAAGTGTCCTCTTCTTGGTTGCAAGTGTCCCATATGGTCTTGTCATGGAGGCTTTTTGGGAGAAAGCGTGTGGCAGTTGTAAGAGAAGGGATATTTCTGGTAGAAAATATCCTCTTTTTGGAAGAGAATGTGAAATTTCCACAGGAAAAGTGGTATTTCTGGGAGCAAATGTCGTCTTTGGGGAAGAAAATGTCCTCTTGAGGGAGGAAAACAGGCCTTTCTTCCTGAAAATGTCATCCAATTGGGAGATAATCTCCTCTCTTGGGGAGAAATTTGGTCTTTCTGGGAGAAAATGTCTTGTTTTGGAGAGAAAATGTCCTATTTTGGGGGCAGAACCTGGCATTTTTGGGATCAAATCCCATCTTGATGGGAGTACGTCTGATATTGAGGCGTGTAAATTAGTATTTTTGGTAGAAATTGTGAGGTATTTGTAAGGAAACTGGTATTTCTGGGACATAATAGCATTCTGTTTTGAAAAATGTCGTCTATTTGCGAGGTGTCTGGTATTTGGCGAAAAATGCTGTATTTGTATAAGTAAGACCGCACTGGGTAAGGGACCTAGAGGAAAAAAAAGACCAAAATGACCAAAATGCTCTTGGTAGGGCTTTTTTGAAGCCAGGAAAAGCTCTATGCCAGGGCTGGTGCTGGCAGCAGCTGGCAGCTTGTGGGAGGACTGCTGAGGCAGCAGGTTGGAGTCAGCACTGCTCCCTCTTATCTGTGAGATTAAGCTTGAGCCTTTTCTGCGAGGCTAAAAGCAGCCCAGCTAAGGTGCCTGGTGAGAAGAGGTGAGAAGAGGCGAGCAAAGGGTGCTACTGCCCACCGATAACAGGGAGGGCAGTCAGAGTGTGAGCGCAGCCCACACTGCCCATGGCTGCAGCAGTAGGTGTGGGAGGTGGGTCTTGTGGCAGGACACGTCAGTGTTCTTGAAGGGACTTGGGATTATTCCGAAGGCTAGGAGGGGAATCCCCTGGGCTTCCCTCTTCGAGAGTAGAGGGGTCCAAGACGGCAGGAGGCTCTTCAGGAAGGAAGTCTTAAAGGCGCAGGAGCTGGCTGTCCCCCTGAGCAGCAAAATGAGCCGGCGGGGAGGGAAGAAGACCGGCGGGGATGGATGAACAGGGAGCGATTCCTGAGGCTCCGGGAGAAGAAGAGAATCTACCTCCAGTGGAAGAAGGGACGGGTGACTCCGAAAGAGAAGTTGCTGGGATGTGTGGAGGGAAAATCCGAAAGGCCCAGCTTGAACTCAGCCTGGCCGCTGGGCTTAAAAGGAACAAGGAGCCCTTTTACAAAGACATCAACGGTATGAACCCCCCCTGGAGCGGGTTCAAAGAAGGGTGCCAAAACTGGTGAGGGGTCTGGAGCACAGACCTGACGAGGAGCGGCTGAAGGAGCTGGGATTGTTCAGTCTGGACAAGAGGAGGCTCAGAAACACCTTCTTGTTCTCTCTAACTCCCTGAAGGGAGGTTGTAGTGAGCTGGGCTTCGGCCTCTTCCCTCGTGTCACTAGTGCCGAAAAAATGATGTCATATCCCCAAAATAGCAGTGCTCTCCCAAATGCATGATATTTGCTTCCAGAAAGATCACTTCTCAATCCAAAATATGACCATTTGTTCCAAAAATACGATGCTTTCTCCCCAAAATACAAGCATTCTCCAAAATAGATGACATTTTCTCCCAGAAATGCCAGCTTTGTCAAAGACGCATGAACTTTTCTTCCAAATACATGATATCTTCTCCCGGAAATGTCAGTTTCCTTTTTCTCCAAAAAATACAACACTCCAATACCAAATATGTCAGTTTCAGCCAAAACGATCACATTTTCTGACAGAAAAAACAGCTTTCTTCCAAAAATATGACATTATCTCCACAAAATATCACCATTCTCCCACAGAGATGGCATTTCATGCCACAACTACTACTTCACACTCCACACCATGATACTTTCCATCAAGAATATGGCATTGGACCACAGAAAGACCAGCTTTCTGCCTAAGAGATGACATTTTCTCCCAGAAAGACCACTTTTCTCCCAGAAATACAGCAACTTTGCTGCCGGAAACACCATGCTCATCCCCTCCAGATGTTGTTTTTACCCCAAACACTAGGACCTTTCCTCTCACTACTCCCTGCTTTTTCAAAACTAGATGCTCTTCTCTCCCACAAATACTAGCATTCTCTGCAAGATGGGACCTTTTCCAACCAAAGATGGGAGAGTCTCCCAGAAATTGCACTTCTCTTCATCAGAACTGACATTTTCTCCAAAAAATACTACTTTCAACTGTTCCAGGTGACATTTTCAGCCAAACATAGGAGAGATTCTCCCCAAAGTACCACTTTTCTCTCATGTCGATTGCATTTGCTCCCAGAAATACCACAGTGCAACCCGAAAGACCACATTTCCCTCCAGAAATACACTATTTTTGCCCAGAAAGACCAGCCTTCTCCCAAAAGAGAGGACATTTTCGACCAGAAAGACCACTTTTCTATCCTTCCGATTGCTGTTTCCTCCAAAAAGAGATTTCCTTCCAGACATACCAGCATTCCCTCAAAGAGAGGACATTTTCCCCCGGAAATACCATCTTTTCTCCCAGAAATACCAGCTTTCGTAGAAATATTTCATATTTCCTCCCAATTACACTACTTCACACTCCTAACAATCAGACGGCCGTTGCATCTCCCAAATGTGTTTCTGCCAGAAATACCAGTGGTCTCTTAAATATATGAAGCTTTCTTTCTCCCAAAACAAGACATTTTCTCCCAGAAATTCCACTTCTCTTAGAAATACCTCCCATTTCATCCCAAGAATACTACTTGACGCTCCTCAGGATCACACTTACTCCCATCAAGATGGCCTTTTCTCAAGGATAGACTAGGTTTCTCCCTAATACACAACATTTTCTCCCACAAAGACCAGGTTTCTCCCAAAGATGGCATACATTCCCCCAGAAATACTAGCTTATTCTTAAAAACCCAGCCTTTTCCCCAAAATACCAGCTTTCTCACAAACACCTGTCATTTTCCAACCAAGCATGCTACGATCTCCCCAAAACAGCACTTTGCTGAGAAATACCTGATATTTGCTCTGCAAAATACTACTTCACACTCCTCCAGAGGACATTTTCCCCCCTATTTACCATGTTTTCTCCCCAAGACACCACTTGGCACACCAAAAAGACCACAATCGCTCTCCAATACAAGACATTCTTTCCCACCCTTTCCCACTTTTCTCCCACAACTGTCTCATTTGCTCCCAGAAATACCACATTTCCTTGGGAAATTTGACATTCTCTTCCAAAACGAGGATATTTCCTCCGAGAAGTACCCCTTCTCTTACAACTGCCACACGCTTTCTCCCAAAAAGCCTCCATGACAAGACCAAATGGGACACTTGCAACCAAGAAGAGGACACTTTCTCCCAGAAAGACCACTTTTCTCCCCGAGAGAGGAGATTTTCTCCCATTGGATGTCATTTTGGGGAAGAAAGACCTGTTTTCTTCCCTCAGGAGGACATTTTCTTCCTCAAAGACGACATTTGCTCCCAGAAATACCGCTACTCTTAGAAATACCTCCATTTCCTCCCAAATCGACTACATGACACGCCCCCTGATGACACTTACTCCCAGATTTGGGGCATTTTCTAACAGAAATATCGCTTTGATCCCAAAGAGATGGCCTTTTCCCTCTCAAGCATCTCTTTTCTCACAAATACCTGGCATTTTCTCCCAGAAATACCAGCTTTCTCACAGATAGATGACCTTCTCCCCCCCACATCAGACGTTCTCTCCCAGAAATATGGCATTTGATCACAGATACACTCTTTCTATCCCAAATCTGGACATTTTCCCTCGGAAATACCACTTTGATCACAAAGACCTCACTTTGTCATCCAGGATCACTATTCTAGTCTCATAAAAGTCTCTTCCACCAAAAAACAAGGACATTTTCTCCCAGAAAGACCAGCTTTCTCGCATCGATAGGATCTTTTCCACCCACAAGAAGACATTTTCTTCAGGAAACACAGTCTTCTCACAGATCTAAGAACGTTTCTCCCAAAAAGAAAACATTTTCTCCCAGAAATACCACTTCTCTTAGAAATACCTCCCACTTCATCCCAAGAATACTACTTGACGCTCCTCAAGATCACACTTACTCCCATCAAGATGGCCTTTTCTCCCAGAGAGACCAGGTTTCTCCCAAATACACAACATTTTCTCCCACAAAGACCAGGTTTCTCCCAAAGATGGCATACATTCCCCCAGAAATTCCTGCTTTTTCTTCAAAATACGGCAGTTTTTCCCAAAATACCAGCTTTCTCACAAACACCTGTCATTTTCCAACCAAGCATGCTACTATCTCCCCAAAACAGCACTTTGCTGAGAAATACCTGATATTTGCTCTCCAAAATACTACTTCACACTCCTCCAGAGGACATTTTCTCCCCTATT
Organism: Crossoptilon crossoptilon; assembly: GCA_036346035.1. NCBI lineage: Eukaryota > Metazoa > Chordata > Aves > Galliformes > Phasianidae > Crossoptilon > Crossoptilon crossoptilon. The sequence goes on along the minus strand of JARXNR010000626.1, from coordinate 8,597 downwards.
TACCATGTTTTCTCCCCAAGAGACCACTTGGCACACCAAAAAGACCACCGTTGCTCTCCAATACAAGACATTCTTTCCCACCCTTTCCCACTTTTCTCCCACAACTGTCTCATTTGCTCCCAGAAATACCACTTTTCCCTTCGAAATTTCACCTTCTCTTCCAAAAAGAGGATATTTCCTCCCAGAAATACCCCTTCTCTTACAACTGCCACACGCTTTCTCCCAAAAAGCCTCCATGACAAGACCAAATGGGACACTTGCAACCAAGAAGAGGACACTTTCTCCCAGAAAGACCACTTTTCTCCCCAAGAGAGGAGATTTTCTCCCACTGGATGTCATTTTGGGGAAGAAAGACCTGTTTTCTTCCCTCAGGAGGACATTTTCTTCCCCAAAGACGACATTTGCTCCCAGAAATACCGCTACTCTTAGAAATACCTCCATTTCCTCCCAAATCGACTACATGACTCGCCTCCTGATGACACTTACTCGAAGATTTGGGGCATTTTCCAACAGAAATACCACTTTGATCCCAAAGAGATGGCCTTTTCCCTCTCAAGCATCTCTTTTCTCACAAATACCTGGCATTTTCTCCCAGAAACACCAGCTTTCTCACACATACATGACCTTCTTCCCCCCACATCAGACATTTTCTCCCAGAAATACCACGACTCTTCGGAATATTTCCCATTTCCTCCCTTATACACAACATTACACTCCTCACGAGGACAGTTTCTTCCAGAAATGTGGCATTTTATCACACATACACCATTTTTATCCCCAAGAGAGCTCATTTTCTTTTCTCCCAGAAATACCACTACTCCAAGAAATAGCTCCCATTTTCTCCCCAGAAATACCAAAAAAAAATTTTCTTCCAAAAAAATTACCCTCCTCAAGATCACACTTACTCCCAACAAGATGGCATTTTGTCACTGAAATACCAGCTTCTGCCCCCCAAAATAGGACATTTTCTCCCAAAACAAGACATTTTCTCCCAGAAATACCACTTCTCTTAGAAATACCTCCCACTTCATCCCAAGAATACTACTTGACGCTCCTCAAGATCACACTCACTCCCATCAAAATGGCCTTTTCTCACAGAGAGATCAGGTTTCTCCAAATACATGACATTTTCTCCCACAGAGACCAGGTTTCTCCCAACGATGGCATACATTCCCCCAGAAATTCCTGCTTTTTCTTCAAAATATGCCTGTTTTTCCCAAAATACCCGCTTTCTCACAAACACCTGTCATTTTCCAACCAAGGATGCTACTATCTCCCCAAAACAGCACTTTGCTGAGAAATACCTGACATTTGCTCTCCAAAATACTACTTGACACTCCTCCAGAGGACATTTTCTCCCGTACTTACCATGTTTTCTCCCCAAGAGACCACTTGGCACACCAAAAAGACCACAGTCGCTCTCCAATACAAGACATTCTTTCCCACCCTTTCCCACTTTTCTCCCTCAACTATCTCATTTGCTCCCAGAAATACCACTTTTCCCTTGGAAATTTCACCTTCTCTTCCAAAAAGAGGATATTTTCTCCCAGAAATACCCCTTCTCTTACAACTGCCACACGCTTTCTCCCAAAAAGCCCCCATGACAAGACCAAATGGGACACTTGCAACCAAGAAGAGGACACTTTCTCCCAGAAATATCACTTTTCTCCCCAAGAGAGGAGGTTTTCTCTCAATTGGATGACATTTTCTGTAAGAAAGACTTCTTTTCTTCCCTCAAGAGGATGTTTTCTTCCCAAGGACGAATTTTTATCCCAGAAACTACAGGTTTCTTGCAGATGCATGACCTTCTCCCCCCCACATCAGACATTTGCTCCCAGAAATACCACGACTCTTCAGAATATTTCCCATTTCCTCCCTTTTTCTCCCAGAAATACCACACTTTCCTCAGGAATATTTCCCATTTCCTCCCTTACAACATTACACTCTCAAGAGGACACTTTCTCCCAGAAATGTGGCATTTCATCACACATACACATTTTTTACCCCCACGAGAGCTCATTTTCTCCCCCAGAAATACCACGACTCTCTTTTCTCCCAATACTTCCTATTTCATCCCAAATATACAACATTACTCTCCTCAAGAGGACAGTTTCTCCCAGAAATGTGGCAATTTGTCACACATACACCATTTTTATTCCCAATAGAGTTCATTTTCCCCCCCAGAAATAACACTACTCCAAGAAACAGCTACTCCAAGAAACAGCTCCCATTTTCCAAAAATTCCCAAAAATGCTGCTTTACCCTCCTCAAGATCACACTTACTCCCATCAAGATGGCATTTTGTCACTGAAATACCAGCTTCTGCCCCCCAAAATAGGACATTTTCTCTCCAAAACAAGACATTTTCTCCCAGAAATACCACTTCTCTTAGAAATACCTCCCACTTCATCCCAAGAATACTACTTGACGCTCCTCAAGATCACACTTACTCCCATCAAGATGGCCTTTTCTCCCACATAGACCAGGTTTCTCCCAAATACACGACATTTTCACCCACATAGACCAGGTTTCTCCCAACGATGGCATACATTCCCCCAGACATTCCTGCTTACTCTTCAAAATACGGCCTTTTTTCCCAAACGGCCTTTTTTCCCCAAAATACCCGCTTTCTCACAAACACCTTTCATTTTCCAACCAAGGATGCTGCTATCTCCCCGAAACAGCACTTTCATGAGAAATACCTGACATTTGCTCTCCAAAATACTACTTGACACTCCTCCAGAGGACATTTTCTCCCGTACTTACCATGTTTTCTCCCCAAGAGACCACTTGGCACACCAACAAGACCACCGTTGCTCTCCAATACAAGACATTCTTTTCCACCGGTTCCCACTTTTCTCCCTCACCTATCTCATTTGCTCCCAGAAATACCACCTTTCCCTTTGAAATTTCACTTGGAAATTTCTTTCCTTCCAAAAAGGATATTTTTTCCTCCCAGAAGAAGTACCCCTTCCCCTACAACTGCCACACGCTTTCTCCCAAAAACCCCCATGACAAGACCAAATGGGTCACTTGCAACCAAGAAGAGGACACTTTCTCCCAGAAATACCACTTTTCTCCCCAACAGAGGAGCTTTTCTCTCAATTGGATGATATTTTCTGTAAGAAACACTTCTTTTCTTCCCTCAAGAGGATGTTTTCTTCCCAAGGACGAATTTTTTTTCCAGCTTTCTCACAGATACATGACATTTTCCCCCCCCCCCAGACATTTGCTCCCAGAAATACCACTCTCTTATTTCCCATTTCCTCCCCCCCCAATCCCATTACATCTCCCCCAGAATTCACCACTCCCAGAATTTTCCCATTTTCTCCCAGAAAAAAGACACATTTCCCAAATTTTTCCCATTTCCCCCCAATTCACAACACCAAAACACATTACCTCACAAGGACAGTTTTCTCCCAGAAATGTGGCATTTCCATCACACACATTTTTTTTCCCATCCCAAGAGACATTTTCCAAAGACCACTCCCAAATTTTCCCCTCCCAGAAATACCCCCACGACTCTTCGGAATACTTCCCAGAAATACCACTTTCCTATTCCTATTTCCCCCTCCCAATATACAACATTACACTCCTCAAGAGGACAGTTTCTCCCAGAAATGTGGCAATTTGTCACACACATACACACATTTTATTCCAGAGAGTTCATTTTCTCCCAGAAATACCACTACTCCAAGAAACAGCTCCCATTTCCTTCCAAAAATGCTGCTTTACCCTCCTCAAGATCACACTTGCTCCCATCAAGATGGCATTTTGTCACTGAAATACCACCTTCTGCCCCCCAAAATAGGACATTTTCTCTCCAAAGCAAGACATTTTCTCCCAGAAATACCACTTCTCTTAGAAATACCTCCCACTTCATCCCAAGAATACTACTTGACGCTCCTCAAGATCACACGCACTCCCATCAAGATGGCCTTTTCTCCCACATAGACCAGGTTTCTCCCAAATACATGACATTTACTCCCACATAGACCAGGTATCTCCCAACGATGGCATACATTCCCCCAGAAATTCCTGCTTTTTCTTCAAAATACGGTCTTTTATCCCAAAAATACCCGCTTTCTCACAAACACCTGTCATTTTCCAACCAAGGATGCTACTATCTCCCCAAAACAGCACTTGGCTGAGAAATACCTGACATTTGCTCTCCAAAATACTACTTGACACTCCTCCAGAGGACATTTTATCCCGTACTTACCATGTTTTCTCCCCAGAGACCACTTGGCACACCAAAAAGACCACAGTCGCTCTCCAATGCAAGACATTCTTTCCCACCCTTTCCCAACTTTCCCACTTTTCTCCCTCAACTATCTCATTTGCTCCCAGAAATACCACTTTTCCCTTGGAAATTTCACCTTCTCTTCCAAAAAGAGGATATTTCCGCCGAGAAGTACCCCTTCTCTTACAACTGCCACACGCTTTCTCCCAAAAAGCCCCCATGACAAGGCCAAATGGGACACTTGCAACCAAGAAGAGGACACTTTCTCCCCAAAAACTTTCACTTTTCTCCCCCCCCAAGAGAGGAGGTTTTCTCTCAATTGGATGACATTTTTGTAAGAAAGACTTCTTTTCTTCCCTCAAGAGGATGGATTTTTCCCAAGGACGAATTTTCAGAAACTCTCTCCAGCTTTCTCACAGCTACATGACCTTCTCCCCCCCCCCCACATCACATTTGCCCCCCCAGAAATCCACGACTTTTGGAAATACCACGACCCTTGGGAATATTTCCCATTTCCCATCCCTAATTACAACATTATTCCTCCTCAAGAGGACAGTTTCCTCAAAAAATGTGGCATTTCATCACACACACTCACCAACATTTTTCCCCCCCAGAGAGCATCATTTTCCCAGAAATACCACGACTTTTCGGAATACTTCATTTTCCTCCCATTTTCCCTCCCCCCAAAATACAACATTACACTCCTCAAGAGGACAGTTTCCTCCCAGAAAATGTGGCAATTTCACACATCACCATTTTTTTCCCAAAATAGAGTTCATTTTCCCCCCCAGAAATACACACTCCTCAAGAGGACAGTTTCCCCAGAAATAGCTCCCAAATACATTTTCCCCAATTTTCTCATTTTCCAAAATACCACTACTCCAAGCTGCTTCCAAAAATGCTGCTTTACCCTCCTCAAGATCACACTTACTCCCAACAAGATGGCATTTTGTCACTGAAATACCAGCTTCTGCCCCCCCAAATAGGACATTTTCTCCCAAAACAAGACATTTTCTCCCAGAAATACCACTTCTCTTAGAAATACCTCCCACTTCATCCCAAGAATACTACTTGACGCTCCTCAAGATCACACTCACTCCCATCTAAAAGGCCTTTTCTCCCATATCGACTAGGTTTCTCCCAAATACACGACACATTTTCTCCCCACATAGACCAGGTTTCTCCCCAACGATGGCAAACATTCCCCCAGAAAATCCTGATTTTTTCTTCAAAATACGGTCTTTTTTCCCCAAATACCCGCTTTCTCACAAAAAACCTGTCATTTTTCCAACCAAGGATGCTACTATCTCCCCCCAAACACTTGGCTGCTGAGAAATACCTGACATTTGCTCTACAAAATACTACTTGACATTCCTCCAGAGGACATTTTATCCCGTACTTACCATGTTTTCTCCCCAGAGACCACTTGGCACACCAAAAAGACCACAGTCGCTCTCCAATGCAAGACATTCTTTCCCACCCTTTCCCACTTTTCTCCCTCAACTATCTCATTTGCTCCCAGAAATACCACTTTTCCCTTGGAAATTTCACCTTCTCTTCCAAAAAGAGGATATTTCCTCCGAGAAGTACCCCTTCTCTTACAACTGCCACACGCTTTCTCCCAAAAAGCCCCCATGACAAGACCAAATGGGACACTTGCAACCAAGAAGAGGACACTTTCTCCCAGAAATATCACTTTTCTCCCCAAGAGAGGAGGTTTTCTCTCAATTGGATGACATTTTCTGTAAGAAAGACTTCTTTTCTTCCCTCAAGAGGATGTTTTCTTCCCAAGGACGAGTTTTTTTTTCCCCCAGAAACTCCAGCTTTCTTCACAGATCATGACCTTTTTCTTTCTCAAAGGACCCCCCCAGACATCAGACATTTCTCCCCCCACATTGCCCCCCCCCCCCATACCACGACATTTGCTCCCAGAAATACCAGGACTCTTCGGAATGTTTCCCATTTCCTCCCCAGTATACAACAGTACACTCCTCAAGAGGAGAGTTTCTCCCAGAAATGTGGCATTTCATCTCACATACACCATTTTTATCCCCAAGAGAGCTCATTTTCCCCCAGAAATACCACGACTCTTCGGAATACTTCCTATTTCCTCCCAAATATACAACATTACACTCCTCAAGAGGACAGTTTCTCCCAGAAATGTGGCAATTTGTCACACATACACCATTATTATCCCCAATAGAGTTCATTTTCGCCCAGAAATACCACTACTCCAAGAAACAGCTCCCATTTTCTTCCAAAAAAAACTGCTTTACCCCTCCTAAAGATCACACTTACTCCCAACAATGGCAAAAATGCTTTTCCTCAAGTCACTGAAATACCACTGAAATTCTTCTGCCCCCCCCCAAAGGAGGACATTTTCTCCCCAAAACATTTTCTTTTCTCCCAGAAATACCACTTCTCTTAGAAATACCTCCCACTTCATCCCAAGAATACTACTTGACGCTCCTCAAGATCACACTTACTCCCCTCTAAAAGGCCTTTTCTCCCGCATCGACTAGGTTTCTCCCAAATACACAACATTTTCTCCCACATAGACCAGGTTTCTCCCAACGATGGCATACATTCCCCCAGAAATTCCTGCTTTTTCTTCAAAATACGGTCTTTTATCCCAAAATACCCGCTTTCTCAAAACTCCTGTCATTTTCCAACCAAGGATGCTACTATCTCCCCAAAACAGCACTTGGCTGAGAAATACCTGACATTTGCTCTCCAAAATACTACTTGACATTCCTCCAGAGGACATTTTCTCCCGTACTTACCATGTTTTCTCCCCAAGAGACCACTTGGCACACCAAAAAGACCACAGTCGCTCTCCAATACAAGACATTCTTTCCCACCCTTCCCCACTTTTCTCCCTCAACTATCTCATTTGCTCCCAGAAATACCACTTTTCCCTTGGAAATTTCACCTTCTCTTCCAAAATGTGGATATTTCCGCCGAGAAGTACCCCTTCTCTTACAACTGCCACACGCTTTCTCCCAAAAAGCCCCCATGACAAGACCAAATGGGACACTTGCAACCAAGAAGAGGACACTTTCTCCCAGAAATATCACTTTTCTCCCCAACAGAGGAGGTTTTCTCTCAATTGGATGACATTTTCTGTAAGAAAGACTTCTTTTCTTCCCTCAAGAGGATGTTTTCTTCCCAAGGACGAATTTTTATCCCAGAAACTCCAGCTTTCTCACAGATACATGACCTTCTCCCCCCCACACATATTTGCTCCCAGAAATACCACGACTCTTCGGAATATTTCCCATTTCCTCCCTTATATACAACATTACACTCCTCAAGAGGACAGTTTCTCCCAGAAATGTGGCATTTCATCACACATACACCATTTTTATCCCCAAGAGAGCTCATTTTCTCCCAGAAATACCACGACTCTTCGGAATACTTCCTATTTCCTCCCAAATATACAACATTACACTCCTCAAGAGGACAGTTTCTCCCAGAAATGTGGCAATTTGTCACACATACACCATTTTTATTCCCAATAGAGTTCATTTTCTCCCAGAAATACCACTACTCCAAGAAACAGCTCCCATTTTCTTCCAAAAATGCTGCTTTACCCTCCTCAAGATCACACTTACTCCCATCAAGATGGCATTTTGTCACTGAAATACCAGCTTCTGCCCCCCAAAATAGGACATTTTCTCCCAAAACAAGACATTTTCTCCCAGAAATACCACTTCTCTTAGAAATACCTCCCACTTCATCCCAAGAATACTACTTGACGCTCCTCAAGATCACACTCACTCCCATCAAGATGGCCTTTTCTCCCACATAGACCAGGTTTCTCCCAAATACACGACATTTTCTCCCACATAGACCAGGTTTCTCCCAACGATGGCATACATTCCCCCAGAATATACGGTCTTTTATCCCAAAATACCCGCTTTCTCACAAACACCTGTCATTTTCCAACCAAGGATGCTACTATCTCCCCAAAACAGCACTTGGCTGAGAAATACCTGACATTTGCTCTCCAAAATACTACTTGACACTCCTCCAGAGGACATTTTATCCCGTACTTACCATGTTTTCTCCCCAGAGACCACTTGGCACACCAAAAAGACCACAGTCGCTCTCCAATACAAGACATTCTTTCCCACCCTTTCCCACTTTTCTCCCTCAACTATCTCATTTGCTCCCAGAAATACCACTTTTCCCTTGGAAATTTCACCTTCTCTTCCAAAATGTGGATATTTCCGCCGAGAAGTACCCCTTCTCTTACAACTGCCACACGCTTTCTCCCAAAAAGCCCCCATGACAAGACCAAATGGGACACTTGCAACCAAGAAGAGGACACTTTCTCCCAGAAATATCACTT
>JARXNR010000023.1:0-154823 GCA_036346035.1 Crossoptilon crossoptilon | reverse complement strand
AATCAATGTGTAATTAGACTGCAATAACTGAAGTGATGTAACTGGAGCTGTATAATTAAAATCGCACCCTCACGATATTAGTAAAGTTACAAGTACAGAGATTTGAATAATTACCAGTATCCATAGTAATATTATCTACGAGTATAGAATTACAAGGGGGTCCTCATACAAACACATCCGTCCCCAATATATACAAGCACTGTTTCCAGTACCTCATTAGGATGAATCTCAAAATGGCAGATGTTCTGACTCAGTATCAAGACAAACGTCTTGAGCCCTGGGAGTGTTACCTTCACAAACAAAGCCTCGTTGTTTTCGCACAGCACATGAGCTAGCATCTACAGTTTGCCATTTTTTCCCCTTTTTTCCAAGCCCATTCTCGATGTTCTATTGGATAAAGTATAACCCCATCATGATTCAATCCCAACGCAGTAATTGGGTATATTGTGTACACTGAAGCATTGCGTATCGTCAGGACAAAAGCTGTGGCATAATTGGTAACAGAATCATAAGTAAAATTAACTAAGTGCCACCAAGATTGAAATTTCTTTTCAAATTCATTCGCTTTGTTCCAAATCACCTTCCGAATCTCTGTGGGCAGGGTACCTGCCTCACCTTCCCTCACAATCGCTGCTACCATGGATTGCATCCATATTTGGGCTTGGATGCAGCTAAGCGCTAGAGAAGTATCATTTGAGTCGCAGCGAGTGCATCTACAATCAATTGATGGTCTTTTCATATTAGTCTTTTCCCATTGAGGTAATACGTCTGATAAAACCCACTGGTTGGTTCCTAATGCCGATAAAGAGGACTGTAAAGGATGTTGCAGCGCGTATAAATCGCTAGTGGCTGTACTCAATTTATTCATAAGCATCTCGGCATCTATACTGTTCAAGACCCCCAGCCCTGTTCCCATTATACCAGTCACATCCCTCCATGTTCTCTTAGCCTGAGCGAGGGTCCGTCGATGTAACCACGTCAGCCAGCCTGCATAAGATACGCTTAAAAATGGAGTAGAAGTTGATATAATCGCCGAGATATTAGTCTGCATTGATAACTCTACTCATTTAAGAGACCATGTTGGGTTAAATAATACCTGTTGCTGGCCTGTCTTTTTAACGGCATACGGCCCAATCTCATAAATCTGTGGAGATAAGATGTATTCTATTTTCTCCATGGTGGTAGGGCTTTTAAGAAAGGTCGATGTGTGTGTGGGGTGGTCGTTGTTTGCTGCTTAATAAGGTCAATTCTAAATTTGAAAGATCGCCCCTGGTCATTACGTGTCCAGAGGCAGACTATCAAAACAGGTTGGATCAAGGTAAAATTGTGCCACAGTCCCACCGTTCATTGGTACAAGATCTACTGTCTTTCTTGTCTGTTTCAATATTTGTTACTGATATTTGGGTCACTTTCTCAAAAAGAGATCCATTAACCATCCAACTTCCCACTTTTATTTCTTGACCTGTCTCTCCCCAAAGTTGGTGAAGCCGACTAGTGTTATCCCAGCCCCACTCTTCTGTCTTATATGGTTCATCATTGTGTAATGCCATTGTTAACAGGGTTACGTTAGTATCTGATCCCATAATCCCAGTGTGCCTCTAGTAACCATACTGCTTCCTCCTCGAAGGGTCATTGTCCATCACTCGGATAGTACCTATCGCGCATGCTATAAGCAGAAGCAAAAGCGAAAGTGCTACATTCTTAACCGGCGCCATCATAGGCGTCCTGCCTTCAGTGAGTGAGATCTTCAGAAGCGGCTCCTTTTTCTTTGTTCTTTCGTAGGTCTTGTCTGTTGTTTAAGCCTCCCAGGACTAAATACCCCTTCATCCACTGAGCTGTCGCTTGAGCTATCGCCCTTGGCTGTAACCCGAGACAGCAGGCCTTTTGTCTGGCCCCTGTTCGCATTGCGCGGGACTTTTGTCTGGTCCCTCCCCGTGCAGGCAGTAAGCTGTACTCTGCCTCCCCGGGTGCCCTGCTGCAGCGAGGGGACCGAATTCCCCTGTGCTGCAGAGCTGGGAGCAATGTGGGATGGGAAATGCCACGACAGAGCGCTGCCCTGCCCTGTGCTGCAGTAAGCTGATCCCGCCCGTGTGGGTCGCACCCTCCTCCGCTCCCTTGAGCCAGGGTGCACTGACACAATTCAGATAAAGGATACAATGTTTCACCCGACCGGTCCGGGAATGGCGGCGGGGTGTGAGTTAGTGAACTTCTGCTATCTTGTTGTTCAGCCGGCACCGTCTCCTCTCGGCCCCTGCAAACAACAACCGCTCCCGAGCCCCCTCTGGAATCCCCCAGGTCCTGTGTCCCGCCCCTGTCGCCTAAACCCGGAAGCAGCCGAGCCTCTGCCTCTCTGGCCGCTCTGAGAGCACCCAAAAGTAAGCCCCAAGTTTTAAGCTCAGCGCCCTTTTGAGTGCTCATCGCATGGTGCGCGAGCACTGTGATGAGAGAATCCCACCGCTGATGATCGAGAACATCATAGGGGGAGCGTATCTCCCCCTCCCGCCCCAGGCGGGAAAGGACGGCAGCTATCTCCTTCCTATAAGGAGGGTGCTTGCCGCAATATTCTTTGCAAAGTTGCAAAAGTACCTTAACAGATTCCATGATCAGCGCCCCGCCGTCCCCTCAGGTTTCCACGCTGTAAAGATAAGCCACACCGTCGTCCCCATGGTATTCTGCGGTCTAAGAGGCGCCCTGCCGTCCCCTCGGGTTTACTGCACCAAAACTGTTTTGAGCCAGGCAGTATAGGAACGCGCCTCACACGGGGCACCACTTGTTTCCGCGTAGGAAACCCCTAGTTCCTCACGTTCCTATGGTCCGGCCAGGGTTCACGCCGTCCCCGCTGTGACCCGACCATCTCACCACGTGCACACCAATGTGATGTAAGGCAAAATGGCATTTATTGCAAGCGAAACAGCAACTTATATACTTTACATGCTTATCTATGTTACTACGTCCATGTGCGTTTACTCATGTCTAGTATGTCTACGCCTCCAAGCATGCGTCACGTCTCTTATCACAGAGCAGGGGAGGTCCTATCGCGTCACAGCCCGATACCCCGTAATCGCCTACTGCAACAGTAGCGCCCTCTTATTAGGACATTCTTCTGTTACACGGATGGGACTTCTTGTTTTACCAGGAGTCATAGATGCTGGCCACACTGGGGAAATTAAGAGAATGGCATGGACGCCCTCACCTCCCTGCTTTATTCCCAAAGGCCAAAAAATAATACAATTAATCCCTTTTTATTCTATGGCTGAACCTTGCATCGGGGACCGAACTGGTGGATTTGGAAGCATGGACAAACCTGCCGTGCTGTGGACCACACAAGTGTCAAAAGACAAGCCATTATTAATGTGCTTAGTAAATGGCTGACAGATATTAGGACTAGTGGATACTGGAGCGGATGTTACCATCATTAAGTGAATGGCCCTCTGAATGGCCGCTAAAAGACCCTAATTCTGCTATTGTAGGAGTTAGAGGTTTGCAGCAGCCCAAAAAAAGTGCCCTAATTTTATGTTTTGAAGGGCCTGACAGTCGCATTGCTCACACTGCTCCTATCATTTTGCCAGTTCCTTATACTTTGTGGAGCTGTGATCTTTTAAGTCAATGGGGCACGATTTTGCAGTCAATTTTTCAATAAGGGCCATTGATTGGCAGCAACCTATACCCCTAGCTTGGAAAACAGAACAACCTATTTGGGTAGATCCGTGGCCATTAACAGAGGAAAAGTTGCTGGATTTACATGAGCTAGTTTGACAACAGCTATCTGCTGGTCACATAGTGCCTACTACCAGACCTTGGAATATTCCAGTCTTGGTTATCCTCAAGAAGAGTGGAAAATGGAGGCTTTTACAGGACCTACGTGCTGTCAATGCAGTAATTGAGCCCATGGGGGCATTGCAGCCTGGTCTTCCTTCACCTTCGATGTTACCTTCAAATTGGCCTGTAGCAGTTATTGATTTAAGACTGTTTTCTTACCATTCGACTTCATCCAAAAGACGCACCATGATTTGCTTTCTCAGTGCCCTCTATTAACCACCAAAGCCCTGCTCAGCGGTATCATCAGGCTGCGTTACCACAAGGAATGCTTAATAGTCCAACAATATGTCAATTGACTGTAGCAAATGCATTACAACCAGTACGAAAAGCTAGACCTCACGTCCTTATGTATCATTACATTGACGATATATTAATAGCAGCAGAACAAGAAGAGGATCTAAAGGACGCTTCACTGCTCGTCTGGCAGGCAGTTCAATCGGTTGCTTTACAAATAGCAGAAGAAAAGGTGCAACTCAGTTCTCCATGGAAATACTTAGGATGGAAAATTACATCTCACACCATTCAGCCGCAAATCCTCAAAATAGTACCTCACGTACAGACATTAAATGATCTGCAAAAATGTATTAGGAACCATCAATTGGCTGCAACCACTTTTGGGTATTGCTACTCAAGAGCTGCACCCTCTATTCCAGCTACTCAAAGGAGACCCAGATCTAACCTCTAAAAGACAATTAACACCAGAAGCGCTACAATGCTTGGACTCTGTAATAACATCATTGCAACATCGATATAGCCATCGTGCTTGTTTATCACTTCCAGTACCTCTTATAATATCAAATTCATATCAGCCATATAGTCTGTTATGTCAATGGGATACCTCGAGAGAAGATTATCAGGGGATTGGAGCACCTCCCCTATGAGGACAGGCTGAAGGAGCTGGGCTTGTTCAGCCTGGAGAAAAGAAGGCTGCGGGGTGACCTCATTGCAGCCTTTCAGTACCTAAAGGGAGCCTACAAACAGGAGGGGAATCAACTCTTTGAAAGGGTGAGTGACAGCAGGACAAGGGGAAATGGTTTTAAGTTGAGGGAAGGGAGATTTAGGTTGGACATCAGGGGGAAATTCTTTACAGAGAGGGTGGTGAGGTACTGGAGCAGGCTGCCTAGAGAGGTTGTGGATGCCCCATCCCTGGAGGTGTTCAAGGCCAGATTGGATGGGGCCCTGGGCAGCCTGGTCTAGCATTAGGTGGGATGATTGGTGGCCCTGCATGTGGCAGGGGGGTTGGAGATTCATGATCCTTGAGGTCCCTTCCAACCCTGGCAATTCTGTGATTCTGTGAAGATCCTCTTATTATCCTCGAATGGATATTCTTACCTCACGCATTCTCAAAAATGATTACATCACGAGTGGAAATGTTTGCAATGCTAATACAGCGAGGTTGACATCTGTATAATCAATGAAAATTATATAAAGGAATATTTTATAATTTAATAATATTAAGATGTTATAGTAATGAAATAAGCAAGACAGTTAGGCACAATGAGACAAAGAGAATAAATAGGAAGCTTACCCGTATCGTGGGCTTGCTCAAGAAACTCCAGTGGAGTGGATCTTCCAAAGAGAGAGAGAGATCCTTCCCCACTGGTAGTCAGCGCTTAAATGGGTCTAGGAGAGGTGGAGCCAGGCTCCACCCCTTCCTGCAGCACAGGTGAATTGCTTTCACCTGTGCTCCCAGGGCTGACTCATGGCTTGCCTCAGGTGACTAATCAGGTTCAGGCCCTGACTCAGCAGTTCCCATACACTCCACCCCTTCACGGCGTGAACCAATGATTAGGCTGACTAATGGGTAAGCTTTTCCTAATACAGAGACCCACTATATCACGACGCTTATACAATTTCCATCGCGACGCATGTTGGTACAATTCAAGACAGGTGACGATTGGTGAACGTTGATATTCTTGTATGGGCCAGTGCTCGATGAAGTTACTGGAGGCATGCGGTCATCAGGTGCAGGTCCGTCTTATGTTCCATCAGTCCCATATAGGCCATCACCGGGTGTCACATGTGATCTGACTGTAACACTGGAACGCTTTGATGGCATTTCGTTCCTTCCGGTGATCCTGAAGGCTCGAAGACTCACGGGGAGTAATACAGATGTTTCAAGGGTACCAGGAGGGGAAGGTCTGCTCTCCAGGGCAAGATACAGGCCGTATTTCTATCCTGGGTCAACACTTCCGCTTGTACTGGGGCACGTCCCGGCCGCCTGTACCACACCTTCTGGCCAGATGTCTGCGGCTGCATAACTATGTCAGGCACCAAAGGAGGTGTCCTGATCTGCCATAGGGACATGATGGGGGTCCCTTTAGCAATGAAGATCGGAGTGTTGACCACAATATCAGTAGGCCATGTACCTATTACTGGAGGGACTACTGAGCCTCCCACCTCCAACAATCTCCCCCAAGGTGCAAGTAGGCCACACCACTTGGGTCCTACCTGCACCTTCCAAGTCCATTTTATTCTATGGGTGCCTGGTTCTAAATTCTCAGGGGCAGGGAGCAGAAGATTATTTTCATTACCAATCTGGGGTCTTACCTGATAATCAGTGCCCGTAATTTGGATCCTAAGCGGGGTGGCCCATGTTGTCTGCAGCATTCTCAGGGCACTGGGTCTGCCATCTCGGGGTCTTTCATTCAGGTCCCGCAAGGTTTCATACAGTCTTTTAGTACACCCCTGCAGGGACTGGGAGTCTGTCTTCAGGGCAGCCTCAAGAATACCATTATAACGTTCAATGAGGCCTGCCCCCGTTGGATTATATGGCAGATGGAATCGCCATTCGATGTTGTTTTCTTCTGCCCAGCGCTGTATCGTTGCACCAGTAAAATGAGTCCCTTGGTCGCTCTCGATGACTTGAGGTGTCCCGTAGGCAGACATCAGTTTAGTGAGTGCCTTGATGGTATATGCCTGGTTTGCTTTTGGTACTGGATAGGCCTGCAGTAGCCCACTTGCAGTGTCGACGCAGGTCAGGGCATATCTCGCCCCCTCAGACCGAGGAAGGGGCCCAATGTAATCGACCTGCCATCGCTGGAGAGGATTGTGTCCTCTAGCAAGATGGGCTGTCGTTTCGGGCAATGATCTCGGTCTCATCTTAGAGCAAGCCTCGCAATCCTGGCATGCCTGGACCATGTCAGGTAGTTGTATGGGCAGTCCCCATGCTTTAGCAGCTGCCCACATTGTCTTTTGTCCCGCATGTCGTAGCTTCTGATGTAACCAACGGGCGATGTTCTGAGATGGTGAATTCTCAATCCATCGAACTCGGGCCAGCGTGTCAGCTTCATCATTTCCCGGTGACTGTAGGGGCTGATGACCAGAAACATGGTAGACACATATAGTCCTGTGTTTGACTGTATTCCATATGTCTAACCACATGTCTTTGCCCCAGATTGGTCGGGCGTGGATAGTCCATTCTTGGGTGGCCCACTGTGCAATCCAAAGAGTGAGCCCCCGGTACACAGCCCAACTGTCTGTACAGATATTCAGGATACCATCACCGGGTTCCTTGGTTATAACCATCCACACGGCTCGCAGTTCCGCCCATTGGCTGCTCTGACCATCCCCCTCGTCAAACCAGATTGTCTCGGTCGAAGGATGGTATGCTATCGCTCTCCACTTGCTCGGGTTGCCCTTGCTGGACCCATCTGTATACCAGGCATCTTCAGGGATAGGATATTTCCCCTCCTGAACAGGACTCTTCTCTGGTGGAGCGACCAGTGTTTCTTTTGGTGCATCACAGTGATAGGTCACTGGACCTAGGATCTTCTGAAGCTCTTCTTTTAAGGGTGATGAAGACAGACTGCTCCTTTGGCTGAGGTAAGCGACCCATCGCGCCACTGTTTGTGCTTGGGCCACCCCTGTCTTAGGAAGGTGGGTCAGATCTTTCACCCACCCCTGAATCGGCAGAGTGGTCTTCACTATAACTTCAGCTGTTTGGGTTATTGGCTCTACTGCCTGTAATGCTGAATAGGCAGCCAATAACTGTTTTTCAATCATACTATGTCTTTCTTCTGCTCCATGCCAGACCTGAGACCAAAAACCAATGGGGGTCCGAACAGAACTCTGGCGTTGCCACAGGCCCCAGCCAAAGCCATCTTGAGTAACATGAACATCCAATTCAGCTGGGAGGGTAGGATCGAATATACCCAATGCCTGGGCTTGTTTAACTGCCAGTTTTGCCTGTTGGAAAGCGTCCTGTTCTGTTTTCCCCCAGTCCCATAACTGCCCCTTTTTTGTGAGTCTATATAGTGGCCTTAGCAGCTGCGCTAGGTGAGGTATAAAGGAACGCCAGTAACCCAGTATACCTAGAAACTCTTGCAGCTGCTTCGATGTTGTAGGGACTGGGAACGCCTGAACCTTATCTATGACAGCACTGGGTAGTACTTGGGTCTTTCCTGACCAAACCACCCCCAGGAATTTTACAGACAGGCCCGGACCTTGCACCTTTTGGGGATTTATAGCCCATCCCCTCTGCTGTAAATAGGCAGTTAATGAATCTGCCGCCTGCCCTACTGCCTCCAGTGAGTCGGATGTCAGCAGGAGATCATCAATATAATGATACAGGTTAACATCATCAGGTTTTTTCCAATCAGCCAGGTCACGCGCCACTAGATTGTGACAATACGTTGGTGAATGCACGTACCCCTGTGGCAGGACCTGAAAGGCCCACTGCCTGCCTCCCCACATAAATGCAAATTGATCTTGCGATTCCTCAGCAATTGGGATACTGAAGAACGCATTTGCTAGATCTAGGACACAATGATAGGTTTTTATCTCCCTACTCAACGTATCCATTAGGGAGGCAATATTGGGTACGGCCGCATGAATAGGCGGCGTGACCTTATTTAATTCTCTGTAATCCACTGTCATTCTCCACGTGCCATCCGACTTGCGCACTGGCCATATGGGGGAATTATATGGGCTGTGTGCAGGTCTTATAATACCCACTTTTTCTAATTCCTGCACCGTTCTCGATATTTCATCTTGCCCACCCGGGAGTCTGTACTGTCTTACATTAGTCATCCAGCGCGGTTTCGGCAGGCCAATAGGCCCATGTTTCGCATGGCCTCTTAGTATTGCCTGCACCGCCCGGATACTGATGCATCTCTGTCGAAGTCTGAACTCTCCCACAGTTGTCTGGAGAGCCAGACCCCATAGAATATCTATGCCCAAGATGTACTCCTGGACTGGGGCAATAGATACCTTATACTCCCGGGGTGGGAGACGCCCAACCCCCAGTTTTAACCATGTTTGGGTGACAGGAATAGTCTGTCCCCCAAAGCCACCAATCATCATTCTGTCTCCCTCAAATTTGGTTGGATCTCCATAAACAATTGATGTTTCCGCTCCAGTGTCTACTAATGCCATAACCCTTTGAATGTTCTTTCGGGACCAATAAATTGTTAATTCTACATAGGGCCTCCGGTCCCATCTGGAGGCCCTAGGGGGACTAACATCCCTCGTCACGCCATGAATTGAGCGATGTCCAATTCTTTTGCTTCCGGTGGCTCAGGCATTGTAGCCCGAGACACCTGAGGCGGCTTTTTTTTCCTATTAGGAACAATGAAATCCTCTAAGTTCCATGTTGTTGTTGGCATTCTTTCATTTATAACCCTTACCCTTGGTTTCTTAGGGTAGGTTTGAAATTTTTGGTTGTCCTTTAATTGTTTCCACAGTTGGAGAAGGACATGGTTGGGCTGGCCGTCAATCTTAGCAAATTGGACCCCAGCCCGAATTAAATCATTAAACATTTGTTTTCGGGAAACCCTTATGGGTCCCGATTGAGGAGCTCGAGTAGCCGGCATTTTGGTTTTAGTCACCGGCAAGACCTCGGCTTCTTCTAGTGTCCTAATGTTGCGCCTACTCCGCAGGCGTTCTGTTTCCCCTAGGTCAGCCACTAACTGCGCAGCCTGCTGGACAACTGCTTCTGAGGCCACCAGGGGATTTAATATAGAGACCAAAGTGCCATACAGATGGGAGGGGGCTTGTTGTAGAATTAGGTCTCTCATCCCTGCTGAGAATTTGACCAGATCAGGGCCATCAAAGGTATCTTCATAAATCGCTTCCCTTACACCTAGCTCACGGATGTAATTTTGAAGATCCTCCATGGAGGACCACATCCCTGTATGTAAGGGAATATCAGATTTATTGGGCCATACCATACGGCAGGCCGCCATTAACCATTCTATTATAGAATGGTTTTCATCAGTATATTGATTACCTGCGTATAATCTCTGTCTAAGAGCAGGATGGATAGTCATTGTAGCCAATTTGGCTATTTCGGGGCCATTCACCAGAACACTTTCTGCCCCAGAATCCCATAGTCTTAATAACCAAGCCGGCACACTTTCTCTAGGTTTCTGCCGGAATCGTTGGACTAAGTCCATTAGTTCTGTTGCCGTGTATGGTCGGGCTGTTACATGTAAGTGTGTTTGAGCAGGGGGCCACTGATCAGGCGGCACCCCTGCCGGTCTGTCCTGTACCTTTTTCGTTTTTTGAGTTATAACAGGACGGACTTCTAGTGCATCCGTCAAGATTGGAGATTCAAGATCCGATTTAGATTGTTTATTTTCCTGATCAACACAGTCCGTTGATTCAGGAGCCTGGTCATCATCTATTGAAATACTACGAACTTGACCTATTGGAAGATGGAGAATTGGTTTTTTTCCTGTTAATACGCCAAGTTCCTGTTCTAATTTTTCAATACGATTTTTTAGAAGTTCATTTTCATTCACTAAAGTATTACTCCTTATTTCGGCATTGTTTAAAGCGTTTAATAGCGGCCATGCCACTGTAGAAGCCGCTAATGGTCTTTCTCTAGTGACTAGTATATCTTTGCCTAGTCCCTGAAAGTAATCCGCTAGGCGATATGGGGAAACGTTTCCCACAACACGTAGGGGACCCCATTTTTCAATGATAGTTGCTAATTCATAATAAGGGGATCCTGCAAATCCTGGGATCTGCCCTGGAATTATTTTATCGAGGGGGGTAGTGTTCTCCCCCTTGAACCATTTACAGAAAGTCCAAAGAAAGGACATAGTGCAAATTTTAGTATATTCGGCTTGCCTGCCTGGCTCGCCAAATGTATAATCAATGAAAATTATATAAAGGAATATTTTATAATTTAATAATATTAAGATGTTATAATAATGAAATAAGCAAGACAGTTAGGCACAATGAGACAAAGAGAATAAATAGGAAGCTTACCCGTGTCGTGGGCTTGCTCAAGAAACTCCAGTGGAGTGGATCTTCCGAAGAGAGAGAGAGATCCTTCCCCACTGGTAGTCAGCGCTTAAATGGGTCTAGGAGAGGTGGAGCCAGGCTCCACCCCTTCCTGCAGCAGAGGTGAATTGCTTTCACCTGTGCTCCCAGGGCTGACTCATGGCTTGCCTCAGGTGACTAATCAGGTTCAGGCCGTGACTCAGCAGTTCCCATACAACATCGTATACCAATTTTACGAGCTGATTGACCCTGATTGCATCTACATACCTGCTACTAAAAAAGATGTAGATTGGATGCTTGCACAGTCGCTCGCTTTGCAAATTGCTATGGCAGACTATACTGGACAAATCTCCACCCATCCCCCTACACATCAGTTACTGCATAATTTGAGTGATCTCTCTCTCACTACTAATATTTTACTTTCACATGTTCCAATTCCTAATGCTGTTACTGTATTTACAGATGGCTCCGGCAAGACACACCGAGCAGTGGTTCTCTGGTGTGCGACTGCTACACGATGGCAGTCAGACGTACATGTTGTTGATGGTGTCAGCGGTTTACAGGCTGGTTCTTCCCGGTTCCATGACTAGTGGGGCAGAGGGATCCGCAGATCCGCGCCTGCGGAAAAGGGAACAGGGGACCCCAAAATAATTAAAAACAGCGGCAACGATCTGAGGAGAAACAAACTAATTTACTAAATATAGTATTGGAATGCAAGATAACACACTATAATACAATATAATTAAAATTGAAGCTAATAAATAAAATATAATGAGAGAGAGAATGTCCGAAAGGTGGAGAGGCCTCACCACAGCGCTGAGGTGAGATGCACAGTCCAGTTGAGCAGCAGGGAGATGGGAGGAAAGCCGACGAAGAGCAGGCGAAGAAGCAGCAGCAGGTGACCTTGCCAGGAGTTATATCTCCTCTATGTGACTGCAAAGTCCCCTGGGGAATGTAGTTCTTCTCTTCCAGGCAGATACCCAGAACTTGAGCATTAACAGTTAAACTACCAGTGCCCCACATGATGTTATGATGTGGAATACTGAAAACCAAAAATCACAAAACCATGACAGATGGATCACCTCAAATTGTAGAACTCACTGCAGTAGCTCAAGCTTTCCAAATTTTTTCAGAACAAAAGCTTAATATAACAACTGACTCTTTGTATGTTACAGGTATCATTCAGTGGATTGAAGGATCTCTTTTCAAGGAAGTTAACAACCCTGCTTTGTTTGCACAGCTCAAGCGAGTTTTACATTATGTCTCTCACCGTACTCTTCCTTATTTTATCATGCATATTTGATCACACACTATGTTGCCTGGTCCTTTAACTGAGGGCAACCGTAAGGCTAATCAAGCCACAGTCACCTTTGCTACCCCTCAATTATTTCAGCAAGCCCGACTCGCATCAATTTTTTCATCAGAATAGGAGAGCCTTACAAAAGCAATTCCAACTGACAGTGGACCAAGCCCACAACATTATTCTAACATGCCCAGACTGCCAACGGTTTACGGACTGGTTTGGCCCGGTTCCGTGACTAACAGGGCGGAGGGATCCGCATATCCACGCATCCGGAAAATGGAAACAGGGGACCCAAAATAATTGAAAACAGCAGCAACGATCTGAGGTGAAACAAACTAATTTACTAAATATAGTATCAGCAAAATATAATGAGAGGGAGGGAGTGTGTGCGAAAGGTGGATAGGTCTCACCACAACGCTAAGGTGAGAAGTGCAGTCCAGTTGAGCCGATGAAGAAAAGCAGACGGAGAAGAGCAGATGGAGAAGCGCCGGTGAAGAAGAGCAGGCGAAGAAGAGAACATCAAGTGACCTTGCCGGGAGTTACATCTCCTTGCTGACCGCAAAGCCCCCTGGGGAATGTAGTTGTTCTTCTCCAGACAGGCACCCGGAACTTGAGCATCCACAGCCAAACCCCCAGTGCATTACATGATCTTATGATGTGGAATACTGATAACCAAAACTCATAAAACCATGACATTCCACCCCTTATTCCACATCACTACATCATGTTTAATATATATATACACACAAAATATAAAAACATGCACGTACAAATCTATGTATAAACACATGGACTTACTGACTGCATTCCCCCAACATCAAATTCCCTTGTGGTATGCACTGAACATCCCCATTTTTCTGCATCACCCACCAAGTGGACCCAGGTCCCTGGGCAAAAACAGTTCCGCGGAGAGGTTTGCCCTTCCCAGAAGCTGGAAGAACCCAAACTGCTTTTACCAACATGTTCTTTAAATGTACTACAGGGACCTTATCTCCCTCGACAGTATGTAGGGAGCAAGCGGGACCATCATGACTGATCGATGCTCTAGTATTGACCAACAAGGTGGCTTCTGCCAAATGCTTCTCCCAGTGCTTAAATGTTCCGCCACCCATTGCTTTCAACATGGTTTTTAACAACCCATTGTAGCATTCAATTTTACCAGAAGCTGGAGCATGATAGGGGATATGCTAAATCCACTCAATGCCATGATCTTTGGCCCAAGTATTTACAAGAGAATTTCTGAAATGAGTCCCGTTATCTGACTCAATTCTTTCTGGGGTGCCATGTCGCCACAGGACTTGTTTCTCGAGACCCAATATGGTGTTTCGGGTGGTAGCATGGGGTACTGCATATGTTTCAAGCCACCCAGTGGTTGCCTCTACCATAGTAGGCACGTAACGCTTACCACTGCGAGATCGTGGCAAGGTGATATAATCAACCTGCCATGCCTCCCCATATTTATACTTTTGCCATCGCCCTTCCCCCCAGTGAGGTTTCATCCTCTTGGCTTGTTTAATTGTGGTGCATGTGTCACAGTCATGAATAACCTGTGCAATAGCATCCATAGTTAAGTCCACCCCTTGGTCTCTAGCCCATTTGTATGTTGCATCTCTTCCTTGGCGGCCCAAGGTCTCATGGGCCCACCGAGCTAGAAATAATTCACCCTTGTTCTGCCAGTCCAGGTCTATTTGAGCCACCTCAATTTTGGCAGCTTGATCCACCTGATGGTTATCTTTCTGTTCTTCAGTAGCCTGACTCTTGGGCACATGAGCATCTACATGGCGTACCTTCATGACCATATTCTTTATTCGGGCAGCAATATCTTTCCACAGCTCAGCAGCCCAAATAGGTTTACCCCTTCTTTGCCAGTTATTTTGTTCCCACTGCTGTAACCACCCCCATAGAGCGTTTGCCACCATCCATGAGTCAGGACAAAAATAAAGCATTGGCCACCTCTCCCATTCAGTAACATCCAAGGCCAGTTGGACAACCTTTACCTCTGCAAACTGGCTGGATTCTCCTTTCCCTTCAGTGGCCTCTGCAACTTGTCGTGTGGGGATACACACAGCAGAATTCCATCTGCGATGCTTCCCCACAATACTACACGATCCATCAGTGAACAGGGCATATGACACTGGCTGGGAGGAAATCAAGTTGATCAGCCCCTCCTGTAGGCTGTTTTGGGAGTTCTGTTCCCCATTGTATTTATCTGTTACCACCATGGATTCATCAGCATCAGGCACTATTGATAGTTTGTCTATTATATCTTCTTGTTTGTTCTCCATTCTGTTCAGCTTTTCAGCTACTTTTGCGATGGCTGAAACACAAGCTTGTAGAGGGCTTAAATGTAACTCAAAGTCTTGAAGTTGTTTAACCTGCTCTTGATCCGGCTCATCAGGAATGAAATCAGGAATATGTAGTGTTTCCACCACAGCATATTCTCTTAAATAACGGATGCCTTTTTCTATATCAGTCCATTTCTTTTTCTCAGGCATCAGATCGTCTTTGAAGGGTTATCTTTCTTTTACAGCTAACAACATCCGCTTCCAGTGGGTAAAGGCCTGGTTCTGGCATGTACTAATACCTCTGTCAATGGCTGAGTCCCTAGCAATGCCACCCAGTTGGCGAGCTTCTCTACTATCTAGCCATACATTGTTGGTCCCATTGTCCCAGCATCGAAGTAACCAGGTGACAATAGGCTCATTTGGGTAACGTGAAAAGTCTTTTCTCAGACTTAGAATTTCATTCATTTTCAGAGATCGATCAACCATGGTAATGATATCTTGCTCACCTCTTAATCTTTCAGGACTTCTAGTTGGCCTTATAGGTGTTGGTGACTGTGGTCTCACTGAGGGTCCCTCTCCTGGACTCGGGGGTGCTTATCCTGGATCTCGGAGCCACTCCTCTGGACCTCTTTGCTCCTCTTTCTTCTCTTCTAACTGAGTTGAGATTCGTTTTGTTTTCCGTCGTCTTACAGGGGCAACTGACATCAATTGTGGTGCCTCCTGTGGTTGATCAGGTTGATCAGTCCCAATGCTCTCACTCTCCAGCTCAGCTTGGAGTCTGTCTCGTTCGATTATGAGAGTATCTATCTCAGATTGGAGGGTGTATCGCTCAGTTTGGAGGACGTGCCATTCGGACTTAAGGGTGTCTTGTTGGGATTGAAGACTGTTGAGTTTGGATTGCAGGGAGTCTCTTTCGATTCGGAGGGCATCTCTCTCAGATTGGAGGTCTTTTCTCTCGACCAGGAGACTCTCTTGCTCATTTTGTACTTTTTCCCTCTGACTCTCTGTCAACGGTTTACGGGCTGGTTCGGCCCGCTTCCATGACTAATTGGGCGGAGGTATCCGCAGAAGAAAAGCAGACGGAGAAGAGCAGACGGAGAAGCGCCGGTGAAGAGCAGGCGAAGAAGAGAACATCAAGTGACCTTGCCGGGAGTTACATCTCCTTGCTGACCGCAAAGCCCCCTGGGGAATGTAGTTGTTCTTCTCCTCCAGACAGGCACCCGGAACTTGAGCATCCACAGTCAAACATTACATGATGTTATGATGTGGAATACTGATAACCAAAAATCATAAAACCATGACACAGGCAGTTGCCCCTTTGCCTCAAATAGGGACAAATCCCCATGGCACAGCACCTCTTCAACTATGGCAGACAGATGTTCCTCATGTTCCCAAATTTGGGCATCTAAAATATGTACATGTAACAATAGATACTCATTCTTCCTAAATATTTGCCACTGCACATACAGGTGAACACAGTTGTGATGCCTGTAAACACTGGTTATCTGCTTATGCTGCTATGGGGATCCCACATACTATAAAAACAGATAATGTACCTGCTTGTACTTCTAAAGCCACTCGAACTTTCCTCCAAGAATGAGGCATTCCTCATTCTCCCACTGGACAAGCTATCACTGAGTATACTCATCAAACACTGAAATCCATTCTTAATAAACAAAAAAGGGGGAATACGAAAGACACACCACAAGAAAGATTATGGAAGGCTTTGCTTGTGCTGAATTTTTTGAATTGTGATCATACAGATACAACTCGTGTGGATCACCATTTTGGGGCCTCCCCAATGCTCAAGGAACGGCCAATGGTCAATGTTCGGAATATGGCCACAGGGCATTGGGAAGGTCCCTTACCACTGATAACTTGGGGTCGTGGATATGCTTGTGTTTCCACAGGGACTGGCCCTACGTGGGTTCCAGCACGATACGTTCGGCCTCATCTCAAGGCAGAAAATATCATCCAGCCCTTATAATGACTGGGATTGTGTGCTTCTTATTTATTGGTATTGCTTTGTAACTTGTTATATTGCAAATAGCAGCAGTAGTAGTGGAATGATATAGTGGGTGATTTTCCTGCGTTATCAATGCCATCTCAAGAATTAGAGTTATTAGGTGTTATCTTGGTTGTTGTGTGCTTCTTTTATTGTAGTAGTAGAATGATTGTGAATTAAACAGGATTTAATGTTATCAATGCTGGAATCTACGGGAATAGCTCTTTTAATGAATTAGTAACGCTTGGTTATGATGCTATCAGCCTATCAATTAGCCTTTTCTTGATTTGCAAAAACAAAACCTGGAAAGGAATTTTAGGCAAAGGGATAACCCTGTATTATAGAATGATTAACTCTCTTTCATCCCACTAATCAGGATTTTTAAAATATGATCACGCAGCACCTGAGGCAAAGGCGCATGCTAAGAGAGCTAACCTTGATAGTTTATTCTGTTTTGCAAGCAGGTGTTCCACTTGGGCTCTGTATCACGCACTAGCCATGCGGATGCGGTGCACAAATGGAAAATACCCTTTGGACCCTGAGAAGAATAAAAACAAGAGAGAATCTGCAATGGGTGAGAGAGGAAAAGTGCACCTTGAAGCAGGGGACGCCTTGCTGGCACTGCCTATCGCATTCACCACCACCATTTTCTTTCTCTTTTTCTGCAGGTTGTTGTTTCTCGAGGGTTAGTAAGTAATAATGCCCCTAGTGATACTCTAGCACATTTGCCCACTGATATTGATTCTATCTGACATGCAAAAAGCTGTACAACCATTAATTTTCTATTAGCTCAAAGGCATGATCATGAACACTCTAAAAGCATCTGTTGTACAAATTTTAGTGATCGTTCAAAATCAGTATATCAGAATATACAGAAGTTTAAGACCTCTTTCTAACCAGTTAGAGATTAACACAGAGCAGGACCTTCAGGGATTTATTTCCAGGTTGTTGAAAACTCGAGTTGCAGAACAAACACGTATTTGTTCTTTTTAGGTGGATAACAGTATTTCTTGTCATTATGATGTTTGTCTTTCTCACATTTAGACTATTGTCAATCGAGGCCTTGATTGAGTTATAATGATTATGTTATTAATATAATTAGTGTTATTATTTTATAGTATGGTAGTAGTTTGCGAATAAACAAAAAAAAAGGGGAATTGTGGGAATACAAGAAAAGCTGTTCAGAGCAGAAGCTGTGGAGCAAGATAAACAGCATGAGAACCAAGGACACCTCTAGAAGAAGAAAGAACATCTCACGGCTCTGATTGGATAAGTGCCTGTGTGAACCGTTGAAGAGTTTTTTGTAGAACGCTCTGTTGACATGTAAAGGTGGATGGGAAAGTTGTAGGGGTGGATGGGAAAGCTAGAAAAAGAAAACTTGTGAAGGTATATAAGTGATTTGAGAACTTGTAATAAACCATTTGGATCATTTACATCTGAGTGTGCATCAGACGCTGCATGAAACCATGACAGATGTATATGAAAACAAACCTTGGAAGTTTGGTTTAGAAACAAATATCTCTAAACAACACAATTATGCTTGATTAGTAAAATTTATGCAGTGGAACCATGATTAAGCACATTTTGGTCCATGAAATGCCTAAATTATTACTTCACATGTCAATGAATATAATATCACCTATTCCTAGAGGAAAAAGAAAACAATAACATTTTGGGGAACTAATAATGATTCTCAAATCCACAAAATTTTTCTTATGTGATGACAGTTATGAACTATAAGCAGAATTAACAGAAAAATCTCTAATTGGCGATTTTGATCACACTGTTTTATTATAAATTACGGGAGCGGGATTGTGGAACTCAGTGACGACTCGATACGAGTTAGCAGCTAAGTCCAACTTTAATCACTTAACACAACAATATATACACCAACAAGTACCCTTGGCCGCGTATGATTGGTTATACAAGTTCGCACATAACCTATCACCGCACGTATCCGATCACTGGGCGAAAGCTGTCACCGTGACAACACGGAACCTGTCACCGTGACAACGCGGAATTCCCCTGGAGCCGCCTATTTTTTCCCGCCAAACTCCTCATTGGACACAACTCAGCAACTACTTGTTTATCGTAAATCCTCACAAACTCACCATGTCCCCAACATTCTCGAGGTGGCCCCGCTCCCCAAGCCACCCCTCCACAATTCCCCCTTTTTCTTTTTTCGCTACAAATATCGAAGGAACAAACTTGTGCATAGTTTTTGTAACTAATTTAACAACAATGTTCAAGCCAACAAGCATCAAAACAGCAATTAGAACCCAACGCAGCCCTTCCAAAAGCAGGCTTCGTACCCATCCTGAAATTCCCAACTTCGTGAAAAAATCATCTAATGGGTTATGATTTTGTGTGATAGCTTTGGTATGATTATGTAACCACTGAAGCTGCTTATGAATAGACTCACTATGGTCTGACAGGTTAAAGCAGCACATGCCATCAAAGTCTTCACACCCATGTCCTTGAGCAAGAAGCAAAAAGTCAATAGCCGCTCGGTTCTGAAGCACGGCATGGCGGAGGCTTGACTGATCCATCATTAAATCAGTGAGGACAGCTGTAGTCACATTAGCTTGTTTCTCAGCCCAGCAAGCGAGTTTCTCTATTTGCTTCAGAGCATTCCCAGCAGCAAGTCCAGGCCATAGGAGTGATGCAAAAACCTTAGCAGAGAGGAACCATAGCTCAATCTGGTCATTACAATCTGGAGCAAGCGAGTGTTTCAGTCGACCCAGTGAACGTCTTTGCCGTGATGGTGTGTGGGAGAGGCTGGTGATTAACTCTGCTATGGCCCGATGCTGTGGAGCTAGAAGTGTTAACCGCCCGAGATAACACGGCCCACCCCAAGCATTTGCAGGTATGCCATTCCATGCACGGTCCCTACAGACCAAAAACAAGTCAGGTGGTATGGCTTTTGCGGTGTCATTATTCCATAATAAAGAGATATTCTGTGGCTTGGTCATTATAGATGCCCCATATGGGGTATTACAGTCAGAACCCCATGGCAGACCAGAATTGTTGCCCCAGCCACACCAACACCCCTCCCCATACAAATTCGTGTAGTTGAACATAACCGGGGTTATGTCTGTACCACTTGGATTTCGACTAGGCACTATGAATGGTATACTATCAGTACCGTTTGCCCATGCTGCTAGTTGTAATGCATTCTTGAGACTATCGATTCTAGCGTCCCCAAAAACAAAACAAGCTGACTGGTTAATTTCACCGACGCCCTTTGAACCTAGTAAATTCAGCTCCTGTAGGTCAAATCTCAACGTAATGTTTAGCGAAGAGATAAGGCAAGCAGAGAAGTTGCTAAGAGGAAGAGACTGGTTACAATCGTTTGATACATACCCCTTAAATTCTGTAGACAGTTCTGATACATTTAAAATAGGCAGCGCGATCAAGCAAGTTCGGAAGGGGCTACTTACTGACTGTAGACTAAGACAGAAATCAGGTTGGTTAACAGATTCAGCCCACGTTACCCATATGTTCGGACGAGGCTCGATCTTGTGGAGGATCGCGCTTGTCTGATTTATCAGTAACAGGCTGGTGAGGGCGAGTCCAACGAGCAGGGACCCACAATGGACCTGTGGGGGATTCAACACAAAGATAACCCCTTCCTTGGTAAAGTACATGCGCGGGCCTGTCCTTTGAACCTTTTCGGGTGCTATTTTAAGGCCTGCCTTTTGCAACTCTGCTTCCATCCACTGGAGATACTGATCAGTGATTGGCCGCTGAGTGGCCACCAATATGTCATCCATGTAGTGCATGATGATGGCCTGATCCCAAGCCTTTTGTACTGGTTTTAGAGCAGCATGCACATAGGTTTGACATATCGTTGGGCTATTTTTCATACCTTGCGGGAGGACCGTCCAGTGATACCTTTCCGCTGGTGCTTCTCTATTTTTGGAAGGGACTGTGAATGCAAATCGCTCACAGTCATCAGGGTGGAGTGGGATTGTAAAGAAACAGTCCTTCAGGTCTATTACCAACATATGCCATTGTTCAGGTATCATGGACGGTGACGGTAATCCTGGTTGCAAGGCCCCCATAGAATGCATTACCTCATTAACTTTTCGCAAATCATGGAGGAGTCTCCATTTTCCAGATTTCTTTTTTATAACAAAAATTGGGGTGTTCCATGGACTCGTGGAGCGGACTATATGTCCTGCCTCCAACTGTTCCTGGACCAGGTTTTTAGCCTCAACCAGCTTCTCCTTACTAAGCGGCCACTGATCTACCCAGACAGGCTGATCAGTCTTCCATTGCAATTTCAAGGGTTGAGGCGTTAGTTCAGTGGCTGCCCCCGAAAAACCACTGAGGGTGATACCAATCTAAATTGCAGCTGCGACATTGCATCCCGTCCTATTAAGGCCGGTACCCCAGGTGGCAGTGGGAGAATCGTGGGTTGTATCTTGGCCTTTTGACCATCTATTACAACTGTAATGACCTCAGTGCTTTTCAGGCCATGCTGTTGCCCACCTATCCCTGTGATAGCTCCCTCTATAGGTACAGCTGGCCAAGACGGCCAGGTATCAAAGTTGAGAATAGTAACATCTGCCCCTGAATCGAGTAAGGCCGTAATGGTGGCTTCGTCTTTCCACCCCTCCAAATCTAAAATTAATTTAACCTTCACTGTTGGCCTTTGCTGCAAGCCTAAGGATAACATTGCTATTTTTCTTGTACTTCCAAAACCCTGATTTCCCCGATTCTGGTCTTCTGGTCCAGACCATTTTTGTGACAAAGGAACCAATTGAGCCAATCGTGAGCCTTGCGGTATGTAGATAGGTGGATTAATTGCTTGACATACCACTATTATTGTGCCAGTGTAATCGGCATCTATTACCCCAGGTATAACGAGTATCCCTTGCATGGAGGTAGAAGACCACCCTATCAAAAGTGCCCCATATTGTTTCCCGTTGATAAAAATAGGTCCCTTGCTAGCTGTTGGGATTTTAGCTGGATTCTTATCCACTAGAGTGACTCCTATTGCGGTAACCACATCTGCTCCCAGACTCCCCCTTGTGGCTGGTTGTAAGCCGCCTGCGCCTGCATTTGTGTCTTCACGCCTAAGCGCGAGGCACTCTTTTTCCAGTTTCCCAAACCCTTTCTGCAGGCTCTCATTGCGTGTGAACTGCTGCGACACTTGTCGCACCAAACCTTCTCTCTACACTCCCATCTTAAGTGCCCTTCTACTCTGCTGGCCCCAGCCCTGCCGCCGCCGCCCCCCGCGTCCTCCAGGCCCAAGACGCAGAGGCTCTGAGTTTTCCGTCTTTTGACGCTTCGGGGCTCAGCCTCCGTCACCCCCCGCTCCGTAGTACCTCGCCAAGCCGCCCCTGCCCGCCGCCATTGTCATGGTTTTGGTTTTTTTGATTTTCAGTATTCCACATCAAAAACATCATGTACTGGAATTAAAGTGTTAAGGCTCTAATTCTACGTACCTATCCCTCTACATTACGGAAGTCATGGGATCTGACCCTTCCGGGGGGCGGGGGGCGGTCTCTTACTGCCTGGCAGTGGGTGCTGGAGGGTGCTTTCCTAGCCGTTCCAAGCTTTTTCAGGTTTGACTCGGTCTCGGGAACTCTCTCTCATATCTTATTTGATTTATTAGACTCAATTTCAATTAGATTGTATTATATTGTATTATTTTGCATTCCGATATCATAGTTAGTAAAATAAGTTTACCTCCATAGATTGTTGCCGCTGTTTTTTTTCCTTTTCCCCCTTCCTTCCCATTTTGTGGGGCCAGGCGGGGGGTGGGGAGGGCAGGGGCCTACTGCCCCCCTGTCACGGGCATCAACTGATCTGGTTAACTCCGTGACAGATTTTGGTGGAGAATGCGGGCATAGCTGCTTTTTTTTTTTTTTTTTGTGTGTGTGTGTTTTTTGGCTCTTAGAACGAATCTCGCTCTCTGCTCTTAGAGAGCTTCGTTAGGGAGCATTATCAGTAGTTCAGGTTTTTGTGCTGGAAAACTTGACCTTGAAAGACCAGGCGTACTGCTAGTATTCTGGGATATTTGTAAACTTTGAGCACTGCTTAGTCTGGGTAGTGCCTTTTTTCCTTCCCCCCCCTCTCTTGTTAGTTTCAATTCATTAACCGTTTTTGAGCAGAAACCAGCGATGAACCCATTCTTTTTCGTGGGAGTGCTGAGTAAGGGATTAAAAGCTATGGTGTTCATCACGACCTACTGGTCAATCATCAATGCCATGATTACTTGTTGTGGAATTGTGTTCATATATAATCAAATAAGGGCACTGACGGAGACACCTGTATGGTACCTATATTGGTACCTAAATGCAATGTTTAATATGAATTTTGACACTTGCATCCCGGATGGAATGGCTAATTTCACAAGCAACTACATCCCAAATGGGATAACTAATTTTACAAACCACACGATGTTCAAACCAGTTTCCAGGTTTTCCTTTCGGTTTATCAGACGTTACTCCAATGCTGAGTTAATTTTCATGCTTGTGGGCGTATTAGTCCTGTTCATATCAGTCTTCCTGAATGTATTTCTATACAGGACTGTAAGGACTATAATTAAGCAGAAGAAGTCTTCACAAAAGGAGAGCGAATAATCCAGATTCTTCTGCGTGCTGGTTTTGCTATTAAGCGGAGCAAAGTGAAAGGACCTGCTCAGGAGATTCAGTTCCTGGGTATAAAGTGGCAAGATGGCCGTCGTCACATCCCGACAGATGTGATCGACAAAATCACTGCTATGTCTCCACCCACTAGTAAGAAAGAGACACAATCTTTTTTGGGTGTAGTGGGCTTTTGGAGAGTGCATGTTCCAAACTATAGCTTCATTGTAAGCCCCCTTTATCATGTGACGCGAATGAAGAATGAGTTTTCATGGGGCCCTGAGCAGCAGCAGGCTTTTGAACAGATAAAACAGGAGATAGCCCGTGCCGTGGCCTTGGGGCCAGTACGGACAGGGCAGGATGTGAAGAACATCCTCTATACTGCTGCTGGAGAGAAAGGTCCCACTTGGAGTTTGTGGCAAAGAGCCTCAGGAGAGACCCGAGGCCGACCCCTGGGATTCTGGAGTCGGGCCTACAGGGGGTCGGAAGAAGGCTACACTCCAACCGAAAAGGAGATCTTAGCCGCATATGAGGGGGTTCGGGCTGCTTCTGAAGTGGTCGGTACTGAAACACAGCTTCTTCTGGCACCTCGACTACCGGTGCTGAACTGGATGTTTAAAGGAAAGGTTCCCCCCACCCATCACGCAACTGATGCCACTTGGAGTAAGTGGATTGCGTTGATTACGCAACGAGCGCGGATGGGGAACCTCAGCCGTCCAGGAATCCTAGAGGTCATCATGGACTGGCCTGAAGGTAAAAAGTTTGGAACATCACCAGCAGAAGAAGTATCACGAGCTAAAGAGGCCCCACCATACAACGAATTACCAGAAAATGAAAGAAAGTATGCCCTGTTCACTGATGGATCGTGTCGTATTGTGGGAAAGCATCGCAGATGGAAATCTGCTGTGTGGAGCCCCACACGACAAGTTGCGGAGGCCACCGAAGGGAAAGGAGAATCAAGCCAATTTGCAGAGGTAAAGGCTGTCCAACTGGCCTTGGATGTTGCTGAACGGGAGAGGTGGCCAACGCTTTATCTTTACACTGACTCATGGATGGTGGCAAATGCTCTATGGGGGTGGTTACAGCAGTGGGAGCAAAATAAACTGGCAAAGAAGGGGTAAACCTATTTGGGCTGCTGAACTGTGGAAAGATATTGCTGCCCGAATAAAGAATATGGTCGTGAAGGTACGCCATGTAGATGCTCATGTGCCCAAGAGTCGGGCTACTGAAGAACAGCAAAATAACCACCAGGTGGACCGAGCTGCCAAAATTGAGGTGGCTCAGATAGACCTGGACTGGCAGAACAAGGGTGAATTGTTTCTAGCTCGGTGGGCTCATGAGACCTCGGGCCATCAGGGGAGAGATGCAACATATAAGTGGGCTAGAGACCGAGGGGTGGACTTAACTATGGATGCTATTGCACAGGTTATTCATGACTGTGAGACATGTGCCATAATCAAACAAGCCAAGAGGATGAAACCACTCTGGGAGGAAGGGCGATGGCAAAAGTACAAATACGGAGAGGCATGGCAGGTTGATTATATTACTTTGCCACGATCCCACAGTGGTAAGTGTTATGTGCTTACCATGGTGGAGGCAACCACTGGGTGGCTTGAAACATATGCAGTACCCCATGCTACCGCCCGAAACACCATACTAGGTCTTGAGAAACAAGTCCTGTGGCGACATGGCACCCCAGAAAGAATTGAGTCAGATAATGGGACTCATTTCAAAAATTCTCTTGTAAATACTTGGGCCAAAGATCATGGCATTGAGTGGATTTACCATATTCCCTACCATGCACCAGCCTCTGGTAAAATTGAACGATACAATGGGTTGTTAAAAACTATGCTGAAAGCAATGGGTGGCGGAACATTTAAGCACTGGGAGAAGCATTTGGCAGAAGCCACCTGGTTAGTCAATACCAGAGGATCTATCAATCGTGATGGTCCTACCCAGTCCAGCTCCCTACATACCGTAGAGGGAGATAAGGTCCCTGTTGTACATGTAAAGAGCATGTTGGGAAAAGCGGTTTGGGTTCTTCCAGCTTCTGGAAAGGGCAAACCTCTCCGCGGAACTGTTTTTGCCCAGGGACCTGGGTCCACTTGCTGGGTAATGCAGAAGAATGGGGATGTTCAATGTGTACCACAAGGAAATTTGATGCTGGGGGAGTGCAGACAGTAATTCTATGTATATGTATATAGACGTGTGTGTGTGATGCATTTTTAATCTTTGTTTTGTTTGTATATGTATGTATATATATATATATATATAAAGCATGATGTAGTGATGTAGAATAAGGGGTGGAATGTCATGGTTTTGGTTTTTTTGATTTTCAATATTCCACATCAAAAACATCATGTACTGGAATTAAAGTGTTAAGGCTCTAATTCTACGTACCTATCCCTCTACATTACGGAAGTCATGGGATCTGACCCTTCCGGGGGGCGGGGGGCGGTCTCTTACTGCCTGGCAGTGGGTGCTGGAGGGTGCTTTCCTAGCCGTTCCAAGCTTTTTCAGGTTTGACTCGGTCTCGGGAACTCTCTCTCATATCTTATTTGATTTATTAGACTCAATTTCAATTAGATTGTATTATATTGTATTATTTTGCATTCCGATATCATAGTTAGTAAAATAAGTTTACCTCCATAGATTGTTGCCGCTGTTTTTTTTCCTTTTCCCCCTTCCTTCCCATTTTGTGGGGCCAGGCGGGGGGTGGGGAGGGCAGGGGCCTACTGCCCCCCTGTCACGGGCATAAACTGATCTGGTTAACTCCGTGACAGCCATTTTGTTCATCTCGCCCCCTCGGCCGCTGCCCTCCGTGCTCTGTGGGCCCCGCCACCGTCACCGCGACATGGCGCCCCGCTCCGCCGCGCTGCCTCCAGTATTACCGGGAAGGCTCCGCTAGATAATTTTCCTACCACCCCCCAATCTCCTTCCAATACTGCATTACGCACGACAGCCGACCATTCTCCCCCCGGAGGATGAAAACGGACTTCCCCCCGCCCCTTAACCCTTTGCCTTTGGGTTCCTGATGGCTTTTCGTCATTCGAGGGCGTCGAGGTGTCCGAAGACTCTCCGGTATCAGGATCCTGAATGGTCGCCTGACCCCGTATCCGCGAGCGGCAAGCCTTCGTCTCCGTCGAGGGTGGGGGAAGGTCCTCCGCCTTTGGCGCCGGCAAGGGCAGCGGTGGAGCGGATGGCGCCGCACCCGCCCCTGCCCCCGCCGCCACTTGTGCAGTGCCTGGATGGCAGACCGGGACCTCCAGAATCGCGGGCGGCGGCGACAGGTCGAACAACGACCTGGGACCCACCCCAAATAGGGTTTCCGTGGTCTCAGGAGGCTCCTCCGGCTCCAAGGCTTGCAATACATTTTTGGCGGCCGAGCGTTCTATATGATACTTCTTCAAACAATTAATCACGTCCCGCCACGGACCCTGTTATTTCTTAGCCCATTTTTGTCCGTCTATAACTGCATCCCAGATCGTATCGCCATAATCCCGCCACTCTGACTTCAAAGAGGGCAGTAGACAAGTCATTAAAATGCCCTTTTGCCCGGCCCGTCGCTATCAGAGTCAACAGGGCTTTGGCACGGAGCTTTACCCCCCGCTTCTCTAAGAAGCTATATAACTGCGACTGGGCTCCCTCCTGCTCCATGTCGTCTTCTCCCCTCGGCTTTGGCACGCGCTACCCGGCCGATTCTTCTCCGCGGCTTTGGTAGCTGCCCGGCTGACGTCCTTTCCCCTGCGGACAACCTCCCGAGGTGCAGCGTTCGCGTACTACTGCATGTACTCGGGTCCCTGTTCAGGCGCCATTTGCGGGAGCGGGATTGTGGAACTCAGTGACGACTCTGAGACCTGCTGAGAGTGCTGAGGGCGAAGAAAGGTGTGTACAAACTCTGGAAACAAGGGCGTGCCACCTGGGAAGAATACAGGGATGTCATCCGGACTTGCAGATGTGGGATCAGGAAAGCCAAGGCACAAACAGAACTGAACTTGGCGAGGGATGTGAAAAGCAACAGGAAGACTTTCTATAGGTACATTGGCCAGAAGAGACAGGCCAAAGGGAGTGCACCTCCTTTGGTAAATGTAAAAGGAGAACTGGCTTCAACGGACGGAGAGAAGGCTGAGGTACTGAATGAGTTCTTTGCCTCGGTCTTCACTAGCGGCCAGGACTCCAGTACTTCTCCCGTCCCTGAGCCCTGCATCCCTACACCTCCAGGTGGGGACTGGGGTGGTAAACCCCCTCCCGCTGTGAGGACAGAGCAGGTCCGAGACCGCCTCATGAGACTGAATGTGTACAAGTCTATGGGGCCGGATGGCGTGCATCCCAGGGTTCTGAAGGAGCTGGCTGAGGTGGTTGCCGAGCCGCTCTCCATCATTTTTGAGAAGTCGTGGCTGTCAGGTGTGGTCCCGGATGACTGGAGGAAGGGTCACGTTACTCCCATTTACAAGAAAGGGAGCAAGGAGGACCCCGGGAACTACAGGCCGGTGAGTCTCACTTCTGTGCCTGGGAAGATCATGGAACAGATCATCCTGGATGACATGCTTGATCACATGAGGAACAGGCGTGTGATCCGTGACAGCCAGCACGGCTTCACCAGAGGAAGGTCATGCTTGACCAATCTGGTGGCCTTTTATGATGGAGTGACGGCATCGGTGGACAAGGGAAAGGCGACCGATGTCATTTACCTGGACCTGAGCAAGGCCTTTGACATGGTCCCCCACCACATCCTTATCTCCAAATTGGAGGGATGTGGATTTGATGGGTGGACCACTCGATGGATAAGAAACTGGTTGAAAGGCCGCAGACAGAGGGTGGGTCATCAATGGCTCTCTATGTCCAGGTGGAGGCCGGTAACGAGTGGCGTCCCCCAGGGGTCTGTCTTGGGACCGGTGCTCTTTAACATCTTTATTAATGACATCGATGATGGAATTGAGTGCACCCTCAGCAAGTTTGCTGACGACACCAAGCTGAGTGGTGCGGTCAACACGGTTGAAGGAAGGGATGCCATTCAGAGGGACCTGGAGAGGCTAGAAAGGTGGGCCTGGGTGAACCTGATGCGGTTCAACACGGCAAAGTGCAGAGTTCTGCACTTGGGCCGGAGAAATCCCAGGCATCCCTACAGACTGGAAGGAGCGGTCCTTGAGAGCAGCCCTGTGGAGAAGGACCTGGGGGTCTTGATAGATGAAAAACTTAATATGAGCCAGCAGTGTGCCCTTGCGGCTCGGAAGGCGAATGGTATCCTGGGCTCCATCAAAAGAGGGGTGGCCAGCAGGGACAGGGAGGTGATTGTCCCCCTCTACTCTGCTCTTGTGAGGCCCCATCTGGAGTACTGCGTCCAGGTCTGGAGCCCCCAGTACAAGAAAGACAGGGAGCTGTTGGAGAGGGTCCAGAGGAGAGCCACCGAGATGATCAGGGGATTGGAGCACCTCCCCTATGAGGACAGGCTGAAGGAGCTGGGCTTGTTCAGCCTGGAGAAAAGAAGGCTGCGGGGTGACCTCATTGCAGCCTTTCAGTACCTAAAGGGAGCCTACAAACAGGAGGGGAATCAACTCTTTGAAAGGGTGAGTGACAGCAGGACGAGGGGAAATGGTTTTAAGTTGAGGGAAGGGAGATTTAGGCTGGACATCAGGGGGAAATTCTTTACAGAGAGGGTGGTGAGGTACTGGAACAGGCTGCCTAGAGAGGTTGTGGATGCCCCATCCCTGGAGGTGTTCAAAGCCAGATTGGATGGGGCCCTGGGCAGCCTGATCTAGCATTAGGTGGGATGATTGGTGGCCCTGCATGTGGCAGGGGGGTTGGAGATTCATGATCCTTGAGGTCCCTTCCAACCCTGGCAATTCTGTGATTCTGTGATTCTGTGACTCGATACGAGTTAGCAGCTAAGTCCAACTTTAATCACTTAACACAACAATATATACACCAACAAGTACCCTTGGCCGCGTATGATTGGTTATACAAGTTCGCACATAACCTATCACCGCACATATCCGATCACTGGGCGAAAGCTGTCACCGTGACAACACGGAACCTGTCACCGTGACAACGCGGAATTCCCCTGGAGCCGCCTATTTTTTCCCGCCAAACTCCTCATTGGACACAACTCAGCAACCACTTGTTTATCGTAAATCCTCACAAATTCACCATGTCCCCAACATTCTCGAGGTGGCCCCGCTCCCCAAGCCACCCCTCCACAATAAATGTTGTATACTGTACAACAGCTGTTGGAGCACAACCTTCAAAAAAGGATGCTGATCTTTCCATGCAGATTTGTGAAATATTACGGAATAAATTAAAGGAAGGAAAAAAGGAAGATATTCAGTGTTTTATTATTTTAGGATGCTGATCATTATTTGCTAAGAATATGAAAGTGAGAATAATGTATCTGGTTATGGGCACAGATGAGGAATGTTTAAGAACAGATTTAGGAATCTGTACATGGACATCTTATGGTCTATCCTCAAAAAAGGCACCACAACTAAATATTCATTGATTTAGCATATAAGAGGACAACATCCATGGATCAGATAGCTGTTCTCTGAACACAGAAAAGTCTACTGTGTATAGAGAAAATCAGAAATCAGTGACTGAATTCTTCTTACTATAGTCAGAGAGGTTGGTGTAGGTATAGGATGCAACCCTGCACTAGGCATCAGGCTTGCCATAGTATGAGCAGGCACTAATAGAGAAAGTGCTTTGGCTTCATCTGGGATTTAACCAGAAGAAGAAAATGAAAGTGTTATTCAGAGTTGGAACACTATACAGATGTTACTTTTTCT
This sequence comes from Crossoptilon crossoptilon, assembly GCA_036346035.1. NCBI lineage: Eukaryota > Metazoa > Chordata > Aves > Galliformes > Phasianidae > Crossoptilon > Crossoptilon crossoptilon. The sequence continues at coordinate 124,803 of JARXNR010000023.1, read as the reverse complement.
ATGATTTTACAATTACCCTCACATTTAAAAAATAAAACAAAAAAAGAATGAATCTATCTACCAGATCCTTACAAAAAAAAAAAAAAAAAAAGCATATAAAAACTTAAGTTTTTCCTTTTACCCTGCTCGACTTGAAAACACAGATGTGAACAAAATTTCTGTCACGGGGTTATCCCTAGATATAAGTCCATGACAGGGGTGCACAGGCCCCAGGAAAAAGAAAAAAAAAAAGGAGAGACAAAGGCACGAAGGAAAAAAAAGGAAAGGGTACTAATGGCTTGCCGTACGAACTGGCTGGCCCTGGGCCACGTGCTCCAGGAGAGGGGAAAGGGCACAGAGCTACCAGATAGTTTTAACAAAGAGAAAAACACAATGGCAACGATCTGAGGAGGAACAGTAATTTATTAAATTTAACCAAATTAAACAAAATTAGAGACACAAGAGTACCCAAAGTACAAGTCAAACCACGGTAGTGCAAGGGAAGTATGTGCTTTTCTCCTCAGTGAGAGGGAGAGGCAGACGCCGCAGGGCCCCTCCGGAGCTCCACCCCACTTCCTCTTCTTGCCAGGTCCTCCGGGGATACCTCCCCTCCCCTCCCATCAGGATACTCAAAATGCCCATAAGGGGCAGTAAACGGGACCAGAACGTTAATTCTTTAACTCCCACTGGTCCCCTTGATGTTCTGATGTGGAATATTGACAACAAAAAAATCACAAAACCACAACAATTTCAAAGACTAGGAATCTTATTAATTGATTATTATTTTAAAAACTGAATAATGTATTTAACACTTTGAGCTATGGGTCAGCTGTACTGGAAATTTAATGTTCATGAACCAAACGATATCAAGCATGGATGCTTTCCCAGGGCAGTGTTTTCACAGTGATTGAAAGTTGTTTTATACATGACAACCTGTATGGGAACTGTTGATCATGGCCTGAACCTCTGATTGACCACCTGAGGCAAGCAATGAGTCAGCCCTGGGAGCACAGGTCAAGACAATTCACCTGTGCTACCGGAAGGGGTGGAGCCTGGCTCCACCTCTCCTAGATCCCATTTAAGGGCTGACTGCCACTGAGGAAGGATCTCTTTCTGGAGATTGCTCTGATTTGTGGATTCAGACTCTGTAACCACAAAGTAGTTATAGGAGCAGGTGCATTTTATTTCAGTGGTGCACACACTGGATGCAAGGGGGAATCCTTCTGCCTACTTTGCATACCAGGAAGCAGAAGCGTTACATATTTGTAAGCCAAGCCCATACGTGTTCAATAGATTTCTTAGAACCCCCATCTACATATTCATTATTCTTCCAGGAATTCACTTACATAACATCCCTCCCCCTAGCGCATGCGTCGTATGCAGTGAGGGTCCCTGCTGGTGGTCTTTGGGGATTAAGTTAGTTGTCTTCCTCGCTCTGGCTCTTCACCTTTGGCCCAGTTTGCACCAGAAAACCAATTCTTGCTGATAATGTCCCAACACTTCCTTGTGTTTGTTCCTCTTTCTGCTATCTATGGAGATTAGAACTTATTTTTCTTGCTGCGGTTTGCAAAAGTGCTTTTGTGCGTCTTAAGCAATGGATAGAATTCAGCCCCCCCTCAATCAATCCCCCCTTTTCTTCAACCTAGCAAATTCTTTTGCCAAATTATTCCATTTTGAGAAAGTGAGGACTTAACCCTCGCTCTCTATTTTCTGCCTTAGTTTATGCCTTTTCCATTCTTCATAACTATTCCCGGTATTTTTACATAGCCATAATACACATCTCATCGCAATGCACATTAGTACGAGCAGAAAGATAATAGTAATACCAGATACAAAAAGCTGCTTAAGCCAAGTAAAGTTAGGTAGCCAACTAAGTGTAAGGGATCCGAAGCTGACTGCAACACAAGACAAAAAGAATCCTGATTAGTTTGATTTGCCCAAGTAATCCATATGTTAGTTCTAACATCTATGGTATGCAATGCTTCCAAGTCCCTCCCCACTAGTAGTCCCAATACCACCATCGTTAGCCTTCTAAAGTCCTTCATTCTACTGTTTCCTTCAAAGTATCACTCGGAGAGGTCCTTTTTCCTTCGCAGTCCACTGTGGTCGAGTGGTCCTCTTCAGACGGGTGTGATGTATCCATGATATCAGTCCTACCTTGACTGCTGCGTGCATAGTCAGGAGTACTTGATAAGGTCCTTCCCACCGCAGTTCCAGAGGGGAATCTGAGAGGGATTTAACATACAGATAGTCTCCTGGCAATACATCATGCACTGGACCGTCCAGACCCTGTGCTCTGGTACCAAATATTGTTCTTTCAGCTTTCCTCAATTGCTTCATTAGACTAATCACATATTCACTCAGTACTTTGTCCCCCACCTGCGTAGAGATCCCCTTTTGTACAATATAAGGTCATCCATAAAGGATTTCATATGGGCTTAATCCTTCCTTGGTTCGGGGTTTAGTCTGAATTCTTAAAAGTGCCAGAGGCAGTGCCTGAGGCCATGGATAAAATGTGGGCCTTGATCTGAGGAAATTGCCCCTGGTACCCCAAACCTCAGAATTACTTCTTCTAACAAAACCTTTGTTACTTCCCTAGTCTTGTTAGTTCTGCAAGGATATGCCTCAGGCCATCCTGAAAAGGTATCTGTTAAGACTAACATGTATCTATACCTGCCTTTTCTTGGGAGCTCTGAAAAATCTACTTGCTATTGTTGCCCTGGATGATTTCCTTTCCCTATTTGTCCTAATTGAACCTTGTGACCTGTTCTAGGATTACTTTGTAGACAGACTTCACATTGCTGGGTCACTTGTCTAATAGTAGTATACAAATTTCAGGCTACTACTCACTGAACCAGATATTTGTATAATGCTTCTGCTCCCCAATGGGCTTTTCCTATGTTCGGCCATCACCACAGCCCATAATATGGCTGCTAGAATGACTACTTTCCCTTGTGGTGTAACAGCCCATCCTCCTTCTTTCACCTGTCCTTCTAAATCATTTATCAAATTCCAATCCTCTTTTGAGTATTTTGGCTCACCATCCACCTGAATTTTACCATCTGGAATCAAGGAACCTTCCACTACCTTACCCTCTGCCGCCTGCTTTGCTTCTGTGTCAGCCAGCACGTTTCCCATTTCTTCAGCATTATTTCCTTTTTGGTGGGATCAACAGTGCATAATAGCTACTTTCTTCAGCTACTGTACTGCCTCCAGGAGTTTAAGTATTTCTTCGGCATGTTTAATACCTTTCCCTTGGGCTTACAACAGTCCTCTTTCTTTCCATATTGCTCCATGAGCATGTACAATGCTAAAGGCATATTTTGAATCAGTCTATATCTTTTTCCCTTTACCAATTCTAGAGCCCTCGTGAGGGCTATTAATTCAGCCTTTTGTGCTGATGTGTTCAGAGGCAGAGCTTTGGCCTCTATTACCTTGTCAACAGTTGTTATCGCATACCCAGTGTCACAAATTTCTTGTCAAACAAAGCTGCTTCTATCCGCATACCAGGTGTCTTCTGCATCCTCTAATGGTTCTTCTTTTAGGTCTATGCGACTAGAATATACAACTTCAATAGTCTCTAAACAATCATGAGACACAGGTTCTCCCGTGACTCCACTGTATGGGAACTGCTGAATCATGGCCTGAACCTCTGATTGACCACCTGAGGCAAGCAATGAGTCAGCCCTGGGAGCATGGGTGAAGGCAATTCACCTGTGCTGCCAGAAGGGGTAGAGCTTGGCAGCACCTCTCCTAGACCCCATTTAAGAGCTGACTAGCAGTGGGGAAGGTTCTCTTTTTGGAGATCCCTCCTTTTGGAGTTTTCCAGTGAGCTCAGGACAAGGGTAAGCCCTTTATTTATTCTTTTTGGTGTAATAACCTGCTTAGCCATACTCTCTTGTATATTTCTTGATTGTAACATCTGTGTATTTATTGATTGTGCACTCCACTAAGAAAGATAGCTGGGTTTATGATATTTGTTACTGTTATTTCTACATCATCTTGTTCCCCTAGAATGGCTTGATATTTCTCAAATTTCTAAGGAGAAAGCCAGTGTCCCCCTTTTACTTCTAACATTGTAGACACTGTGTGGGATACCAATACAGTTATCTTCTGCTCCATTGTGAATTTTCATGCCTCTTGGATGTTAATTACTACAGCAGTCACAGCCCTCAGGCATCCAGGCCACCCCTTGCTTATTTCATCAAGTTGTTCAGAAAGGTAGGCTACTGCTCTCTGCTATGGCCCAAGGTTCTGGGCCAAAACTCCCGAGGCTCTTCCCTGTTTTTCAGAGGAGAAAAACAGAAAGGGCTTAGTGACATCTGGGAATCCCAAGGCTGGGGCTTTCATCAGCTCCTGTTTCAACTGCTGGAATGCTCTTCTAGCCTCTGCATCCCAGATCAGATCCTTTGGGCAAGACTGTAACATCGTATAGAGCAGTTCTACTATTACTCTATAGTTAGGTATCCATAAATGGCACCATCTCCTCGTCCTGAGGGATGTCCAAAGCCCCTTAGATGTGTGTGGTTTGGGGGTTTGACAAATAGCCTCTTTCTGGGTGGTCCCCAGTATCTGTATCCCTGCAGCTATCTCATACCCCAGGTGTGTCACCTGTTGTTGAGCCACTTGTGCCTTCTGTGGAGAAACTCGGTACCCATTAAGTCCAAGGAAATTCAGCAAACTGTCTGCTCCAGACATGCCTCCTTTGTCTCTGTAGCTATCAGGAGATCATCCACATGTTGTAATAATACCCCTTCATCAGATGAAAGCTCCCACTGCTCCAAGTCCTTAGCCAGCTGGTTCTCAAGTATCGTGGGACTATTCTTAAATCCCTGTGGGAGAAGAGTCCGTGTAAGCTGGAATTTCTGTCCTGTACTAGGATTCTCCCATTTGAAAGCAAATAATAGCTGGCATTCTGTGGCTAGTTGTAAGCAGAAAAAGGCATCCTTCAAATCCAGAACGGTAAACCATGTTAGTTCAGTGGATAGTTTGGTGAGCAAAGTATATGGATTAGCTACCAGAGGATATAAGTCCTCTACTATCTTGTTAATTGCTCTCAGATCCTGTACCACCCTATGACTTCCATCAGGCTTTCTCACCGGTAATATCAGTGTGTTATATTTTGATTCATGTTCCTTCAGCAATCCATGCTTTATAAATTGGTCAATTACTGGTTGTATTCCTTCTCTATCTTCTGTCCTCAGGGGATATTGTTTAATTATTGGGAGCCAACTCCCTGATTTGATTTTTATTACTACAGGGGGCACGTTTTTAGCTCAGCCTGGGGTTTTGACTTCCTATACTCCTGGATAAATCTTATCCCTTAATTCTTCTGGGATCCTTATACTTGTGGAGTGTTGTGGTTTTGTGATTTATTTTTTTGTTGTTGTCAGTATTCCACACAGAACATCATGTGGACCAGTGGGAGTTAACGAGTTAATGTTCTGGTTCTGTTTACTGTTGTGGACTCTTTGAGCATCCTGATGGGAGGGGAGGGGGCGGCATCCCTGGAGGTGCTGGTGGGAAGAGGAAGTGGTGGAGCTGCGGACAGGGCCTGGACCCATCTGGCCCGTCTCAGCTCACCACGGAGAAAGCACGTGCTTTCCCTTGCACTATTGTGGTTTGACTCTCATTTTTTTTTATTCTCTTGTCTCTCTCTTTTTGTTTGATTTACTTAGATTCAGTCAGTTACCCTTCCTCCTCAGATTGTTGCCGTTGTGTTTTCTCTTTGTTAAAACTATTGGCTAGCTCTCTGCCCTTCCCCCTCTCCCAGAGCACACATGGCCTGGGGCTGGCTGGGTTGCGGCAAATCATTCGTACCTTTTTTCCCCTCTCTTCTTCCTGGGACCTGTGCCCCCCGTCACGGACTTATATCTAGGGATAACCTGTGACACGGAGGTAGTTATTAAGGCCAAACTGAGTATCATAGAATCACTCAGGTTGGAAAAGACCCACAGGATCATCTAGTCCAGCCATTCACCCATCACCAATGGTTCTCGCTAAACCACGTCCCTCAACACAACATCCAAACACTCATTGAACACCTCCAGGGTCGGTGACACTACCACCTCTCTGGGCAGCCCATTCCAGTGCTCGACCACCCTTTCAGAGAAGTAGTATTTCCTAATGTCCAGCCTGAACCTTCCTTGGCGCAGCTTGAAGCCATAAGTAGTAGTAGTAGAGTAGTTCTATCATAGGTTCTTCCTTTACTTTAAACTTTATTCCCCCTTCTTCAAACTTTGCTTCTGCTTCCAGTTGTTCCAATAAGTCCTGCCCTAGGGGAGATTTTGGTGAATTTGGCATATGTTGTATTAGGCACCCACGGGGCTATCAGGATGTGATGCGACAGTCTCCCCTGCTCAGTGATTGGACAATGCATGCTTAAGGGGTGTAGACGAAGTAGAAGATTAATGTATTTAAACAGATGCCACGCAGTAATAAATCAGCCATTTCCTGTTCACCATATTGGTGTAAGCTAGTAGTTCTTAGTGCTAATTGGGGGGGGTTAATCAGTTAAGCAAAGGGCGACACAGTGTGATCATAACATTCACGGCAACAGGCATATACAAAAATTTATGTATTCCCCCATTTTCCCAACTTAAACTTTAGTGGTTTAGAAAAATGTCTTTTCTGGTTGACCTATGGCCCCTTTTACCATTACAGAGTTTTCACTTAATGGCATTAAAAATTCATTTAAAACAGAATAAGTAGCTCCCATATCCACCAGAAATCCTATATTCTGTTGTTCATTCCCTAGCTTAATTTTAACCAGTGGATCTGCTAGGGTAGATTCCCCAGGTCCCCATCAATCACTTTCCACCAGGGCTTGGATCCTAACCCATGCCCCCCCTTTTTCTGATTCTTCTGTGGACATTCTCTCTTCCCATGTCCCTCTTTCCTGCGGATGGCGCATTAGTCCTTCTCAATTGGTTGCCTTCCTACCTCCTGGAGTGCGGCTACTAGCATTCTCTTCTCCTTCCCCTCTTCCCAGTTACTAAACACCCTCCACACTTCCTTTAACAAACTTTCTAAATTCTGTGCATCAAGACCCTTCATTTTCTGTAGCATTTATCTTGTGTCTCCCGTTGATTGTCCTATGAATAATGATATGACTTGTTGGATATCTGTCTCTGATCCCAGGTCTAGGGAGGTGGACTTTCTCATGATATCTCTTAATTTATCCAGATACTCCAAAGGAGTTTCCTTTGGTCCTTGTCTTACAGCATACAATGTGGACCAGTTGATTGTCTTAGGGATAGCCCTTTCCATTCCTTTTACAATCCATTCCCTATATGCTACTAGCTGGTCCCTTTCTGCACTCTTATTCGCATCCCAGTGAGAGTCCTGTTTTGGAAAATGATCTTCTATGTCCTCATTCCCACCCTGGAACAACATTAATTGTGAGATCGTGTTATAATTCAGAGTCCCATTCAAGGGCCATTTTTTCCCCATCCTCTAATTTGTACAGTAACCATCATTGATTGCAATATTTTATCAAAGTCTTCTTACTCAGACTACCCCCAGGTCTTCCAGCAATGTCCCCCCAATGTGCCAAAATACACCCAAGTGGCGTTCTCTTAGGTGCTGCTTCTCCTTGCCTATTTCCCATGATACAGGCTTGTTGAATTGTTATTTCTCTAACATTCCCACAGGTTATCCCTAATACCTTAAAATTTCCCCAAAATAACCCCCAGAACTTGTTCTCCTACTCTAGCTCTCACTCAGAGCACAAGCCCCACCAGACTCCTCAATACAATTCTTTACAACCTAAACAGAGTATAACATAAAATGGACAGCATTCATTTGTTCTATGAATTAAGCACCTTTCTTCTGGCCCTTCACTGTAATGTATCTCAAATAGTTCTCCACTTTCCTTGTCCCAATCCAAGATTATCATTTACTCACCCAATTTTACAATGTACAACTTCTAATTCACACTTCTACCTGGGCTTAATATTAGCAGTATTTCATACGCATGGTATTGAGCACTTACAACAAATGGCAATCATGATTAAACAATGTAGGACTCCTGTTATCACCTCTATAACAACCCACAATATCATTTAATTCTTCATGAGCCTATTAATCCTACAATAACAAAACATAAAGACAGACAGTCAGATGATAATTACCGTTATACTCTGCACTCGCTGCATCTCAGATATTCAACACACTCGTAATCATACACACAATGCCAGCTTAATCAAAATCTGAGTTCAAGATGGTATTTTGAATGTTTCAATAACTCAAATACATGGTACTGAAAACTTACAACAGATGGTAATAGCAATAATAAGGCTTATGATTCCCACTGCTATGGCCACAAAAATCCACGTAGTCATTTAACAAAATGATATTACCAGTCACCTAAGAGCTGTTGCTCTTTCCCTGTGTACAACTTATGGGTCCCCTTTGTAGGAACTCCTCAAGGAGTTTTCCTACCTGTCATGGTTTTATGTTTTTTGGTTTTCAGTATTCCACATCAAAACATCATGTACTGGAATTAAAGTGTTAATGCTCCAATTCCAGGTACCTATCCCTATACATTACGGAAGTCATGGGATCTGACCCTTCCGGGTGGGGCGGTCTCTTACTGCCTGGCAGTGGGTGCTGGAGGGTGCTTTCCTAGCCGTTCCAAGCTTTTCAGGTTTGACTCGGTCTTGGGAACTCTCTCTCCTGTCTTATTTGATTTATTAGACTCAATTTCAATTAGATTGTATTATATTGTGTTATCGTGCATTCTGATATCATAGTTAGTAAAGTAAGTTTACCTCCATAGATTGTTGCTGCTGTTTTTTTCTCCCTTCCTTCCTTCCCATTTTGTGTGGCTGGGGGGGTGGGGGGGGGCAGGGGCCTACTGCCCCCTGTCACAGGTATAGATCCCTGTCACAGGCATAGATTGATCTAGTTAACTCCGTGACACTACCCCAGCCAGCAACCAACCCAACCTGTGAGCTCACTTGGGGTGAGCACATGTTCCTTCCTACCCCACATAGGACATCTCCTCATGCATTATGGGTTCCCATACACGTGTATGAACCCATACATGGGTTCATACACATACCTGGTCTGCTGATAGACAGTCCTTGTCTATCCCTGCAGTGATCAGGTGAGAAAGGGGAGTCCTTCCAAGAAATCCCGGGGCATGCCAAAGTCATCCCCCTTCTCAGCTGGTCCTGAAGCTGGACAGAGATGGTCCCACCTGGGGTGCCAAAATTGTCTTTCGGAATCAGGCTCCATAACGACAAAGTAGTTATAGGAGCAGGTACATCTTATTTCAGTGGTGCATGCACTGGATGCAAGGGGGAATCCTTCTGCCTACTTTGCGTGCCAGGAAGCAGAAGTGTTACATATTTGTAAGCCACGCCCATACATATTCAATAGATTTCCTAGAATCCCCATCTACGTATTCGTTATTCTTCCAGGAATTCACTTACATAACATCCTTCCCCCTGGCACATGCATCATGTGCAGTGAGGGTCCCTGCTGGTGGTCTTTGGGGATGAAGTTAATTGTCTTCCTTGCTCTGGCTCTCTAGTCAAAGCATCCATTTAAACTCAATGGTGCTTTCTCAGGTGTCTGGGAATGTAATATAATGTTGTAAACGATGGAAACTAAAAGAAAAAATTGCAGGCCCGGGACACACAAGCTGCTAGAAATATAACCAAAGAATAATGGAAAAGACTACTGACTTTCACCCCCCACAACCTATCAGGAGGCTGGAGAATGAATCCCCCAGCAAAACAGCTACGACCACAGCAACAACCTGTGCAGCCGCTGGAACATATGCAGGAGATAAGAATTGTATCAATGCAAGAATTGCTGGAACGTATGCAGGAGATAAGAATTGTATCAATGCAAGAATCGCTGGAACGTATGCAGGAGATAAGAATTGTATCAATGCAAAAATGGCTGGAATGTCTGCAGGAGATGAGAACTGTATAAGTACAGAGTCAATCCCTTGTTCAAATCGCGACCCTGGTGGAGTGTACGCTCCCCTCGGCGCCCAGCGCTGTTTTGCTCACTTTACCGCCTTGCTTAATTAAATAAAGCTGTCCCTTTATCAAACTAGACTCTATCTGGTTTTGTCACGGGAATCTATAACAATTTGGTGCCGTGACTCGGATCCAGATTCCTTTGCTGCGGGATTCCCTCGCAACGGGAGGCGCCCTGCCTGCAGTAGCTGGCAGCCCTGAGTTGGGGGTTTCCCGCTGCAAATACTGGATCTCCGAACCCCTCTAAATTTGGAGAGTGAGCAAAAGAACCTGCAGAACCCCATAATCATTTGTGCACGAAGACCGAACGAAGACTCAGGACTGAGTAAGTATTGCGTGGATCCGTCCGGTCGGGGTTGGTTATCCTGGGGTGCGCCTGTGTGAGAGGTCTCTAAGAGGCCAAGCGAGAGCGGACCCTTCAGTAGTGCGGTTCTCGTAGCCCGCGAGGGAGCGAGCCACGACCAAGGGGAAGCGTGTGTGTGTGTGTGAGAAGGCACCCCAGAAGATGGGACAGGGGAAAAGCAAGGCCCCTCTGCCCATGGGTGGTAAGGGAAAGCTGCCCGACATACCGCCAGAAAGTCCGTTAGGATTAATGATCAAATACTGGGGGGACTCTCCCCGCAGAAAAGGGAAAAGTAAAGAGAAAATGGTATACTACTGTGTGGAGATCTGGGGAGGGAAACCCCTAAGAAATCCCCATATAATGTGGCCGGTATTTGGCTCATTCGAAGATTGGATATGTCAAGAATTAAATCTATGGGTAAACAATAAACCCCAAGTGGACACTGAGGAGTCCGAATATGCTGCTCTCTGGATTGTGCAATCACAGGAGCGGGCCTTTTTATTTAATCTTAAAGAAAAGGGGAAACGAAGAACTGAGGAGGAGGAGGGGGAATACCTTTGGCCACCCCCATACAGTCCCCAGGAACAAGCACCCCCTCCTCCCGTTAGCGAGGAGTCTTCCCTGCAACTAGAATCTCCTGTAGTAAGGAGAAGCACCCGAAAACGTAATCAGAAGGAAGNAAAAAGTTATATCCATTAAGAGAGGTTTTAGTCCCAGGTGTGGGTGCTGCGGCCCCCAGGGCTGGGTATGTAGCAATCCCACTGAATACTAGTGATGTAAGAGAGTTTAAGAAAGAAATGGGGAACCTTCTAGAGGATCCCCTAGGAGTTTCCGAAAGGTTAGATCAGTTTCTGGGACCTAATTTATACACTTGGGATGAGATACAGGCGATTCTAGGGATCCTGTTTACAGCAGAGGAGAGAAATATGATTAGGGGAGCAGGAATGAGACTATGGGACCAACAACACGCAGCCGGACCCACGGCTGACCAAAAATGGCCATTACAGAGACCTAATTGGAATAACCAAGATGAACAAGCCCGTACTAACATGGCCGATTTAAGGTACATTGTTATCCAAGGAATTAAGGAGGCAGTACCCAGAGGACAAAACATAAGTAAGGCTCTTAAGGAGGAGCAACAAAAAGATGAAAGCCCCACCATGTGGTTAGAAAGGTTAAGGAAGAGCCTCCAACTGTACTCTGGGATAGATCCCAGCACACCGGTTGGGCAGACTCTGTTAAAAACTCAATTCGTAGCTAAGTCATGGGTGGACATTCGTAAGAAACTAGAGAAGTTGGAAGACTGGCAGGGTAGACCTATGGATGAGTTACTGAGGGAAGCGCAGAAGGTATTTGTTAGGAGAGAGGAGGAGAATCAAAAGAAACAAGCCAGGCTCTTGGTAGCTGCAGTGAAAGAAGGACAGAGGGGAGTGGTAAGTGCGATAAGGAGACCGGTAGGGAAGGGGATCGAGAAATTCCCTGCCAGAGGGTCAAAAGTTGAAGAGAAGGAACAAAGAAAAAGAAGAGAGAGAGTGCTTCTATTGTAAAAGGAGAGGCCATCTGAAGAAAAATTGTAGGAAGAGAATACAGGACGAAAAAATGTTTTTAGAAGATTAGGGGGGTCAGGGGCTCTATGTGCTGAGGACCCCGGGAAAAACAGAGCCCTTGATAAAATTAAAAGTGGGTCCTCAGCAACAGGAGGTGATATTTCTTGTAGACACAGGGGCAGAGAGATCGACGGTCCAGACCTTACCTCCTGGGTGTAAAATCACGTCTGAAAGCATAAATGTAGTAGGAGCAAAAGGGGAGCCATTTAAAGCTCCAGTCATCAAACATGTAGAAATAGAATCAGAAGGTAGGTACAGCATAGGATCCTTCTTGTTAGTCCCTGAAGCGGATTACAATTTATTAGGCAGAGACCTAATCGTGGAGTTAGGAATAAATCTAGAGGTAGAGGGAAAGGAACTAAAAGTAAGAATATGTGCCCTCACAACCCAGGATGAGGAGAGAATTAATCCAGAGGTCTGGTATACCCCAGATACTGTAGGGAGGTTGGATATTACTCCCTTTGAAGTAACCATTAAAAACCCTGAGATCCCCGTTAGAATCAAACAATACCCCTTATCTCAGGAAGGGAGGCAGGGGTTAAAACCTGAGATTGAAAGGCTGCTAAAAAGGGGCCTTCTTGAGCCCTGCATGTCCCCATTCAACACTCCCATATTACCCGTAAAAAAACCCGATGGAAGTTATAGACTGGTCCACGACCTCCGGGAAATAAACAAAAGAACAGTAACCAGGTTTCCTGTAGTAGCTAACCCCCATACTCTATTGAGCCAATTAAGCCCTGAAAATCAGTGGTACAGTGTTATAGACTTGAAAGACGCCTTTTGGGCCTGCCCCTTAAAGGAAGAATGCAGGGACTATTTTGCATTCGAATGGGAGGACCCGGAGACCCATAGGAAGCAGCAACTTAGATGGACAGTCCTTCCTCAGGGATTCACAGAATCCCCTAATTTGTTTGGTCAGGCCCTGGAGCAAATTCTCCGAGATTACAATCTGGGAAAAGGAATCACCCTCATCCAGTATGTAGACGATTTACTACTTGCAGGGGACACCCAGGAGTCTGTGAGAGAAGAAAGTGTAAAATTACTAAACTTTTTGAGTTTACAAGGATTGAAGGTTTCCAAATCAAAGCTACAATTTACTGAAGAGGAGGTAAAATACTTAGGACACTGGATTAGTAAGGGAAGCAAGAAGCTAGACCCCGAAAGAGTAAATGGAATATTATCTCTGCAACCTCCCCAGAGCAAGAGACAGGTCAGACAGTTATTGGGATTATTAGGCTATTGCAGGCAATGGATTGAAAATTTTAGTGGAAAGGTAAAATTCTTATACCAAAAGTTAACTAAGGAGGGATTGTTGAAGTGGACTCGGGAAGATGAAGAACAATTACAAAACTTGAAAACTGAACTAGTAAATGCCCCAGTTTTAAGTTTACCAGATGTAAGAAGGCCATTTTACTTATTTGTTAATTCAGAAGAGGGTACTGCCTTTGGAGTTTTAACTCAAGAATGGGCAGGGAAAAAGAAGCCTGTAGGATATATCTCTAAGCTACTAGACCCCGTTAGTCGAGGATGGCCCACATGTCTGCAAGCCATAGTGGCTGTAGCCCTGCTGGTGGAAGAAGCTAACAAGATCACCTTTGGGGGACAATTGAAGGTATATACCCCCCATAACATTAGGGGGGTTTTACAACAAAAGGCAGAAAAATGGATTACAGATGCAAGGCTCTTAAAATATGAAGGAATCCTAATCAATTCCCCGAAATTGGAAGTGGAAACAACCAGTCTTCAGAACCCAGCACAATTTCTATACGGGGAACCAGTAGAAGAACTTACCCATGACTGTTTAAGAACTATAGAGGAACAGGTAAAAATCAGACCTGACCTAGGGGAAGAGGAGCTGGAAGAAGGGGAAAGACTATTTGTAGATGGATCCTCAAGAATCCTAAATGGGAAACGGAAGTCAGGTTATGCTATTGTTAATGGGCTAGACATGAAAGTGCAAGAATCAGGGCCTCTGAGCCCTAGCTGGTCCGCCCAAGCTTGTGAACTCTATGCAGTCCTTAGAGCCCTTCAGTCATTAAAAGGGAAGGTGGGAACTGTTTATACAGATTCCAGATACGCTTATGGGGTAGTACATACATTTGGAAAAATTTGGGAAGAGAGAGGGTTCATAAATTCTCAAGGAAAAGGATTAATCCATGAAACATTAGTAACTCAAACCCCCTGGAGGCTCTTAGGGGGCCTGAAAGAGTAGCGGTTGTACATATAAAGGGACACCAAAAGGGTTTCGATCCAAGAATAAGAGGAAATAATTTGGCTGATGAAGAGGCGAGAAGGGCCGCCTTAATGTCCTTACGAACAGAACTTGCAAGAACAGATACTAGCTTTCAAGAGCCTGAATTGAGGTTCACAAATCAGGAAAAAGAGAAGTTACAGCAAATGGGGATATGGGAAAAACATGGGAAGTGGAGATTACCTGATGGAAGGGAAGTGCTCCCGAAAGCAATGGCACTCAGAGTAATGAGGAGATACCACGATAAATGTAGAACACACTGGGGAGTGCAAGCACTATACGATCATTTTGCAATAAATTTTATGTGCATAGGAGCCTATAATGTAGCTAAAAGAATTGTAGGAGAGTGCTTAACTTGCCAAAAGATTAACAAACATCAATTAAGGGAGAAAATACATGGGGGAAGGGAAATGACCCATCGCCCATTTGCACGGCTACAGGTAGACTTTACCGAGCTCCCTAAGGTTGGAAGATTTAGATATCTTCTCGTTATGGTGGACCACCTCACATATTTTGTTGAGGCGTTTCCTACGGCTAGAGCAACTGCACACACAGTGGTAAAAATTCTGTTTGAAGAAATAATTCCCCGATATGGGGTCATCGAGGTCATTGATTCCGACCGGGGACCTCATTTCACCTCAAAGACGGTTTTAGAGGCGGTGGCGTTAGTAGGTACTAAATGGGAATACCATACACCGTATCACCCCCAAAGCTCAGGAAAGGTAGAAAGGATGAATGGGGAGATTAAAAAACAACTTACAAAGTTAATGTTAGAAACAAAATTATCATGGGTGAAGTGTCTGCCTTTAGCCCTTCTAAATATTAGAACACAACCCCGCGCTGACACCGGGCTTTCACCTTTTGAGATGTTATACGGTATGCCTTATAACATTGACCTACCCCTAGATCACCCCATGTTAGATGATAGGAACTTGCAACCTTATGTTATGCAACTAATGTCCAGAAGAGAAGAACTACGTAAGAAGGCAATGGTGGTACAGCGACCCCCTTTAGAAATTGACATGCATTCCATAAAGCCAGGAGATAAAGTATTAATAAAGAATTGGAAGGAGTCATCTCTTACCCCTCGCTGGGAGGGACCCTTTCTTGTCTTGCTCACCACAGAAACTGCTATCCGGACTGCCGAGCGCGGATGGACACATGTGTCTAGAGTAAAGGCACTTCGAGAACCAGTGAACTGGAAAGTGGTGGGACCCCCCCAAGGACTAAAACTGACTTTGAAGAGAACGGAGCAATTAGATGAGTAGTCCCATATTCTGTGATACCCTTGATTGTATCTGTTCTCCCTTCATGTGTTTAGATGTATAATATGCAAGGATAGCTGGTGGACATATTGTGAGAACAGGCACTCTCCTGCGGGTATCTGCAAACAGTGCCATAGGAATAAGTATAAATTGGCCAAGTAAGCCCTAAGGGTGGGGGTAGACACTGGGTATATCGTTAAGGGGTCCAGAGAATGGTGGACCATATTAAGGGAAGGAATACACCCCGAGGAACGGTGGGCTCACATTAACAGATCTGGGAAATTCAACCCTGAAATCGTGGGTAAGCTGAGTCGGTTTCAAGTCTCATACGTCCTGTGCCAAGCTCCGTAAGTAAAAGCTAAGTGCCGAAGCCTTCAGGCTTCACCAGAAAAAGGGAGCAGTAGGAGTCCCCATGCTCACGACTGCTGCCGAGAAGATGGAAAACCCTGCTGCTCTAGGCAACAGAGTAGGCAGCGGAGGCAGAGGCGTGCAGAAATGGAACTCCAAAGTGGTGACGTATAGACACGTGAGACCACCCCGACCCCAGAAGGGAAAACAAGTGAGCACCACCCAGACTCGGGAAAAAGGGAATTGGAATTCACTGAAATCTAAAGGGCGTCCACCAGCATCTTTATACTTATGGTTGTGGAACTGGATGTTATGGATTGTACTTGTAAAAGGGGAAGAGAGTCACCAACCCTTTAAATGGTCCTTATATCAGTTTGACACCCAGAAGGAAATCAAGAGTGTTATTACTCCCGGGGCCCCTAGTTTTAAGGTCACTCTATGTCAGCTCGCCCCGATCAGTCCTTGTCTTGATAAGATGGGATATTACCTTTGCCCTAGTTCAAATCCTGGAAGATCCTATTGTAATTACCCAGGTCATTATTATTGTGCTTACTGGGGATGCGAAACAATAGCGTCGGACTGGTCTCCGGGAGGAGGGGCTGATCAATTTCTGACTGTGAAATGGGGACCATATGGATGCCAGCCGCCTAGCCGGGATGGATCCGGGGGGGATTGTAGAACTTGGAGATTGTAGCTTCCTGTATATCAATATCACCAAGCCAGATGATCCTGGTTGGGTAATAGGGAAGACTTGGGGAATTAGATACAGAGAACCTGGAACCGATAGGGGAGGGATAATAATGATAAAAAAGGAATCAGCACCGAGTAACCCTGAACCTGTGGGACCAAATCATGTTATCTCTGGGGTTTTAGAGTCGGGTGAAGTTAGTATAACCACCACAAACCGGTTGGGTAAAGTTGATATGACCACTGCAGGAAATGCCACCCAATCCCTGGAAAAGGGAATAAGTCCGTTATGGGATTTAATGCAAGCCAGTTACCAAGTTCTAAATGCTACTAATCCAAATGTCACTAGACACTGCTGGCTGTGTTATGATATTAGGCCCCCGTTTTATGAAGCTATTGGAGTAACATCAAAAGCCTCACGAATAAATGGTAGTAACCCTGGACAGTGTCTATGGAACCAAGACAAGACAAGGCAAGGAATTACCGTATCACAGGTATCAGGAAGGGGACGATGCATAGGGAAGGTTCCGAGGGAGAAGGAGCATTTGTGTGGAAACTGGACCAAGATCTCTGAAAGGAAACTGGCCGATTGGCTGGTACCAGCAAACAATACTAAGTGGGTCTGCTCGAACTTAGGTCTCACCCCCTGTGTATCACTAAAACTATTTAACGCGTCCAGAGACTATTGTATCCAGGTAGCAATTGTTCCCCGAATTATATATCATCCTGAAGATTTTGTTTATGATTACCAAATGGTTCCTGACCATTATTTACAAAAGAGAGAACCTTTAACCGCCCTGACCATAGCCACTCTGATGGCTATAGGGGCAGCTGGAGCAGGGACAGGAATTACATCATTAGTCCAACAAAATCAAAAATTCCAATCCCTCAGAATGGCAGTAGATGAAGATTTAGCCAGAATAGAAAAATCAATCACGGCATTAGAAAAGTCTGTTCGGTCATTATCCGAGGTAGTCCTACAGAATAGACGCGGATTAGACCTTATCTTTTTACAACAGGGGGGGCTGTGTGCCGCACTTCGAGAGGAGTGCTGCGTATACGCTGACCATACTGGGGTTGTAAGAGACACAATGACCAAATTACGAGAGGGACTAGAAAAACGGAGAAGAGAAGGAGAGAGAGATGCAACAAAGCTGGTATGAATCAATGTTTAACTATTCTCCTTGGCTGACTACCTTGCTGTCTACTTTAGCGGGACCTCTTATTTTATTAATCCTGGGACTAACTTTTGGACCATTTCTGTTTAATAAACTTATTGCTATTGTTAAGGGACGGCTAGAGACAGCCCACTTAATGTTAGTAAGAAATAAGTATGAACAAATCAGTAGCAAGGAAGAGGATGAATCTATCCTCCAAAGGGCTAAAGAAGCAGTAAAACGATTTGATGAACAAAATCAGGATAAAATAGAAAAGGGGGGATTGTGATAGATAAGGGTTAAGTTTGTTAGTCAAATCGAAACTCAATGGTGCTTTCTCAGGTGTCTGGGAATGTAAATAATGTTGTAAACGATGGAAACTAAGAAATTGCAGGCCCGGGACACACAAGCTGCTAGAAAATAACCAAAGAATAATGGAAAAGACTACTGACTTTCACCCCCCACAACCATCAGGAGGCTGGAGAATGAATCCCCCAGCAAAACAGCTACGACCACAGCAACAACCTGTGCAGCCGCTGGAACATATGCAGGAGATAAGAATTGTATCAATGCAAGAATTGCTGGAACGTATGCAGGAGATAAGAATTGTATCAATGCAAGAATCGCTGGAACGTATGCAGGAGATAAGAATTGTATCAATGCAAAAATGGCTGGAATGTCTGCAGGAGATGAGAACTGTATAAGTACAGAGTCAATCCCTTGTTCAAATCGCGACCCTGGTGGAGTGTACGCTCCCCTCGGCGCCCAGCGCTGTTTTGCTCACTTTACCGCCTTGCTTAATTAAATAAAGCTGTCCCTTTATCAAACTAGACTCTATCTGGTTTTGTCACGGGAATCTATAACACTACACAATACATATTACAAAGGAAGCTGGGAGTGGGGGAGAGAAATTTAGATTTCTACAGTCTTATATACTAGGTCACTTCCAGTTATCTAAAACTTTGATAAATTAGCAGCAAATTTAATGAGATGAAATAAAATCATAAGTGATTGGCTAAGCAAGCTATATTTTCCTTAAATGCATATTATTGACAATTTGAAATAGACTATATTCTCCCTGTCATGCTACCAGTAATATTTAATCTGAACTTAACCGAGGTTTAATTAGTTACAATTAGACTGTAAAATTAACTCCCCCAAAATCTTAAAAACTTAAATGATTAAACGATAAAACATTTAAACAATATATTACATGTGCATTTTAAATATGAAATGCAAAAGGATTTAAACTGGTACAAAAACTAAAAACAACTGCAAAATTACAAAAAGAACTTCTAATTACACTAGGTATTGACTCACGGAATCAAACTCCACAACCCAAAGTTAGATTATGAAGCAGGTATGTTTTAATCAGTGCTGCGCAGGCACTGGGTGCAAGGGGGATATTTCCACCTATCTTGCCTAATGTAAGGAAGAAGCTTGGTACAGATATAGGCCGAACGAATACACAATCAGTGGAATTTGCGTACATATTCATTACATTCCTGACTTATCAACATACAGTCCTGCCATGAGCAGTGGGGAGGTCTCCTTTGATGGTCATGGGAGAAGACCCATTGTCTCTGACAGAAGTAATCCGATCCTGACCCATTCCTTGTGTAATGTTGCAACAGAGTTTCCAGGTGTCCTTTTCTTATCTGACCACACATCCTGCTTACCTACATTCCTAAACAAGAGTTAATCCTTATCTTGTCCTCTCCTTACTCAGTACTGACATCCACTGTTCAGTCTGTAGGAAATATCCAAATAATTTTCTAGGACGGTATCTCTGATAAAGCAGATTTTATTCGCGATTGCAATGGCGGGCCTCCTGCAAGCGGGAGAGCACACAGAAAACAGAGTTACATCTTTTATTCCCTGTTCCCTGATGCTTATCTCTTACTCCCCTAGTTCCTCATTGGCTGAGTACTTCAAATTCACGATCTTCTCAACGCTTCACTAAACATGGAAGCACTGGATAAACATAAATTTTTGCTGCATAAGCGTAAATCTGTAGTTAATGAACTTATTCCACACCTGATCATTATTTTGCGGATATCTGCTTGTCCTTCTTTCTACAAAGATAAGCTTGGGAGAGAGGCAGGGGAGTATCTTAGTGCCTGCCTTCACACCCCAACCTTCTCATGGAGTGAGACAGTTCACAGAATCAGTTCGGCCTTGTGTAGAGGCCCTAACTTCTTTGATGTTTGCTAAATCTGTCTTTCTTTTGCTGAGAGTTTCTTATCCTAACAGAACAGCTCTACAATATGTTTTCTAATCCTTAGCACACTATACTCGCATTGTTTGGAACATTTAACAATTATTACAGTTTTGCAAGAAAGAATTAATCACATAATTCAGTAATAATGTTTCTAAAACATGCCGCTAACATATACAGTATTTTACTTCTTAGATCAACTATTTCTAAGGATAAGTTACAGAATACAAATGCATTATGTTCTACTTCTTCAAACCAATTGCTACTTTTTAATATCAAATGCAGAAACAACGTTCCATTCCCACAAGTCTTCATATACATTCAGCAGGCATTGATGAATGTCAATGAGTGCAATTTTTTCCACATGGAAGAATTCAGTTCCACACCTCTGCTTTATATGCATTTCCATGTCAGACACCATTTTGTCAGATGCTATTTTGTCAGACTGCCCCTCTGATGCCATCTGTTACATAGCAACAAAATGTGATGGAAAATTGGCAGGAAGGTTCAACATCTGGCTCTGATGATGTGGGCCAACATAAAATAGGAGGAATTACTTTTAGAGCAGTCCTTGTATAATCCCCTAACTTTAGGATTTTAAAAAGAGAATATATCCAATATCTTTTTTTTTTTTATAAGAATGTTAATTGAGTTCCAAAATGTTGCAAGAGGGTATCAAGCTCCCTTGCAGGTGTGGCGAAAGAGGTGTGGACTCCTTCGCTGATGCAGAACAAAGGACCTTTATTGTAGGTGCTTAGAGCCTTTTATACTCGCGCAACACAATAGATTTCCTGAGCAACCAAGACTGGTTACATGTAAGGCGCCTTGTGGGTGTTTACGTCCTGCTCAAGTTATTGTTGAGCTTTACTACTGATTAGCAATACAACGACCTTCTTTATCCCACATCAAAAATCTTCAGTTTTAGCTCTATGAGCTCCAAGAAACCACACAGGAATCATACTACTTTAAAAGAAGGATTGCAAACAAGTACAAGTCTGCAGTAATGATTGGGTTACAATAGGTTGTGGCTAAAGGACAAAAGAAATCTAAATTTAAATTATTAAATAATAAAATTATCTAATAAAGATAATTAGCATGTGTGGCAATGAGGCACAGACTCAGATGTGAATGATTTAAATCGTTTATTACAGGTTCTAACATCCCTTATATGCATTCACAAGTTTTCATTTAAAACATTCCCACCCACCTTTACATGTCAACAAAACATTCCACAAAAAATCCTTAACTGTGCTCGCAGGCACTTATCCAATCAGAGCCATGAGTCGTTCCTGGCCATGTGCTCTTACTCCAATCAGGGTAATTATCACACTGAGTAAGGAAACGACAAGATAAGGATTAACTCTTGTTTAGGAATGTAGATAAGCAGGATGTGTGGTCAGATAAGAAAAAGGGCATCTGGAAACTCTGTTGACACAAGGAATGGGTCAGGATCAGATTACTTCTGTCAGAGACAATGGGTCTTCTCCCATGCAAAGGAGACCCCCACTGCTCATGGCCGAGGGGGGGGGGACGGGACAGTATGTTGATAAGTCAGGAATGTAATGAATATGCATGTGAATTCCACTGATTGTGTATTCGTTCGGCCTATATCTGTACCAAGCTTCTTCCTTACGGGTTTGCAAGTTTGGAGGAGCTATCCCCCTTGCACCCAGCTTGGCGCCAAATGCTGAATAAAACATACCTGCTTTATAACCTAACTCTGGGTTATAGAGTTTGATTCCGCGAGTCAATTTGGCACCCCAGATGGGACCATCTCTGCTTGGCTGCAGGACCGGCTGAGAGGGGGGACGCCTTTGGCGCGCCCCGAGATTGCTCGGAAGGACTCCCCTACCTCATCCGATCACTGCGGGAGTAGACAAGGACCATCTGTCGGCGGACCAGGTATGTTTAGGAAAGGAGGGGAACCCCGTAAGTCGTAAGGAGACGTCCTACGCAGGGTGGATAGCCTTTGTGCTGCCCCTGGGTTAGTGAGCTCACAGGTTTGGTAGGTTGCCGGCTGGGGTGGGTAGGCTCTGGCGAGCAGCTCCTTGGGGGAGCGCCCACAAACGGACCTTGTAAGTCGTACGCGGGGTAAGGGGACAGGATATAGTGGGTATCCTGTCAAATGGTTATCTGGTTGTAATAACAGGAGCTATAGCTTGTATACTTGTTATTGTGTATCTGAATCAATACCATCAAAATATTTGATTAAGCCGGCATTGTGTGAATGTGGTGTGAGTGAGACATAGCTAAGCTTGTCACGGAGTTAACCAGATCAGTTTATGCCCGTGACAGGGGGGCAGTAGGCCCCTGCCCTCCCCACCCCCCGCCTGGCCCCACAAAATGGGAAGGAAGGGGGAAAAGGAAAAAAACAGCGGCAACAATCTATGGAGGTAAACTTATTTTACTAACTATGATATCGGAATGCAAAATAATACAATATAATACAATCTAATTGAAATTGAGTCTAATAAATCAAATAAGATATGAGAGAGAGTTCCCGAGACCGAGTCAAACCTGAAAAAGCTTGGAACGGCTAGGAAAGCACCCTCCAGCACCCACTGCCAGGCAGTAAGAGACCGCCCCCCGCCCCCCGGAAGGGTCAGATCCCATGACTTCCGTAATGTATAGGGATAGGTACGTAGAATTAGAGCCTTAACACTTTAATTCCAGTACATGATGTTTTTGATGTGGAATATTGAAAATCAAAAAAAAAAAACCAAAACCATGACAAAGCTACAGAGCGAGAGTGGAGTCCCTGATCCGCGGTTCCGTGCTCCCGCGAGGGAAACAGCCGGAGACGGACGAAGCGAAAGTTGTCTTTTTCTGTTGTTTGTCCGTCCATATGGGTTTTCTGTTTATGGATTGTGATGGTGATGGGAATTTATACTTTATAAATTGGGAAGAGGGGCCTGAGGAAAGGTGTGCGTTCCACCCAGAAAACGAGTGTTGCCCCATTTATATTATATGTTGTCTAGTGTGTGAAGAAATATATTGGGGTTGGTGGCATCATTTGTGTCCGGAGTTCCACCGTGAGTGGTGGACCGAGCATCACGGACTGGCGTGGGGAAATTTTAGAGTATTGAGAGTTACTTGTGGAAACCTTAGGGCAATAACAAACCAGTGAGACAACATTATGGGAGGGTTTTCCTTTCTCTAACACTAACCTTACTAATACTTCACTTTACCCTCTTAGGGCAGTCTCCTTAGGTCAAGGGAAATAGGGTATGCTAATGCCTGCTGTTTTTACTAGAAGAAAAGGAGTTTCAAGAAGAATTCCTTAGTTGAGGATCCTATAAGTGTAATAGAACAATTAGATCAATTTCTAGGGCCTAATTTCTACTCGTGGATGGAAATGATGTTTATCATTGATATGTTGTTTATTGGAGAAGGAGGTGGGCAACTATGCAAGTGTGGAAAATGAATACAGAAGGAAGGTTGGACCCTGGAGGGAGGCAGAGAGAGGAAGGATCCTGAGGATAAATTGTACTGATTATTGTCATTGTCTTTGTGATTGTTAAATGTTTATGTTGTGAAAGTGTTATGTTATGTCATGTACGAGGCTGTTGTGGAACAGAGGGTGTCTAAAGTGATACCGGGAAGACCCCCTGGGTTGTATTTTGGCTCACCGGAGAAACATTGCTGGTGAGCCAGGGGGAATATTGAATAAGAAATCAGGAACATAAATGGAGTAATGGGACCAGTTTTATAATTGAGTGCCCTAATCATAAGACCAAGTGCTGGTTGTTTGTGGAAGTTGAAGAACTGTGTTGTTTGATTTGTGGATTTGGAAGGCAGTGGGAGAAACTGTCTTGATATATGGAAGTGCAATTGTTAATGGTGCAATTGGTAATGGTATATGGAAATGTAATTGAGGGTGTACAAATAGTGGAATTGTGGAAAAGCAAAAAAAAAAAAAAATAATAATAACAACGGCAAAAAGGTTAAGGAAAACAGTGAGTTTGAGATATTAGAGTTTGGGTCGGCACGAGAACACATCCCCCGCACTAACCCCCCCCCCCGCGGCTTGTAAGAACAACTCGGAGTGAGAGAAAGAGCTGGGGGCCGGAGCCTCCCGCTGTAGCTGTGCAGGGTGTATTACTTGCGAATGGGGATGGGACGGGACATTGAAAGTGAGAATAGCCGTCATCTGCAGAGATCTCGGGAAACCCGACATCCCAGTGTAAGCACTGGAAGCTTGGGGAGGGGAGGGGGTGAAACAGAAATTATTAACATTATATTTCAGTAATGATGAAAGTCTGAAAAGTGAAAAGGGTTTGGAAAACACAGGCTGAGGAAGGCAAAGTTGAGCAAGGTGTAATAGGGATGTCCTTACCTAGAAGAAGAGGTAAGGGGGAGCCTGGAAGGGCTCAGGGAGAGTTCCACCCCCACTGGACAGAAGGCAGCTGGGGAAGCAGGGTAAAGGCGCTTATTTTCTGATACTGGTGCCTCTTACTCTCTGCTACATCAAGAATATTAAACCCGTAGATGATTTTTGTAATAGTTGTAGGAGTTCTGGCAAGAGAAGTTTACTTTTTGGGGACCAATTAAATACAGGTTAGGAGAACAAGTAGGAATATATAAATTCTTGTACATGCCAGGTTCTCCAAAACCATTACTTGGGCATGATGTATTAGAACAGTTGAATGTAGAGATTAAATTCAGTAGAGAAAATTGGAGCTAAGTGTCAAGCAAGACCAATTAATGGAAAATTTTAAGTCTGGCTTTAACACAAACTGGGAAAAGCAATGTTGTACCCCCAGAAGTTAGGTAAATCCTAAATCAGGTATACACAGGATTGCAGGCATCAGGAATGTCTGGCAGAGCCAAAAATGCAGCCCAATAAAAGTTAAGTTAAAGACGGGAGGCAGCCCAACCAGGGTAAAGCAGTGCCCTTTAAGGATACAAGATTGTAGGAGGATAAAAGAAATAAGAAATAACTTTATGAATTTTGGATTATTAATTGGATAGAAATCCAAATAGAACACCCCGATCTTGCAAATGAAAAATTGGATGGCAAGAGCTATAGTTTGGTACAAGATTTGAGGGCAATTAATAGAAATGTAGAATACATACAACCCATGGTGTATATCTTTATTAACCAAGTGAAGGAATAAGTAGGTGGGGTTTACCGTTCTGGATTTGAAGTACACCTTTTTCTGCCTGGTTTTGCCAAAGAAAGTCTAAAATTATTTGGAGGAAAACTCCAATACGGGAAGAAGAAAAAAAAAATAATAATTAAAAAATATCTAAAAATAAGTAGATAAGAAAAAGTCAGCTAGCCTGGACAGTGTTACCCAGGGTTGTGAGAACAGCCCAGTGATTTTTGAGAACTGGTCAACTCGTGAGCCTGAGATTTGGGTTCCTCCATCTCACAGTGGAACTTTACTGCAGTGCGTTGACTCGCGGAATCAAACTCTATAACCCAGAGTTAGGTTATAAAGCAGGTATGTTTTGTTCAGCATTTGGCGCCAAGCTGGGTGCAAGGGGGATAGCTCCTCCAAACTTGCACACCGTAAGGAAGAAGCCTGGTACAGACATAGGCCGAACGAATACACAATCAGTGGAATTCACATGCATATTCATTACATTCCTGACTTATCAACATAGGTCCCCCGCCATGAGCAGTGGGGGGTCTCCTTTGCATGGGAGAAGACCCATTGTCTCTGACAGAAGTAATCCCATCCTGACCCATTCCTTGTGTCAACAGAGTTTCCAGATGCCCTTTTTCTTATCTGACCACACATCCTGCTTATCTACATTCCTAAACAAGAGTTAATCCTTATCTTGTCCTTTCCTTACTCAATTCCCCCCTTTTTCTTGAACCTAGCAAATTCTTTTGCTAAATTGCTCCATTCGGTAAAAGGGAAGTTTTGAAATAACTCCCACTTTCCACTTTCTGCCTTAGCTTGTGCTTTTTCCATTCCTCATAACTATTCCCAGAAGTTTTACATATCCATAATGCACATCTCATTGCAACACACATAAAAATGAGCAAGATGATTACAATAATACAAGCCACAAAGAGTTGCTTAGCCACGTAAAGTTAGGTCACAACAACTCCGATTAATTATCACACAAACCCCTCCCCCTTTGGCTATTAGGAGAATACAACCTTACTAAGCACTGAAATAATGCTTTGATTGCATCAGCGGTTGCGTTCTCTATTATCTCTAGAGTGGCCGAAATATTAACAATTGCTTTCTCCAGCTCACTTACTCCAAGAGATGCGATGAGCCATCTCACAAAGCTGTGGAAACAGTAAGTTTTTCCACCAAAGGATTTAGTACTCTTCTCACCCGTCTCCAGGGTGCTCTCAAGAGTCCCTGTGATATTTCCTCATGCACCATGGTCTGACCAAGTATCTATCCTGTAGTGCATGTTCCAATCCAATTTGGAGGCAGTGCTTTTTGTGCCTGCCCATCCCCACATAACCACCAGTATCCATAAGGTAAAAGATGTTCCCATTCCCACAATCCCAAGTACATTCTTATCTATAGGCCAAGATGAATTTTTACTTGTTCTAGGATCGCACCCTATGCCCTGCTTCCACCTTGTAGTTTCATTGAGTCCTGATACTGTTCCCGAATTCCCATATTCCCAACTACATCCTATACCTGTTAAATTTCGCCACCCGACTTTCACACTAATTTCGCTATCATTTTCCTTATCCACAAAGATAGATTTAGAGGAATTAATAATCAACAGATCAAACTTGGGGCCCTTTTGTAATTTATCCTCTATTCCATACTTACATTCCCCGTGTTCCACCCAATTTGGAATTGTCCAATTAAGCGCTACTACCCCATAGACTGGCACCCCCCTGCTCTGGGGAGGGCCGTACATATCCAACAATTTGTTAGGTTAAAATTTTGGGCCACTGCCCGAGTAGCTATTACCTTCCCAGGCTAAAGCAAATCTTATAAGGTTAATTACAACGCATAGTTTATACATTTTTCTTAATTGTTAGTCGGAGGGGTCCTTTCTCCTCGCAGTCCACTGTGGTCGGACCGTCTTCTTCAGGCGCTTCCTCGGGCATGCCATGCCTTGTTCTCTGGTTTGATCTTGTGCAGGATCTTCTTGCAATGTGTATGACAAAATATACATATATACACCACATACCAAACAATTACTGATATAAGTATACTTTGCAATGATGTTTTCCACAAGAGATATATAAGCATTTACATCAAATGCTGCACTTAATCAAATTAACATTTCTAACAATTATAAGAGCCCATATTACTGTCTTTGGCCAGCTGGCTTCAGTTCCCATTGTATTTGAGGGATCAAGCCGTCAAGGCCTTGGGCTATAGTTCCTAGAACCAGTTTTCCTGAAGCTGTTCTTGGAGACTTCCTGTTTGTACAACATAAGGCCTTTTGTACAGTATTTTGAAAGACTTAACCCCTCTTTGGCTCTAGGTTTCCTAAGGAGAGCCAAAGGCAACAACTGTGGCCAGGATAGTCCAGCTTCCTGGGCCAGTTTTACAACCTGTGATTGAATTCCAATTTATTCCCAATGCTTACTGACCTATTGGACAATCTCTGCAATAAAGTGAGTTCCCTGGTTGAAGGGTATTGTTGCAGGACATCCAAACCTTGGTATAATCTCCTGCAGCAATACCTTGGTTATTTCTTTGGCTTTATTGGTCCTGCAAGGGAATGCTTCTGGCCACCCTGAAAAGGGTATTTGTTAGAACTAGCATATACCGAAACCCTCCTTTTTTCCTGGCAGTTCTGAAAAAAATCAATTTACAATTGTTGTCCTAAAAGATTCCCTTTCCCAACAAGCCCCACTTGTACCCTGTTCCTGGTACTAGGATTGTACAGTTACTTTCTGATGTCTGTACCCCCATATGTTTTATTATGTTCCCTTAGAACCAATTTCTATAAAATAATAAAGGGCACAACAATGTGTCCATCTGGGTATGCACCCACCTGTCAGCTTGCTCTCTTCCCTTTTAAATCAATAAATTCCTATCCTCTCTATAATACCTTATAGGTTCTGATTAAGGTTCAAATATTTTAAGTTTACCGTCTGGAATTAAAGCCAGTTCACCAATTTCTTTTCCTTCAGCTGCCTGTTTTGCCACCTGATCCACCATCACGTTCCCAGTTGCCTGTACAGTGTCACTCTTCTGATGTCCTTTACAATGTATAACAGCCACGCCGCTCTTTGGTAGATTTTCATCATGCTGGATTTGTTTTCCATGTGTGTAAGAAAACCTCGCTCTTTCCAGATGGTACCATGAGTGGGTACCACCCCAAAAACATATTTAGTTCTTGTCAAGGCAGTTATTTCAGCCTTCTGAGCAGAAGTCCCCACAGGTAATGGTTTTGCTTCAATTACCTTGTCAGTAGCAGTTGCTGCATGTCCTGCCTTACAGTTTCCTTGTCTCACAAAGCTGTTTCCATCAGTGAATCCAGGAATCCTCAGCGTTGTCCAACGGTTCCTTCTGTAGGTCTGACCAACTGGCATTCTCCATGCAGTGCACACTGCTGGCTTGGAGGTAGCTCTGCGTTGGTGTTCTGGGTGCTCAGCAAACTGCTTCCTTCTCTTTGATCAGTTCTGCTTTCTGTTGAGAAACTTGATAGCCATTTAAATCAAGAAATTCAGCAAACTCACAGTCCACTGTACACAGTCCTCCTTTGTTACTGTAGTATCCACGTACTGTAGTAAAGTTCCACTGTGAGATGGAGGAACCCAAATCTCAGGCTCACGAGTTGACCAGTTCTCAAAAATCACTGGGCTGTTCTCACAACCCTGTGTAATTTTTTTTTTTTTTTTCCCCTTATTGGAGTTTTCCTCCAAATAATTTTAGACTTTCTTTGGCAAAACCAGGCAGAAAAAGGTGTACTTCAAATCCAGAACGGTAAACCCCACCTACTTATTCCTTAACTTGGTTAATAAAGATATACACCATGGGTTGTATGTATTCTACATTTCTATTAATTGCCCTCAAATCTTGTACCAAACTATAGCTCTTGCCATCCAATTTTTCATTTGCAAGATTGGGGTGTTCTATCTGGATTTCTATCCAATTAATAATCCAAAATTCATAAAGTTATTTATTATTTCTTTTATCCTCCTACAGTCTTGTATCCTCACAGGGCATTGCTTTACCCTGGTTGGGCTGGCTCCCGTCTTTAACTTAACTTTTATTGGGCTGCATTTTTGGCTCTGCCAGGCATTCCTGATGCCTGCAATCCTGTGTATACCTGATTTAGGATTTACCTAACTTCTATGGGTACAACATTGCTTTTCCCAGTTTGTGTTAAAGCCAGACTTAAAATTTTCCATCAATTGGTCTTGCTTGACACTTAGCTCCAATTTTCTCTACTGAATTTAATCTCTTTATCTCTTTATTCTGCTTGCCTAGCTGTAATTTAACCAGTGGATCTGCTAGGGTAAACTTCCCAAATTCCCATCCTTCATTTTTGCAACCAGAGGCGGTTCCCTCTTTCTCAGTAATTTACACATTACTTTCATTGCAGTGGGGCGGAGCCCTCCCTGGGCTCTTCCAGCCCCCCCTTCCCTTCTCTCTGAGTGGATCCCTGGGTCCTACGCCCTACTCTAGTGCTGCGACAGTAACAGCTGCTGTTATTCCCAATTTCCTTACTATCTCTGTTTCTCAATCAGTTTTTGTTTGTTTGTCCTTCATATCGCTCACCTCTACATCCCTGTCACACCCTGCTCATCCTTGCCTTCCTCAGCCTGTGTCCTTCCCAAACTTTTCACTTTCCAAACTCATCATTACATAAACTACTAACATCATATTTCAGTTTTACCTCCTCCTCTCCAGAGGCTTCCAGTGCTAACACTGGGATTTCGGGTTTCCTAGACCTCTACAGAGTCTATTCTCACTCCCCCCTTCACAAGTAACAGCAGTCTCCGTCCCCGGCTCTCTCTCTCACACCAAGTACTGCTCGCGGGGGAACGGTGCGGGGGTTGCTCTCACGCCAGCAAGGATTAACTCACTTTCTCTTTAACCCTTTTTCCTTTGTTCCACTATTAGTACCCTCATTTACACTTGCAGTTACACTCAATTCTATACCATTAACAATTACACTTTCTTATACCATCAAAACAGTTTGTCTCATTCCCTTCGAAATGCACAAATCTAACCATACAGTTCTTCAGTTTCCATAAATACCCTTAATACCATATAACTTTCCCTTAACAATCTGTGTCATTTGGTTATAAACACCTCACCACAGAAACAGCACTGATTGACCCACCTCCCTCACACATCTCCTTGCAAACAGAACACAATATTACATAAATGAGTTGATATTCATTCCCCATTCATACACTAGAGGATCTTGTGGTGCCCCCATCCCACATTCTCTTTGCCATTCAGGATGATTCCTGAGGGTAAAGAACATATCAGCGTATGCTGCCTCATCCCATTTACCTTCCTGTTTTAAAAATAGCATCGGTTGCAGAATGGTATTGTAGTTCAACGTCCCATTTAGGGGCCACTTTTCCCCATCATCCAATTTATACACTAACCATCATTGATTACTATATTTTATCAGAGTTTTCTTACTTAGAGTGCCCCCAGGTCCCCCTGCAATATCTCGCCAATGTGCCAGAATACATCCGAGGGGTGTTCTTTTAGGTATTTCCTTTCCCTGTGACCCTCCCATCATGTTGTCTCACTGGTTTGTTATTGCCCTAAGGTTTCCACAAGTAACTCTCAGTACTCTAAAATTTCCCCACGTTAGTCCGTGATGCTCAGTCCACCACTCACGGTGGCACTCCGGACACAAATGACGCCACCAACCCCGATATATTTCTTCACACACTAGACAACATATAATATAAATGGGGCAACACTCGTTTTCAGGGTGGAATGCACACCTTTCCTCAGGCCCCTCTTCCCAATTTATAAAGTATAAATTCCCATCACCATCACAATCCATAAACAGAAAACCCGTATGGACGGACAAACAACAGAAAAAGACAACTTTCGCTTCGTCCGTCTCCGGCCGTTTCCCTCGCGGGAGCACGGAACCGCAGATCAGGGACTCCACTTTCACTCCGTAGCTTAGCTACGTCTCACTCACACCACATTCACACAATGCCGGCTTAATCAAATATTTTGATGGTATTGATTCAGATACACAGTACCGAACATTTACAGCAGATGGTAACAACAAGTATACAAGCTATAGCTCCTGTTATTACAACCAGATAACCATTTGACAGGATACCCACTATATCCTGTCCCCTTACCCCGCGTACGACTTACAAGGTCCGTTTGTGGGCGCTCCCCCAAGGAGCTGCTCGCCAGAGCCTACCCACCCCAGCCGGCAACCTACCAAACCTGTGAGCTCACTAACCCAGGGGCAGCACAAAGGCTATCCACCCTGCGTAGGACGTCTCCTTACGACTTACGGGGTTCCCCTCCTTTCCTAAACGTACCTGGTCCGCCAATAGATGGTCCTTGTCTACTCCCGCAGTGATCGGATGAGGTAGGGGAGTCCTTCCGAGCAATCTCGGGGCGCGCCAAAGGCGTCCCCCCTCTCAGCCGGTCCTGCAGCCAAGCAGAGATGGTCCCATCTGGGGTGCCAAATTGACTCGCGGAATCAAACTCTATAACCCAGAGTTAGGTTATAAAGCAGGTATGTTTTATTCAGCATTTGGCGCCAAGCTGGGTGCAAGGGGGATAGCTCCTCCAAACTTGCACACCGTAAGGAAGAAGCTTGGTACAGATATAGGCCGAACGAATACACAATCAGTGGAATTCACATGCATATTCATTACATTCCTGACTTATCAACATACAGTCCTGCCATGAGCAGTGGGGGTCTCCTTTGCATGGGAGAAGACCCATTGTCTCTGACAGAAGTAATCCCATCCTGACCCATTCCTTGTGTCAACAGAGTTTCCAGATGCCCTTTTTCTTATCTGACCACACATCCTGCTTATCTACATTCCTAAACAAGAGTTAATCCTTATCTTGTCCTTTCCTTACTCAGGACCTAGGGGAAGAGGAGCTGGAAGAAGGGGAAAGACTATTTGTAGATGGATCCTCAAGAATCCTATATGGGAAACGGAAGTCAGGTTATGCTATTGTTAATGGGTTAGACATGAAAGTGCTAGAATCAGGGCCTCTGAGCCCTAGCTGGTCCGCCCAAGCTTGTGAACTCTATGCAGTCCTTAGAGCCCTTCAGTCATTAAAAGGGAAGGTGGGAACCGTTTATACAGATTCCAGATACGCTTATGGGGTAGTACATACATTTGGAAAAATTTGGGAAGAGAGAGGGTTCATAAATTCCCAAGGAAAAGGATTAATCCATGTAGTAACTCAAACCCTGGAGGCTCTTAGGGGGCCTGAAAGAGTAGTGGTTGTACATATAAAGGGACACCAAAAGGGTTTTGATTCAGGAATAAGAGGAAATAATTTAGCTGATGAAGATGCGAGAAGGGCCGCCTTAATGCCCTTAAGAATAGAACTTGCAAGAACAGATACTAGCTTTCAAGAGCCTGAATTGAGGTTCACGAATCAGGAAAAGTTACAGCAAATGGGGATATGGGAAAAACATGGGAAGTGGAGATTACCCGATGGAAGGGAAGCGCTCCCGAAAGCAATGGCACTCAGAGTAATGAGGAGATACCACGATAAATGTAGAACACACTGGGGAGTGCAAGCACTATACGATCATTTTGCAATAAATTTTATGTGCATAGGGGCCTATAATGTAGCTAAAAGAATTGTAGGAGAGTGCTTAACTTGCCAAAAGATTAACAAACATCAATTAAGGGAGAAAATACATGGGGGAAGGGAAATGACCCATCGCCCATTTGCACGGCTACAGGTAGACTTTACCGAGCTCCCTAAGGTTGGAAGATTTAGATATCTTCTCGTTATGGTGGACCACCTCACATATTTTGTCGAGGCGTTTCCTACGGCTAGAGCAACTGCACACACAGTGGTAAAAATTCTGTTTGAAGAAATAATTCCCCGATACGGGGTCATCGAGGTCATTGATTCCGACCGGGGACCTCATTTCACCTCAAAGACGGTTTTAGAGGCGGTGGCATTAGTAGGTACTAAATGGGAATACCATACACCGTATCACCCCCAAAGCTCAGGAAAGGTAGAAAGGATGAATGGGGAGATTAAGAAACAACTTACAAAGTTAATGTTAGAAACAAAATTATCATGGGTGAAGTGTCTGCCTTTAGCCCTTCTAAATATTAGAACACAACCCCGCGCTGACACCGGGCTTTCACCTTTTGAGATGTTATACGGTATGCCTTATAACATTGACCTACCCCTAGATCACCCCATGTTAGATGATAGGAACTTGCAACCTTATGTTATGCAACTAATGTCCAGAAGAGAAGAACTACGTAAGAAGGCAATGGTGGTACAGCGACCCCCTTTAGAAATTGACATGCATTCCATAAAACCAGGAGATAAAGTATTAATAAAGAATTGGAAGGAGTCATCTCTTACCCCTCGCTGGGAGGGACCCTTTCTTGTCTTGCTCACCACAGAGACTGCTATCCGGACTGCCGAGCGCGGATGGACACGTGTCTAGAGTGAAGGCACTTCGAGAATCAGTGAACTGGAAAGTGGTGGGACCCCCCCAAGGACTAAAACTGACTTTGAAGAGAACGAAGCAATTAGATGAGTAGTCCCATATTCTGTGATACCCTTGATTGTATCTGTTTTCCCTTCATGTGTTTAGATGTATAATATGCAAGGATAGCTGGTGGACATATTGTGAGAACGGGCACTCTCCTGCGGGTATCTGCAAACAGTGCCATAGGGATAAGTATAAATTGGCCAAGTAAGCCCTAAGGGTGGGGGTAGACACTGGGTATATCGTTAAGGGGTCCAGAGAATGGTGGACCATATTAAGTGAGGGAATACACCCCGAGGAACGGTGGGCTCACATTAACGGATCTGGGAAATTCAACCCTGAAATCGTGGGTAAGCTGAGTCAGTTCCAAGTCTCATACGTCCTGTGCCAAGCTCTGTAAGTAAAAGCTAAGTGCCGAAGCCTTCAGGCTTCACCAAAAAAAGGGAGCAGTAGGAGTCCCCATGCTCATGACTGCTGCCGAGAAGATGGAAAACCCTGCTGCTCTAGGCAACAGAGTAGGCAGCGGAGGCAGAGGCGTGCAGAAATGGAACTCCAAAGTAGTGACGTATAGACAGGTGAGACCACCCTGACCCCAGAAGGGAAAACAAGTGAGCACCACCCAGACTCAGGAAAAAGGGAATTGGAATTCACTGAAATCTAAAGGGCGTCCACCAGCATCTTTATATTTATGGTTGTGGAACTGAATGTTATGGATTGTACTTGTAAAAGGGGAAGAGAGTCACCAACCCTTTAAACGGTCCTTATATCAGTTTGACACCCAGAAGGAAATCAAGAGTGTTATTACTCCCGGGGCCCCTAGTTTTAAGGTCACTCTATGTCAGCTCGCCCTGATCAGTCCTTGTCTTGATAAGATGGGATATTACCTTTGCCCTAGTTCAAATCCTGGAAGATCCTATTGTAATTACCCAGGTCACTATTATTGTGCTTACTGGGGATGCGAAACAATAGCGTTGGACTGATCTCCGGGAGGAGGGGCTGATCAATTTCTGACTGTGAAATGGGGACCATATGGATGCCAGCCGCCTAGCCGGGATGGATCCGGGGGAATTGTAGAACTTGGAGATTGTAGCTTCCTGTATATCAATATCACGAAGCCAGATGATCCTGGTTGGGTAATAGGGAAGACTTGGGGAATTAGATACAGAGAACCTGGAGCCGATAGGGAAGGGATAATAATGATAAAAAAGGAATCAGCACCGAGTAACCATGAACCTGTGGGACCAAATCATGTTATCTCCAGGGTTTTAGAGTTGGGTGAAGTTAGTATAACCACCACAAACCGGTTGGGTAAAGTTGATATGACCACCACAGGAAATGCCACCCAATCCCTGGAAAAGGGAATAAGTCCGTTATGGGATTTAATACAACCCAGTTATCAGGTTCTAAATGCTACTAATCCAAATGTCACTAGACACTGCTGGCTGTGTTATGATAGTAGGCCCCCGTTTTATGAAGCTATTGGAGTAACATCAAAAGCCTCACGAATAAATGGTAGTAACCCTGGATAGTGTCTATGGAACCAAGACAAGACAAGGCAAGGAATTACCGTATCACAGGTATCAGGAAGGGGACGATGCATAGGGAAGGTTCCGAGGGAGAAGGAGCATTTGTGTGGAAACTGGACCAAGATCACCGAAAGGAAACTGGCCGATTGGCTGGTACCGGCAAACAATACTAAGTGGGTCTGCTTGAACTTAGGTCTCACCCCCTGTGTATCACTAAAACTATTTAATGCGTCCAGAGACTATTGTATCCAGGTAGCAATTGTTCCCCGAATTATATCACCCTGAAGATTTTGTTTATGATTACCAAATGGTTCCTGACCATTATTTACAAAAGAGGGAACCTTTAACCACCCTGACCATAGCCACTCTGATGGCTATAGGGGGCAGCTGGAGCAGGGACAAGAATTACATCATTAGTCCAACAAAATCAAAAATTCCCATCCCTCAGAATGGCAGTAGATGGAGATTTAGCCAGAATAGAAAAATCAATCACGACGTTAGAAAAGTCTGTTCGGTCATTATCCGAGGTAGTCCTACAGAATAGACGTGGATTAGACCTTATATTTTTACAACGGGGGGGGCTGTGTGCTGCACTTCGAGAGGAGTGCTGCATATACGCTGACCATACTGAGGTTGCAAGAGACACAATGACCAAATTATGAGAGGGACTAGAAAAATGGAGAAAGGAGAGAGAGATGCAACAAAGCTGGTATGAATCAATGTTTAACTATTCTCCTTGGCTGACTACCTTGCTGTCTACTTTAGCGGGACCTCTTATTTTATTAATCCTGGGACTAACTTTTGGACTATTTCTGTTTAACAAACTTATTGCTATTGTTAAGGGACAGTTAGAGACAGCCCATTTAATGTTAGTAAGAAATAAATATGAACAAATCAATAGCAAGGAAGAGGATGAATCTATCCTCCAAAGGGCTAAAGAAGCAGTAAAACGATTTGATGAACAAAATCAGGATAAAATAGAAAAGGGGGGATTGTGATAGATAAGGGTTACGTTTGTTAGTCAAATCGAAACTCAATGGTGCTTTCTCAGGTGTCTGGGAATGTAAATAATGTTGTAAACGACGGAAACTAAGAAATTGCAGGCCCGGGGCACATAAGCTGCTAGAAAATAACCAAAGAATAATGGAAAAGACTACTGACTTTCACCCCCACAACCATCAGGAGGCTGGAAAATGAATCCCCCAGCAAAACAGCTACGACCACAGCAACAACCTGTGCGGCCGCTGGAACATATGCAGGAGATAAGAATTGTAGCAATGCAAGAATGGCTGGAATGTCTGCAGGAGATGAGAACTGTATAAGTACAGAGCCAATCCTTTGTTCAAATCGCGACCCTGGTGGAGTGTACGCTCCCCTCAGCCGCCCAGTGCTGTTTTGCTCACTTTACCACCTTGCTTAATTAAATAAAGCTATCCCTTTATCAAACTAGACTCTGTCTGGTTTTGTCACGGGAATCTATTACAGTACCCATTTTTTCTCATGTCTCCTATTTAAATTTATTTATATTAAGTTTTGATGCACCTTGCTCCTTAACATGTAACAAACCACTTGATTTTGCTACCTAAAGGAGAAAGGAAAATTATTAGCACTTAAGAATTAACTGTGCAAGAATGTCTTCCAGTGTAGGAAATATCCAAACAATTTTCTAGGACGGTATCTCTGATAAAGCAGATTTTATTCGCAATTGCAACGGCGGGCCTCCTGCAAGCAGGAGAGCTCCCAGAAAACAGCGTTACATCTTTTATCCCCTACTGCCCGACGCTTATCTCCTTCTCCCCTAGTTCCTCATTGGCGGAGTACTTTAGGTTCACAATCTTCTCGACGCTTCACTAAACATGGAAACACTGGACAAACATAAATTTTTGCTGCATAAATCTGTAGTTAATTAATTAACTTATTCCACACCTGATCATTATTTTGCGGATATCTGCTTGTCCTTCTTTCTACAAAGATAAGCTTGGGAGAGAGGCAGGGGAGTATCTTAGTGCCTGCCTGTCACATCCCAACCTTCTCATGGAGTGAGACAGTTTGGCCTTGTGTAGAGGCCCTAACTTCTTTGAAGTTTGCTAAATCTGTCTTCCTTTTGCTGAGAGTTTCTTATCCTAACAGAACAGCTCTACAATGTTTTCTAATCCCTAGCACACTGCACTCGCGTTGTTTGGAACGTTTAACAACTATCACAGTTTTGCAAGAAAGAGTTAATCGCGTAATTCAGTAATAACGTTTCCAAAACGTGCCGCTAACACACACAGCATTTTACTTCTCAGATCGACTATTTCGAAGGATAAGTTACAGAATACAAACACACGATGTTCTACTTCTTCAAACCAATTGCTCCTTTTTAATAGCAAATGCAGAAACAACATTCCATTCTCACACCAGGACTTTAAAAAAAAAAAACATGCATGAATCTCAGTCATCATGACAATGTTCAGCACTCTTTACAGGTCTCATTTTTAAGTCATACATGCAATGAGTGCTATACCTGATTTGCCTGACTGCTCATGAGTATCAGGTACTTTGCTGCATATCTTGCCTACTGAATAGCTAAACAAACGCCCAAATATACACTTCCAGTATCTGTGCCTGCAAATTAGGCATACAATTATATATCAGTTATTCTGAAAATCAAAATACTTAAGTGCTTTCAAATGAGTGATGAAATTAGATCTTATTCTGAACAGCCAGTATCTTGCAATTAACTGGATACTTGTGCATGTTTACACAGGACCAGCAGACATAGCACAAGTAAATCCAGTGACAGAAATGGCTCCTAAAATGGTGCACGTGCATTCTAATTTAGAACCTTAGTCAGTAATGTACATAAGCACATGCGCTTACATACAGCCAATTTAATATACACTTAACCAGATTCTATGATCATTTATTTACTCTTTGTTCTGCAAAGAAATCTAAAAGCAAATGTAGATTAGCTCTGCATTACCTACTCTTAGAACCTTACTCTTCTTAGGAAATGCAGTTGATTTACATAATCAAACTCTATAACCCAGAGTTAGGTTATAAAGCAGGTATGTTTTTATTCAGCATTTGGCACCAAGCTGGGTGCAAGGGGGATAGCTCCTCCAAACTTGCACACCATAAGACAAAAGCTTGGTACAGATATAGGCAGAACTAATACATAATCAGTGTTTTTCCCAGAATTCGTATACATATTCATTACATTTCCGAGAACCCATCAGCATACAGTCCCTCCCTCTTGCACATGTGCCATGGGCGTCTCCTTCTGGTGGTCACGGGATGAAGGCTCATTATCTTCAACCAAAGTAATCCGATCCCGACCTGTTCCTTGAGTGATGTTTTACAATAGAGTTTCAAGATGTTCTTTTCTTATCTGGCCTCACATCCTGCTTACCTGCATTCCTATACAATGGTTAACCCTTACCTACTACACATCCTGCTTGCTACGTTCTTTTGTCTTGACTTCCTTTACAGCCGGCCCATGTTTACCCTTCATCCCCTGTATGGGAACTGCTGAGTCATGGCCTGAACCTCTGATTGATCACCTGAGGCAAGCAATGAGTCAGCCATGGGAGCACAGGTGAAAGCAATTCACCTGTGCTGCAGGAAGGGGTGGAGTCTGGCTCCACCTCTCCTAGACCCATTTAAGAGCTGACTACCAATAGAAAAGGATCTCTTTCTTCTGGGGATTTACTCCACTGGAGTTTCTTGAGTGAGTCTAGGATACAGGTAAGTATCCTGTTTTTTCTTTTTGTCTTGTTTTTCCTAAGCCTCTTGTTTATTTCATTATTATAACATCTTAATCTTTTTTGATTTTATGCTATCTTAATATTCTTTGATTGTACATCCCCCTAACTCACAGTTGCCCTAAATATATATTTAATGATTGTTACTTCTTCTTTTTAATCTGTCATGGTTTTGTGACTCTTGGTTTTTGGTATTCCTCATCATAACATCATGTAGGGCACTGGGAGTTTAACTGTTGCTGCTCAAGTTCTGGGTACTTGCCTGGAAGAGAACAACAACTACATTCCCCAGGGGACTTTGTGGTCACAGAGAGTCTTGAGATGTAACTCCTGGTAAGGTCACCTGATGTGCTTTTCTTTGCCTGTTTTTTTTTTTTATCGGCTCTTCTCCCATCTCCCTGCTGCTCAACTGGACTGTGCATCTTGCCTCCTCATTGTGGTGAGGCCTATCCACCTTTCAGATGTTCTTTCTCTCATTATATTTGATTTATTAACTTCAAATTTAATTATATTGTGTTCTAGTGTGTTATCTTGCATTCTGATACTATATTTAGTAAATTAGTTTTTCTCCTCAGATTGTTGCTGCTGTTTCTAATTACTTTGAGGTCCCCTGTTCCCTTTTTCTGGAGGCGTGGATCTGCGGATCTCTCTGCCCCGCTAGTCACGAAACTGGGCTGAACCAGCCCATAAACCATTGACATAATCCAAGTGCTTAAGAGCCCTGAACCTAGTCCATGCTAGCATCTGTTTTCCTAAATACCTGTTTTAGTTTCAGCTGGGATGAAATTGTTTTCTTACGAGTGTCTGGTATGATGCTTTATTTTGGTTCTGGGAGAAAAACGATGTTGATAGCACACCAGTGTTTATAAATGCTTGTTAAGCAGTGTTATATAGAGCCGAAGCCATTTACAGTGAAGGGTCCAAGGAGCTAGGAGGGAACAGAATGTGGATAGCTCACTTAAACAGGCCAAGGGGATATTCCATATCGTATGACATCAAGTGGAAGGATTTTTGAAGGGGATGGGAGTTCATCTTGCTATCTTCCACTGCTCAGGAGGCTAGTTGAGCATGGGGCGGTGGCTGAGCAAATGCTTGTGCATCACTTTGGGGGAATCAAGTGTTCCTGCACTAGAATTGGAAAATATTTTCTATTTTTATGATCTCCGCTATTACAGTTCCTTTTGGGAGCCTTTCTACTTAACTTGGGGAAGATCTGATAGTTTACATCACTTATCCTCTAGATGAACCTTCCCAGGAATGCATGCTCTGTATATAGGTGTATATATGTATATTTTGTCATACACATTGCGAGAATATCCTGCACGAGACTGATCAAACCAGAGAACAAGTCATGGCATGCCTGAGGAAGCACCAGAAGAAACATTAGAAGGCCTGGCATCATCCTCCCCCTTGGTGCTCTTCGTTTAACGAAGACTTGAGAGACAATCACCATATCAATATGACAAGAAGAGCACTGAGACATCTTGGAAACAACAGGATGGCTACTGACTGGCACCAGATAACACACGAATCAACAAACGTAAACTGATAAGATTGAACCTGGAGTACCCAGCCAATGGGGAAACAGGGCAAGGGGATGGGTAAAGGGAAAAACAGGGTATAAAGACTATCATGTTGTGTCCATAGGTGCGTTCCTGCTTGTGGGACGCCCACCATTGCAATTGCGAATAAAATCTGCTTTTATCAGAGATACCGTCCTGACAAAAATTATTTGGATATTTCCAACACTTGTTATATATACATTTACATATGTATTTGTCATAATTATTATCCTTTTATTTTTCTCTTCCTTAGTAAATAATTTTATCTCAACCCGCAAGTTATACTTTATTTTGTTTGTTGTTTTTGTTTGTTGAGATAAAAGGACTGTTGTAGTTCTACGCAGCAGGTAGCAGTGGGATGGGGGAAAAAATAATAAAAAAAAAAACCACCACAAAGCATAGCATCATACCAGACATTCTGAAGAAAACAATTCTGTCCCAGCTGAAACTAAGACAATGCCAAACAGAAACATCTGCCTTGAGTGGGTACTAATCGCAGTATTTTATCCCCCTCCAAGTGCTCAGAAGAAATTAACTTTCTGCTCTTCATACTGAAACTGCGTGCTTAATACTCTCAAAATTGCTTTGGCAGTGAATTTGTTTTAAAGATACTTTGTTTATATCTACTCTAAACATGATAAAATGAATTATTTTCCTGCCATTTTAAATCAATGGCAAATGTACACTTAGAAATAAAATAATTTGTGTGATCCAATTCATGATTCTTAATGGATGTAGCAGCAGTGATTAAAGAGATTACAACTACTGCCCAAATGCCACAGCTAAATTGAACAGAGATCATAATGCAAAGTCCTCTTCAGCTGCAGTTCACAGCTTGGTGCATTGCTGAAGGGAAATCAACTGATCTCAGTACACTTAGCTGGGAATAACCAATGCCTGAGGAAGAGATGCACCACTTCTGTTTGATAGGTTCCATTTCACAAGAAAGATTACCATCATCTAGCAAAGACAACCTTCCCAGTCACTCCAGCATGAACTGCCAGGGCTTGAGAGATTATGAAATGACTGAGACAACACTTTTTTCTTTTTTCTTTTTTTTTTTTAAAATACAACTCTCTTTGAAATTTTGAAATAACCACCGCTGGAGCATGTAAAAGTGCAATTCACACAGAGAACTGATTAAATCTTCCCACAAATAAAAGCATTAAAAGTCAACATACCTAACGTAACACATTACAACCAAAACCTCAGGCTGTATTTGTACCTATTACAAAAACAGAAGGATGAATTCTTACTGACACTGACCTCACTGGAACAAAACTGCATTAGAAGCAAGTATTTCACTATGTTCAATACAGATAAAAGTTCAATTTCAGAAATAATTTTTTAAAACTACTTATATTAGACATGAATAGAAAGCCTCCTTTTAAATAGAAGATGCAACCTAATATAAAATTATTCTGCAGAGAGGAAAAAACAGCAGAGAAAGACCATGATTTTCTTTCATAAATGCAATTTCTCCAGAATGTGTTTCAACTGTCCTTTTCCAAGATAAACTCATAAAGCATAACATAAAAAAGAATGCATC
This sequence comes from Crossoptilon crossoptilon, assembly GCA_036346035.1. Taxonomy (NCBI): domain Eukaryota; kingdom Metazoa; phylum Chordata; class Aves; order Galliformes; family Phasianidae; genus Crossoptilon; species Crossoptilon crossoptilon. Next base: position 82,971 of record JARXNR010000023.1, on the reverse strand, counting down.
TTAGAACTGGTATACTGGTATTCCAATTATATGGAATTATATGGCACCGCGACTGCCAGTGCTGAACTGGATGTTTAAAGGAAAGGTTCCCCCCACCCATCACGCAACTGATGCCACTTGGAGTAAGTGGATTGCGTTGATTACGCAACGAGCACAGGTGGGGAACCTCAGCCATCCGGGTGTCCTAGAGGTCATCATGGACTGGCCTGAAGGTAAAAATTCTGGAACATCACCAGCAGAAGTATCATGTGCTAAAGAGGCCCCACCATACAACGAATTACCAGAAAATGAAAGAAAATATGCCCTGTTCACTGATGGATCGTGTCGTATTGTGGGAACGCATCGCAGATGTTAATCTGCTGTGTGGAGCCCCACACCACAAGTTGCAGAGGCCACTGAAGGGAAAGGAGAATCAAGCCAATTTGCAGAGGTAAAGGCTGTCCAACTGGCCTTAGATGTTGCTGAACGGGAGAGGTGGCCAATGCTTTATCTTTACACTGACTCATGGATGGTGGCAAATGCTCTATGGGGGTGGTTACAGCAGTGGGAGCACAATAACTGGCAAAGAAGGGGTAAACCTATTTGGGCTGCTGAGCTGTGGAAAGATATTGCTGCCCGAATAAAGAATATGGTCGTGAAGGTACGCCATGTAGATGCTCATGTGCCCAAGAGTCGGGCTACTGAAGAACAGCAAAATAACCGTCAGGTGGACTGATGCTGCCAAAATTGAGGTGGCTCAGATAGACCTGGACTGGCAGAACAAGGGTGAATTATTTCTAGCTCGGTGGGCCCGTGAGACCTCGGGCCATCAAGGGAGAGATGCAACATATAAGTGCGCTAGAGACCGCGTGGTGGACTTAACTGTGGATGCTATTGCACAGGTTATTCATGACTATGAAACATGTGCCATAATCAAACAAGCCAAGAGGATGAAACATCTTTGGGGGGAAGGGCGATGGCAAAAGTATAAATATGGGGAGGCATGGCAGGTTGATTATATCACATTGCCACGATCTTGCAGTGGTGTTATGTGCTTACCATGGTGGAGGCAACCACTGGGTGGCTTGAAACATATGCAGTACCCCATGCTACCGCCCGAAACACCATATTAGGTCTTGAGAAACAAGTCCTTTGGCGACATGGCACCCCAGAAAGAATTGAGTCAGATAATGGGACTCATTAAGAAAATTCTCTTGTAAATACTTGGGCCAAAGATCATGGCATTGAGTGGATTTACCATATTCCCTACCATGCACCAGCCTCTGGTAAAATTGAACGCTACAATGGGTTGTTAAAAACTATGCTGAAAGCAATGGGTGGCGGAACATTTAAGCACTGGGAGAAGCGTTTGGCAGAAGCCACCTGGTTAGTCAATACCAGAGGATCTATCAATTGTGATGGTCCTACCCAGTCCAGCTCCCTACATACCGTAGAGGGAGATAAAGTCCCTGTTGTACATGTAAAGAGCATGTTGGGAAAAGCAGTTTGGGTCTTTCCAGCTTCTGGAAAGGGCAAACCTCTCCGCGGAACTGTTTTTGCCCAGGGACCAGGGTCCACTTGGTGGGTAATGCAGAAAAATGGGGATGTTCAATGTGTACCACAAGGAAACTTGATGCTGGGGGAGTGCAGACAGTAATTCTATGTATATGTATATAGGCGTGTGTGTGTGATGCATTTTAATCATTTTGTTTGTTTGTATATGTATGTATATATTAAGCATGATGTAGTGATGTAGAATAAGGGGTGGAATGTCATGGTTTTATGTTTTTTTGATTTTCAATATTCCACATCAGAACATCATGTACTGGAATTAAAGTGTTAATGCTCCAATTCCAGGTACCTGTCCCTATACATTACGGAAGTCATGGGATCTGACCCTTCCGGGTGGGGCGATCTCTTACTGCCTGGCAGTGGGTGCTGGAGGGTGCTTTTCTAGACATTCCAAGCTTTTCAGGTTTGACTCGGTCCCGGGAACTCTCTCTCCTGTCTTGTTTCATTTATTAGTCTCAGTTTCAGTTAGATTGTATTATATTGTGTTATCTTGCATTCCGATATCATAGTAAAATAAGTTTACCTCCATACATTGTTGCTGCTGTTTTTTTCCTCCCTTCCTTCCTTCCCTTTTTGTCCGGCCCGGCAGGGGGTGGGGAGGGCAGGGGCCTACTGCCCCCTGTCATGGGCATAAACTGATCTAGTTAACTCTGTGACAAGGACGAAACCTCTTTGGGGGGAATGGCGATGGCAAAAGTCGTAAATATGGGGAGTTGTGGCAGGTTGACTATATCACTTTGCCATCAATCTGCGATGGTAAGCATTATGTGTTTACCAGGGTGGAGGTTACCACTGGGTGGCTTGAAACATATGCAGTACTATATGCTACAGCCCAAAGCACCATATTAGGTCTCGAGAAACAAGTCCTATGGCAACATGGCACTCCAGAAAGAATTGTGTCAGATAATGGAACTCATTAAGAAAATTCTCTTGTACATACTTGGGCCAAAGTTCATGGCATTGATTGGATTTATGTGAGAAGCACGCTCAAGTTCAAAAATTTCTAATCAGGCAAAGATCTCTGTGAAGAGCAGTTTATTCATTATTGCTATAATTTTCAAGCACCCGCTACTGACAATGGAGAAGTTGTGCAAATAGTCAGTGAAATCCATTCCATTATATACCCTGGGTCCGATGCTGGTAAAGCCTCTCCTGGCACTCATTGGTTGAGTGTCTCAGGCTCACCATCTTGTGGTGCTGTTGCTACATTACAATTCCATAGCTAATGTTACCAGCCTATTGTCTTTGGGTATGTTCTGTACTTTTTACGGCAATAGGAGGAAATTATTTTCAACAATTAGCACACTAGTCCTGTCCTGTACCAGACTCTGCCCTACCTTATATAATTGCCTTACCTAGTGTCTGTGCCAATTTTATCTAGGTCAGAACATCCCAGTCTCAACTATACTCTGTTCAGCAACTTTGTGAAAGGCAACTTATCCTATGCTACATACAGAAAATACTGGAAATTTCCACTGCAAAAACACAATCTACCTCTCACAATTCCCCCTCTTTTTCTTTTTATCCTTTTGTGTTTTTGCACCAGACTATGAAACACTTTTAATATAAGAAAACTACCTCAGTAACTTGACCTGATGATTGATAATAATAATTTATCAAAACTAATCATCTTGTTATTCTCCATACTCTAATATATATAATGATTATTAAGTATAATAATTTCTTCACCCTTGTATGATTCATCCCAGTATGAACAGGTAGTAAGTCTTAGAGCATAATCAGCATTACAGGTTCTGAGCTACTAAGGGATGTGGGGAAGATGGGGAAGTTAGCAATAGTAAAGGAAGAAATTCTAGCAAACGTTTTACAGAACAGGGATAGTCACCACCAGGGAATCCGGTGATGTCTCGTTGGTCCATGGGGAGGCAGCAGGTTGGTCAGTGACATCTCGTTGACTTACATGGCTGCATTTTGTTAGATGGGGTTCCCATTCGTCCTCAGAACTCTTCGGGCCTGCCTACTCCAATTATCAGGGTCATTGTGTCCTGTCCATCACAGTGATGGTAGCTGTTGGGGTACCCACATTTTTGTTCATCAGGAGGAACAGCATGTCTGTTCTCTTACCGCTGTGCTCATGGTAGTCAACCATTAGCTTCAAAAACTTGTTGGGCAGGTCATGCCTTGGATGGGTGCCATTGAACAGGCTTTGAGCCAAGCATTCTCCATCTTCTCATGTCTCAGATGGCTGCCTGTGAACAAGCTTTGAGCCAAGCATTGTTCCTGCTTCTCATACCACCCGGCAGCGCAAAGCTTGTTATCACTGTTCCATGGGGGTTTTAAGAAAAAAAGCATTAAGGGGGATGAGGGGAGAAGGGGAAGATACATGTTAAAATCACACAAAAGCAAAGGAAGAAAATGTGAGTGCTGCCAATGCGCATAACAGAACTCACCCATGGATCACCAGGAGGCTAGGAGAAGTAATCTAATACTTAGGCCAACTTTCAGACTCCTTGGGTAATTTGAGCCAGGCCAGTTGCCTCAGCATGTGCCAGACTTTCACATACAATATGATTACAAGCAATAAATGCATCAGCATTAGGATTAATAAGATCACAACAGGGTGAAGCACAGAATTAAAAACTCCTCTTGCTTTTGCTGACCATCAGGTGACCATTCAGGAATGGTGTGGTGAGCAGAACTAGGGAAGTAATCCTGCCCCTGTATTCGGCACTGGTGAGGCCTCACCTCGAGTACTGTGTTCAGTTTTGGGCACCTCAGTACAGAAAGGACATGGAGGTGCTGGAGCAGGTCCAAAGAAGGGCAACAAGGCTTGTGAAGGGCTTGGAGAATATGCCCTATGAGGAGAGACTGAAGGAACTGGGGCTGTTTAGTCTGAGGAAAAGGAGGCTGAGGGGAGACCTTATTGCTCTCTTCCAATATCTGAAAGGTGCTTACAGTGAGAGCGGGGTTGGTGTCTTCTCACTGGTGACAGGTGACAGGATGAGGGGAAATGGCCTCAAGTTGCGCCAGGGTAAGTTTAGGTTGGATATTGGGAAAAACTTCTTTACAGAAAGGGTTGTTAAGAACTGGAATAGGCTCCCCAGGGAGGTGGTTGAGTCACCATCCCTGGATGTGTTTAAAAACCATTTGGATGTGGTGCTCAGGGACATGATTTAGCGGAGGATTGTTAGAGTTAGGGTAGTATGGTTAGGTCATGGTTGGACTTGATGATCCTTAAGGTCTTTTCCAACCTGAGTGATTCTATGATTCTATGATTCTATCTAAGGAGCGTTTCCCTCCAGTGGTGTTCTCCATCCATCTTCACCCTTTCCAGGACATGGTGTATCTCTTCTGTATCATGGTTAACAGTAATTAAAGGTTTTTTGTCCATTATCTTGGATGCATTCTAGCTGTTGGTACAGATTGACATGTTGCAATAATTTCTTTACCAAAGCAAGATTCATTCCAATTGGGGCAGGTGGCAAATCTTGGATTAATGTGTAATTGGACTGCAACAACTGATATGACGTAACTGGAACTGAATAATTAAAGTCGCATCCCACAATGTTAGTAAAGTTACATACACAGCCATTTGAATGATTGCTTGTATCTACAGTAATATTACCTATGAGTATAAAAATATGAGAGGTTCCCATACACACACATCCTTTTCCAATATAGATGAGCACTATTTCAGGGGTCTCATTGGTATACCTCTCAAAATGGCAAATATTTTGCTCAGTGTCAAGACAAACGTATTGAGCCTTGATGGTATTACTCTCACAAAAATCCTTGTTGTTCCCATATAGCACATGAACTAACATCAACAGTTTGCCATTTGTTTCCATTTTGTTGGGCTCATACTCTGTGTTCTAATAGGTAGAGCACAACCCCACTGTGATTCAGACCCAGTGCAATGATTGAGTATATACCGAAGCATTGTGCATTTTTACAACAAAAGCTGTGGCAAAGTTATTAACAGGATCACAAGTAAAATTAACTAGATGCCACTAAGATTGAAATTCTCTTTCAAATTTGTTTGTATTGTCCCAAATCACCTTTTGAATTTCAGTGGATAAAGCGTTTCCTTTACCTTCTACAACTAAGAGCTAGGAAGACATTGTTTTGAGTTATGGCAAGTGCATCTACAATTAACTGGTGGTCTTTTATATTAATTCTTTCCCATTGAGATAATACATTAGAAAAGAACTGCTGATTGGTTCCCAATGCTGATAGGGAAGACTGCAGGGGTGTTGCTATGCACATAGATCACTTGTTGCATCTGACACCCTACTTTTATTCTTTGTCCTGCATCTCCACCAGAGTTGCGGGAGTTAGCCAGTACTATCCTGGCCCCATTCATTTCCCAAATACATTTCATTACTGTGCGTAGCCATGGTTGAAAGGGTTAAGCCTCTAGTAGAATTAGAATTTGGTCCCATATGCCCAGTATGTCCAATATGGGCATGGGACCATGACCAGCCAGTGAATGTGATAGGGTCAGCATAAGCAACTACAAAAATTAATCTGAAGAAGATGCCTGTCTGAAACAGTGACACTAATGATACCCCAGGAATCCCAGGTGAAAGGAGCGGGGTAAGAAGTGAACATGTGAAGCACAGCAACAGGATCAGCATTTGTTAGCATCTGGAAAACAAAAGAGAGAGAACTTCCCAGTTCCAGAGGAACCAAGGTTAGAGAAAGCATAACTAGAAAAGAAAACAAAAACAACAAACAAAAAAAGAACTTTCCTGGTCCCAAATGAACCAAAGTTGGAAGGTAGGTGAAATCCAGATGGTTAATTTTGTACATTTTCCCCTGATTATCTTGAACCTTCCAGATGTATTTGTGAAGAGGCTCTTTGAGGGTTAAAGGGACAGGACCAATGTGCAGCAAATCAATCAACACCAGTTGTCCCAGGGAGTAATCATCCCAATAAGCAGCTCTTTGAGTAAGGGACCACGAGGCACAGTGGTTGCCAGTGGTGAAAAATATTTCAGGTCCCCAATAACCCTCTGATTCCTTTTCAATCAACAAGATCTGTTCTCCCCCGTTAGTGGCACTTTCCACACATACTCTGTCTCTGATTTCCTACAAGTGTGAAGAAAATCTTTCTTTAATTTGGCTATCTCGGTAGCAGAATAGGGGACCTCCTCGATACTAACATCAGAATACCCACTTTCACTCTCAATATGCATGCCCAGTTTCTATTGGAGGGCAGAGAATGGTCATCAGGTTTTCTGATTTGTCTTTTTGGGCTTTCACATCCTCCAGATTTTCTCCTGGATAAAAGTCACTACCTGGGGAACTAGCATTAATCTCCCTCTCATTTACCAACTGTTCTCTAAAGCTTGTTGAAGGAGGACTTTACAATGTTCTTCTTTTTCTGACTGTCCCCTAAGATCTTCTACTTGGTCCTGCAGGTATGTAACCAATTCCTGCAAGGACTGAACAATTTGGGTTTCTGCCGTGTGCTGTTTGTTGCGGATCTCTACGGCAACAGTAAGAGCAACTCCTAGAACTGCACAAATGATTGATTTTCCCTTTGCCTCCCCCATACAAGTTTACTTGTGGAGAGAATTTATATGATCCGTGACTCCCTCTAAGTTGGACCAATTATTCTGTGTCCACATGTAAGAGATAATTCTTTTACATCATGGTCTCAAAGCTTGCTGGGGACACAGATGAACAAGTACAAGGAAGTCCTGTGCAAGGGTTGTGAAATCCTTTGTCTGAGGGACACAGATGGACAAGGCCAGGGGCAACTAGAGAGAGAGAAGCTGCAGCTTAATGGCCGTGAAATGGTCTTTTGTGTGGGCTTATCTCAAGGAAGATGGCCATCTCAGGGGGTACTCACATGACTCTTGCTCAAGCGCCCAGGGATGTCAGGTAGGCAGGAGAAGAAGTAGGATAAAAGAGGAATCGAAAACAATGAGGTTTAGGTTTTCTGGCAACAGATTCCTCATGAAGAAGGGGTTTCTGACATTAGAAGCCTCACGACCTCTCTCTCTCTCCCTCCTGGACTTGCTCTGCACTCTACCACGATGCTGAAGAACAAAGGTGTCTGCCATCAGATTCCTCACTACAGAATTCCTGCATGGTGATGGACTCTCCTGGGCCTGCTACCTGAGTCCTGCTGCTTCCTCCCGGATTGGCTCTGTGACTTCTTCCTGCTGCCTGCTTTCTGCCCAAGGCCGGCCACACTGCTGCTCTCCCCCCCTGCTGCTTTTGCCTCGGACCTTCGGGACCGCTGCTGGATCCTGGTGGTGACTATTCCTGCTTCACGCGATTCTTGCTTCTTTCCTATCTTTTCTATCGCCCTCCTTCCCTTCCCTGTCTCCCTGATTAGGATTTATAATGAACTGGTTGGACTAACATATGAACTGTTGTTTCTTAATCTCACGCCGGGTATACAGATATTAAAAGAACCTCATCTCCCTCCTATAAATTGGAGCAAGACACCACTCCAAGGGGGAGTTTGGCATCATGCTTTTCTAAGAGGTTGAGGAGTGGATTCCTGCCCTCGTACTTGTTTTTTTTCCCTCATTAATGATCATGCCTCAAGATGTGGAGGAATCGCTTCGGGGGGGAAACACATATTATCAACAAGTCAACAATTTGCTCCTTACACCCTTGAAAGGTACACACGTATTCTCTTCTACCAATAAGGCAGTTGCTACTACCACCAGGACACATTTGGGCTAACCTCAAGATACAGGGTCTAATAGCTTAGGCAAGTATGCAGTAGGTTTTCTTGTGTCTCCTTATTCTTGTGTTAGAACTCCTAAAGCAACTTCTTCACTGACAGTTACAAAAAGGTGAAATGGTTTCTTTAAGGCAGGCAGTTATAACATAGGTGCTGTGATTAAGTCCCGTTTCAGTACTTCTACTAATTCTTTTTTCTTTTGCCCATTTCTGATATTATGATATTATCTCTGATATTGAGATATTATCTCTTTGTGGGGTTTTTTTGTTGTTTGTTTTCTTTTTTTTTTTACATATGCTTCTATTCATAATCTACAGTATCCAATTAGACCTAAAAATTTTGGCAACTCCCTCTTTGTCCTGGGCAGAGGAAGCTGCACAATTCCCTGAATTCTTTTAGAATTAATTCTCCATTTCCCTTCAGAAATCACATGCCCAAGTGTCAACAGTTTACGGGCTGGTTTGGCCCGGTTCCATGACTAGCGGGGCAGAGGGATTTCACAAAATCCATGCCTCCGGAAAAGGGAAACAGGGGACCCCAAAATAATTAAAAAAAACAGCGGCAACGATCTGAAGAGAAACAAACTATTTTACTAAATATAATATTGGAATGCAAGATAACACACTATAATACAATGTAATTAGAATTGAAGCTAATGAATCAAATATAATGAGAGAGAGTGTGTCTGAAAGGTGGATAGACCTCACCATAACGCTGAGATGAGATGCGCAGTCCGGTTGAGCAGCAGGGAGACGAAGAAGAGCCGATGAAGAAGAGCGCATCAGGTGACCTTGCCAGGAGTTATATGATGTGGAATAACAAAAACCATAAAACCATAACATTCCACCCCTTATTCCCTTATTCTACATCACTACATCATGCTTAATATACACAAACAAAATATAGTTACCAAACATTAAATACACGCACACACAAACCTATATGTGTGTGTGTGTGTATATATATATATACACATACACACACACACACACACACGGAATTACTGACTGCATTCCCCAACATCAAATTCCCTTCTGGTACACATTGAACATCCCCATCTTTCTGCATCACCCACCAGGTGGACACAGGTCCCTGTGCAAAACCAGTTCCACAGAGGAGAGGTTTGCCCTTTCCAGAGGCTGGAAGGACCCAAACCGCTTTTCCAACATCCTCTTTACATGTACTACAGGGACCTTATCTCTATTGACAGTATGTAGGGAGCTAGCAGGATGATTGCGATTGACTGATCCTCTAGAATTGACCAACCAGGTGGCTTTTGCCAAATGCTTCTGCCAATGCTTAAATGTTCTGCCACCCATTGCTTTCAACATGGTTTTTAACAACCCATTGTATCGTTCGATTTTACCAGAGGCTGGTGCATGATAGGGGATATGATAAATCCACTCGATGCCACAATCTTTGGCCCAAGCATGTACAAGAGAATTATTGAAGTGAGTCCCATTATCTGACTCAATTCTTTCTGGGGTGCCATGTCGCCACAGGACTTGTTTCTCGAGACCCAATATGGTGTTTTGGGTGCAATAGCATCCATAGTTAAGTCCACCCCTCAGTCTCTAGCCCACTTATATGTTGCATCCCTTCCTTGATGGCTCGAGGTCTCATGGGCCCACCGAACTAGAAATAATTCACCCCTGTTCTGCCAGTCCAGGTCTATTTGAGCCACCTCAATTTTCTTCTATTACTCGAATATTGTGCCTAGTGCACAGACACTCTGTCTCCCCCAAATCAGCTACTAACTGGGCAGCCTGTTGAATCACAGCCTCTGAGGCCACCAGGGGGTTTAATATGGAAACTAAGGTCCCATATAAGTGGGAAGTGGCCTGCTGTAAGATTAAATCTCGCATACCTGCCGAAAACTTTACCGTATCTGGGCTTTCAAATGAGTCCTCGTATATCGCTTCTCTTATGCCTAGCTCACGAATATAATTTTGAAGGTCCATGGAGGACCATAATCCTGTGTTTAATCTGATTTGTTCAACCGAACTATGCGGCATGCTGCCGTTAACCAGTCTATTATCAAATGGGTCTCATTGTTATACTGAACAGCAGCATACAGTCTCCGCCTGAGAGCAGGGTGCACCATCATAGGGGCCAATTTTGATACTTCTGGCCCATTAACCACGACGCTTTCCACCCCTGAATCCCACAATTTAAGTAACCACGTTGGTACACTCTCTTTCGACCTCTGCCAAAATCACTGCACCATATCCATTAGCTCTGTTGGTGTGTATGGTCTAGCCATTATGTGTTAAGGTGTTTGGGCAGGGGGCCATTGGTCAGGGGGCAACCCTGCCAGTCCATCTTGTACTTTCTTTGTCTTTTGGGTTATAATAGGATGGAGTTCCAAGGAATCTGTCATAAGTGGAACCTCTAGATCTGATTTGGAGTTCTTATTTTCCTGTTCAACCAGGTCCACTGCTTCAGAGGTGTGGTTATTATCTATTGAAATATCACAGACCTGGCCTATCAGGGAACGTAAAGTTGGTCTTTTCCCTGTTAATACATAAAGTTCCTGTTCCAGTTTTTCAATGTGATCTTTTAATAGCTGATTTTCACTTTCTAAGGTGTCAGCTCTTGTCTCCGCTTGATTTAAGGCATTTAACATTGGCCATGTCACTGTGGAAACAACTAACTGCCTTTCTTTTGTAGTTAGGATGTCTTTGTCTAATCCTAAAAAGTATTCCATCATGTGGAATGGGGAAATAGTCCCCATAATATACAGGGGATCCCATTTCTCTACTATGGTTATTAACTGGTAATAAGGAGAACCCAGAAACCCTAGGATCTGCCTAGGGATCATTTTATCTAAGGGGGTAGTGTTCCCCCCCGACCCATTCATAGAAATTCCATCAAAAGGGAACGATGTAAAATTCAGTATATTTGGACTGCCTCACCAAGTGTGCAACCAACAAATATACAGATATTATAATTAAGAAGCATACAAGAAGATAATAAATGGAAAATGCTAACCCATGTTGCAGACTCACAAGATTCTCCACAAGAGTGATCTCTAAAAAGAGATCCTTCATCTCTGGCAGTCAGCACTTAAATGGGATCTAGGAGAGGTGGAGCCAGGCTCCACCCCTTCCGGTAGCACAGGTGAATTACATTTACCTGTGCTCCAATGGCTGACTCATTTCTTGCCTCAGGTGGTCAATCAGAGGTTCAGGTTGTGATTCAGCAGTTCCCATACACCATTCCATTCCGGGAAGGTGTCAACCCAGTTATGTAATATTGTGTTCTGCTTTCAAGGAGGTGTGTGTGAGGGGAGGTGGGTCAATCAGTGCTGATTCTGTGGCGAGGTGTTAATAACTGAACAATACAGATTGTTAGGGGAAAGTTATAACTGTTTTGATGGTATACGAAAGTAATTGTTAATGGTTCTTATTTATACATTGTTTGATTGCGAGCCAGGCAGGCAAGCCGAATATACTAAAAGAAAGTTTGCACTATTGTTCCCCAGCGAGCAGAACTCTAGGAGTGAGAGAGAGAACTTGGGACTTTCTGTAAATGGTTCATTGAGGGAGCCAGGCAGAACACTACACCCCCTCGATAAAATAATTCCAGGGCAGATCCCAGGATTTGCGGGATCCCCTTATTATGAATTAGCAACTATCATTGAAAAATGGGGTCCCCTACGTGTTGTGGGAAATGTTTCCCCTTATCGCCTAGCGGATTACTTTCAGGGACTAGGCAAAGATATATTAGTCACTAGAGAAAGACAATTAGCGGCTTCTACAGTGGCATGGCCGCTATTAAACGCTTTAAACAATGCCGAAATAAGGAGTAATACTTTAGTGAATGAAAATGAACTTCTAAAAAATCGTATTGAAAAATTAGAACAGGAACTTGGCGTATTAACAGGAAAAAACCAGTTCTCTATCTTCCAATAGGTCAAGTTCGTAGTATTTCAATAGATGATGACCAGGCTCCTGAATCAACGGACTGTGTTGATCAGGAAAATAAACAATCTAAATCGGATCTTGAATCTCCAATCTTGACGGATGCACTAGAAGTCCGTCCTGTTATAACTCAAAAAACGAAAAAGGTACAGGACAGACCGGCAGGGGTGCCGCCTGATCAGTGGCCCCCTGCTCAAACACACTTACATGTAACAGCCCGACCATACACAGCAACAGAACTAATGGACTTAGTCCAACGATTCCGGCAGAAACCTAGAGAAAGTGTGCTGGCTTGGTTATTAAGACTATGGGATTCTGGGGCAGAAAGTGTTCTGGTGAATGGCCCCGAAATAGCCAAATTGGCTACAATGACTATCCATCCTGCTCTTAGACAGAGATTATACGCAGGTAATCAATATACTGATGAAAACCATTCTATAATAGAATGGTTAATGGCGGCCTGCCGTATGGTATGGCCCAATAAATCTGATATTCCCTTACATACAGGGATGTGGTCCTCCATGGAGGATCTTCAAAATTACATCCGTGAGCTAGGTGTAAGGGAAGCGATTTATGAAGATACCTTTGATGGCCCTGATCTGGTCAAATTCTCAGCAGGGATGAGAGACCTAATTCTACAACAAGCCCCCTCCCATCTGTATGGCACTTTGGTCTCTATATTAAATCCCCTGGTGGCCTCAGAAGCAGTTGTCCAGCAGGCTGCGCAGTTAGTGGCTGACCTAGGGGAAGCAGAACGCCTGCGGAGTAGGCGCAACATTAGGACACTAGAAGAAGCCGAGGTCTTGCCGGTGACTAAAACCAAAATGCCGGCTACTCGAGCTCCTCAATCGGGACCCATAAGGGTCTCCCGAAAACAAATGTTTAATGATTTAATTCGGGCTGGGGTCCAATTTGCTAAGATTGATGGCCAGCCCAACCATGTCCTTCTCCAACTGTGGAAACAATTAAAGGACAACCAAAAATTTCAAACCTACCCTAAGAAACCAAGGGTAAGGGTTATAAATGAAAGAATGCCAACAACAACATGGAACTTAGAGGATTTCATTGTTCCTAATAGGAAAAAAAAAAAGCCGCCTCAGGTGTCTCGGGCTACAATGCCTGAGCCACCGGAAGCAAAAGAATTGGACATCGCTCAATTCATGGCGTGACGAGGGATGTTAGTCCCCCTAGGGCCTCCAGACGGACCGGAGGCCCTATGTAGAATTAACAATTTATTGGTCCCGAAAGAACATTCAAAGGGTTATGGCATTAGTAGACACTGGAGCGGAAACATCAATTGTTTATGGAGATCCAACCAAATTTGAGGGAGACAGAATGATGATTGGTGGCTTTGGGGGACAGACTATTCCTGTCACCCAAACATGGTTAAAACTGGGGGTTGGGCGTCTCCCACCCCGGGAGTATAAGGTATCTATTGCCCCAGTCCAGGAGTACATCTTGGGCATAGATATTCTATGGGGTCTGGCTCTCCAGACAACTGTGGGAGAGTTCAGACTTGGACAGAGATGCATCAGTATCCGGGCGGTGCAGGCAATACTAAGAGGCCATGCGAAACATGGGCCTATTTGCCTGCCGAAACCGCGCCGGATTACTAATGTAAGACAGTACAGACTCCCGGGTGGGCAAGATGAAATATCGAGAACGGTGCAGGAATTAGAAAAAGTGGGTATTATAAGACCTGCACACAGCCCATATAATTCCCCCATATGGCCAGTGCGCAAGTCGGATGGCACATGGAGAATGACAGTGGATTACAGAGAATTAAATAAGGTCACGCCGCCTATTCATGCGGCCGTACCCAATATTGCCTCCCTAATGGATACGTTGAGTAGGGAGATAAAAACCTATCATTGTGTCCTAGATCTAGCAAATGCGTTCTTCAGTATCCCAATTGCTGAGGAATCGCAAGATCAATTTGCATTTACGTGGGGAGGCAGGCAGTGGACCTTTCAGGTCCTGCCACAGGGGTACGTGCATTCACCAACGTATTGTCACAATCTAGTGGCGCGTGACCTGGCTGATTGGAAAAAAACCTGATGATGTTAACCTGTATCATTATATTGATGATCTCCTGCTGACATCCGACTCACTGGAGGCAGTTGGGCAAGCGGCAGATTCATTAACCGCCTACTTACAGCAGAGGGGATGGGCTATAAATCCCCAAAAGGTGCAAGGTCCGGGCCTATCTGTAAAATTCCTGGGGGTGGTTTGGTCAGGAAAGACCCAAGTACTACCCAGTGCTGTCATAGATAAGGTTCAGGCGTTCCCAGTCCCTACAACATCGAAGCAGCTGCAAGAGTTTCTAGGTATACTGGGTTACTGGCGTTCCTTTATACCTCACCTAGCGCAGCTGCTAAGGCCACTATATAGACTCACAAAAAAGGGGCAGTTATGGGACTGGGGGAAAACAGACAGAACAGGATGCTTTCCAACAGGCAAAACTGCAGTTAAACAAGCCCAGGCATTGGGTATATTCGATCCTACCCTCCCAGCTGAATTGGATGTTCATGTTACTCAAGATGGCTTTGGCTGGGGCCTGTGGCAACGCCAGAGTTCTGTTCGGACCCCCATTGGTTTTTGGTCTCAGGTCTGGCATGGAGCAGAAGAAAGATATAGTATGATTGAAAAACAGTTATTGGCTGCCTACTCAGCATTACAGGCAGTAGAGCCAATAACCCAAACAGCTGAAGTTATAGCGAAGACCACTCTGCCGATTCAGGGGTGGGTGAAAGATCTGACCCACCTTCCTAAGACAGGGGTGGCCCAAGCACAAACAGTGGCGCGATGGGTCGCTTACCTCAGCCAAAGGAGCAGTCTGTCTTCATCACCCTTAAAAGAAGAGCTTCAGAAGATCCTAGGTCCAGTGACCTATCACTGTGATGCACCAAAAGAAACACTGGTCGCTCCACCAGAGAAGAGTCCTGTTCAGGAGGGGAAATATCCTATCCCTGAAGATGCCTGGTATACAGATGGGTCCAGCAAGGGCAACCCGAGCAAGTGGAGAGCGATAGCATACCATCCTTCGACCGAGACAATCTGGTTTGACGAGGGGGATGGTCAGAGCAGCCAATGGGCGGAACTGCGAGCCGTGTGGATGGTTATAACCAAGGAACCCGGTGATGGTATCCTGAATATCTGTACAGACAGTTGGGCTGTGTACCGGGGGCTCACTCTTTGGATTGCACAGTGGGCCACCCAAGAATGGACTATCCACGCCCGACCAATCTGGGGCAAAGACATGTGGTTAGACATATGGAATACAGTCAAACACAGGACTATATGTGTCTACCATGTTTCTGGTCATCAGCCCCTACAGTCACCGGGAAATGATGAAGCTGACACGCTGGCCCGAGTTCGATGGATTGAGAATTCACCATCTCAGAACATCGCCCGTTGGTTACATCAGAAGCTACGACATGCGGGACAAATGACAATGTGGGCAGCTGCTAAAGCATGGGGACTGCCCATACAACTACCTGACATGGTCCAGGCATGCCAGGATTGCGATGCTTGCTCTAAGATGAGACCGAGATCATTGCCCGAAACGACAGCCCATCTTGCTAGAGGACACAATCCTCTCCAGCGATGGCAGGTCGATTACATTGGGCCCCTTCCTCGGTCTGAGGGGGCGAGATATGCCCTGACCTGCGTCGACACTGCAAGTGGGCTACTGCAGGCCTATCCAGTACCAAAAGCAAACCAGGCATATACCATCAAGGCACTGACTAAACTGATGTCTGCCTACGGGACACCTCAAGTCATTGAGAGCGACCAAGGGACTCATTTTACTGGTGCAACGATACAGCGCTGGGCAGAAGAAAACAACATCGAATGGCGATTCCATCTGCCATATAATCCAACGGGGGCAGGCCTCATTGAACGTTATAATGGTATTCTTGAGGCTGCCCTGAAGACAGACTCCCAGTCCCTGCAGGGGTGGACGAAAAGACTGTATGAAACCTTGCGGGACCTGAATGAAAGACCCCGAGACGGCAGACCCAGTGCCCTGAGAATGATGCAGACAACATGGGCCACCCCGCTTAGGATCCAAATTACGGGCACTGATTATCAGGTAAGACCCCAGATTGGTAATGAAAATAATCTTCTGCTCCCTGCCCCTGAGAATTTAGAACCAGGCACCCATAGAATAAAATGGCCTTGGAAGGTGCAGGTAGGACCCAAGTGGTGTGGCCTACTTGCACCTTGGGGGAGATTGTTGGAGGTGGGAGGCTCAGTAGTCCCTCCAGTAATAGGTACATGGCCTACTGATATTGTGGTCAACACTCCGATCTTCATTGCTAAAGGGACCCCCATCATGTCCCTATGGCAGATCAGGACACCTCCTTTGGTGCCTGACATAGTTATGCAGCCGCAGACATCTGGCCAGAAGGTGTGGTACAGGCGGCCGGGACGTGCCCCAGTACAAGCGGAAGTGTTGACCCAGGGTAGAAATACGGCCTGTATCTTGCCCTGGAGAGCAGACCTTCCCCTCCTGGTACCCTTGAAACATCTGTATTACTCCCCGTGAGTCTTCGAGCCTTCAGGATCACCGGAAGGAACGAAATGCCATCAAAGCGTTCCAGTGTTACAGTCAGATCACGTGTGACACCCGGTGATGGCCTATATGGGACTGATGGAACATAAGACGGACCTGCACCTGATGACCGCATGCCTCCAGTAACTTCATCGAGCACTGGCCCATACAAGAATATCAACGTTCACCAATCGTCACCTGTCTTGAATTGTACCAACATGCGTCGCGATATAGTGGGTCTCTGTATTAGGAAAAGCTTACCCATTAGTCAGCCTAATCATTGGTTCATGCTGTGAAGGGGTGGAGTGTATGGGAACTGCTGAGTCAGGGCCTGAACCTGATTAGTCACCTGAGGCAAGCCATGAGTCAGCCCTGGGAGCACAGGTGAAAGCAATTCACCTGTGCTGCAGGAAGGGGTGGAGCCTGGCTCCACCTCTCCTAGACCCATTTAAGAGCTGACTACCAGTGGGGAAGGATCTCTCTCTTTGGAAGATCCTCTCCGCTGGAGTTTCTTGAGCAAGCCCACGACATGGGTAAGCCTCCTATTTATTCTCTTTGTCTCTCTGTGCCTTACTGTTTTGCTTATATCATTATTATTACATGTTAGTATTATTAAATTGTAAGATATTCCTTTATATATTTTTCATTGATTATACTGTGGCTCATAAGCAGACATATTTATACCATACGATATACACACTCATAATACCGCAAACTAAGAAATGCTCACTCACTCTAGACAGTGGGTTGTTCTATGGTAACTAATTCTGCGAATGTTTTCTTGTTTTTCACTACTTCTTGGACCTGCGCAGTGTATTGTTTGGTCCTTTTGGTCTGGTTTTTTATCTGAAGGTGTTAGACGTGGAATCCCAGGAATTTCCTACTTTGCAATATGCTATTGATAAGCAAAAGCCTTGCCCCGTTTCTAGCAAGCCCCTCCCATGTCCCACCTATACCTAGCAAGCTGCTCCTTAATCTTTGCCTTTTCCAAGTAAGCCTCTCCTCAAATGCACCTGCCTTCAGTATTTCCATGAAATCGGAGTGTGGGTGGGTCTTCCCCCACCCCCCTGTACAGGGACCTCCCTAGGGTCTCTGCCTCCCATCAATCCCCCTTTTCTTTTCTCCTGAGTAAATTCTTTTACTCATGGCTACTTGAATTCCCATGGCCCTGACTTTTACAGTCAATCTCCATAGTCTTAGACCCAGACCTAAAGTTATGCATAAACGCACCAGCTGAAAGATCAAAATACTCACTATGGGGTGTAATAGGGTATTCAGTATCCCAGTAGCTGTAGGTGACCACCCGAACAGAACTTCCCGCTAATTATAAACTCCGTCTTTCTTAACACGCTCAAATACTTTGTGCAGCTCCTTCAGGCCATGCTTTCTAGTGAGGAGAGTTCTCTCACTCTGGACCTGTTGCTGTATTATTTGGGAAGCTCTGGATGCTGCAATAACTTCCTTATAACTGAGGGGTTCATTCCTGTATGTATCTTATCTAATTTATCAATTATCATGCGAGGGAGGGAAAACTCCAAATCACTGCTATTAATATGGGTAAAATTACAAGTCACAGAGTTAGTTCCGTCTGCTTCTAATTCATATGTAGTTTTATGGTGCCGATAACATATTGTAATGTTTCGACCAGAGGTTCTGAGGGCAACACATCCTTCCCCTAAATATACTATCCTTGAATTTCAAGGATCCTTCCGAATTTCGAAGTGACATATCCCTTGTTGTGGATCTAGGCATAGGTCCTGTTGATCCAAAGTGTTTTTGGCACGTACCCATCCTAAAGACCCTCTAGTTTCACAGGAAGCCACATTTATTGTCTTCCAGGTCTTAATTCCTTCCTTGTCTTTCCTTGCCCATGCCTGATGTTCAGTGGGGTAAAGGAGTGAGTTATTTAGTATTATTCCCAGAGCCACAATTGGGTAGACACTTACCTCGGTAGCATTTCTAATGGTCAAGACCTGAGTGTGGGGAAGTCTCTGGACTCTCAGGATGCACTGGAGACACAACAGCACACCAATGTGGTTAAATGCTATTAGTATGCTTTACTGTTAAGCACTACTCTATTTATACATGTCAACAGAGCATTCTACAAAACACTCTTCAACCGTTCACACAGGCGCTTATCTAATCAGAGCCGAGAGATGTTCTTTCTTCTTCTAGAGGTGTCCTTGGTTCTCATGCTGTTTATCTTGCTCCACAGCTGCTGCTCTGAACAGTTTTTCTTGTATTTCCACACCTGAGCAGTCATCACATTGGCCTTATCATCATAGGTAAAATTAACTAGCTGCCACCAAGAGTGATACCGCTTTTCAAAATCTGTGGTCTCAGGTTGATTTAATATTATCCTGCGTATTTCTCTGGGGAGGATGCCCTCTTCTCCCTCCCTAATGATCTGGGCTACCGCATACTGGATCCATAGGCCTGCCTGAGTACAAGCAATTGCCCTCCCAGTATCGTTAGCGACTGATTCTAAGGCACCAAGCAGCAATTCACCATCTCGTAGCATACTCTGCGTGAGTTTATGCACAGTATTGCTGGCATAAAATTGCTGCCAGCCTAGGTTAGTAAGTGAAATTTGTATGGGTCCCTGCAGACCCTGTATGTCTCTTGCTGTAGTGCTTAATTTATTCATAAGTACTTCAGTGTTAATACCATTTAATACTCCCAGGCTTGCTCCGGCCCATCCTGTTAAGTCTCGGCGCGGCCTGAGAGTTCTTGGGAGTCTTTGGTAGTTAAGCCAGTTTTCCCATCCTTTCTGGGCGGTGCCTAAGAATGGTAGACAATAGTCCCAAACTTTATAATGGGCCATAGTTAGATTAACAATTTTAAGAGACCACTCAGGCTGGACCAGGATTTTCTACATGCCTACTTTCTTTACTGCATAGGCCCCAATACCTTTTAATGATGGGACTGTAACTCCTGGGCATGGGAGTGGATGGGGGAGCAGGATTTGTGGTGACGCTTTTAGTAGAAGGTGGGGATATTACTGTAATTCTAAAAATTGATACCTCCTTTTCTCTGGATTCACAAGTTACCGTCCAGTCAGAGGTCTCCCCAGGATAGGCACTTAGGACTTGAGTGAAGTTCATCCAGCAATCAGTATGGGTGTCTGTACCCCCTTCTCCTTTTCTGAGGTTGCATTTCTCTGTGTTACCCTGCTTATCACAGTTAATATAGCAACTAGTAGTAAGGCTGTCGGCACAAGGGGTTAAAGAGCTCCCTCTTTGGGAGGTGACACTGATATATTTTACCCTCTCATCCTCTGCCCTCTGCAGAGTTTTCCCACTCATTCTACACCCTATTTGTAAGGAGTCTCTTAAAGAAATGTTATTGCTCCTATGGAAGGAGATTTCTGATTCCTTATAGTTGATTATGGCAATAAGAGCCATAACTTGGGTGTGGTCCTCACTTTCAGGGGCTCCTAATACTGTATGTGGGTATGAGTATACTTCATGTTTCCATTTTTCATGTGCACAATATAGGTCTGGGAGCTTTGGAAACACTCTTACTATTATTAGGGCCCCAATGGGGTTCTCATTCTGGGATTCTGGACTAGCAGGGGCTGTAGGACCACCGGGAGACAAATTACTGTGTGGATGTTCTTAGAATCTTTACCCATAGTGAGAGTGACATTATACCAGCAGGGGCTATAGTAACACTTCTTGTTAACTTGAGGAGACTCATACCTGCAGGGGCTGTAGGAACACTCTTTGTCCTTATAAATGTCAAATCCCCCAGGGGGAAGTTGTGAATTTCTGTATTGACATCCTATAGCAAGTTCCTGCCCTTATCTCCCTTGAATTTCGTTTCCCTTTTACCTCTACCTGACGTCTGTCAAGATCCACTGACAATTCAAGGGCTATTCCCCCAACTTCCACTCATTTTGTCCAACCTTCCCACCCCATATTAATTACCGTAGCATATGCAAATGTTAGAGCAAGCACTGCAAGCAAGGTTATTCTTATATCACCAAAGGTCTTCGTCCTCATGCCAGATTTCGTTGCAGTCTTAGCTTGGTATCAGTAACAGGATGTGCTGTCCAGCTGCCTCCTTCCACCTTCCTGACTCTCATGTGGTAGATCCATGGTCCTACGCCATCTAGCTTTACTGCTGTATAAGTAGTCATTATTACTAAAAATGGACCTTCCCATTTAGGTTCCAGTGAGTCCCGTAACATTTTAACATATAGTCTATCCCCAGGGTTTATCGGATGAACCGGGCCATCTAACCCTCGTGCCCGCATTCCAAAAACAAATTTCTCAATAGCCCTGAGTTGGTTTTGCAGAAATTTCATATATCCTGTAAGACTTTTGTCATGGTTTTATGATTTTTGGTTATCGGTATTCCACATCATAACATCATGTAGTGCACTGGGACTTAAAGTGTTAATGCTCAAGTTCTGGGTACCTGTCTGGAAGAGAAGAACAACTACATACCCCAGGGGGCTTTGCAGTCAGAGAGGAGATATAACCCCTGGCAAGGTCACCTGATGTGCTCTTCTTCCTCGGCTCTCCTCCCTGCTGCTCAACCAGACTGCACATCTCACCTCGGTGTTATGGTGAGGCCTATCCACCTTTTGGAGGCGCGCTCTCATTATATTTGATTTATTAGCTTCAATTCTAATTATATTGTATTACAGTATTGTATGGGAACTGCTGAGTCACGGCCTGAACCTGATTAGTCACCTGAGGCAAGCAATGAGTCAGCCCTGGGAGCACAGGTGAAAGCAATTCACCTGTGCTGCAGGAAGGGGTGGAGCCTGGCTCCACCTCTCCTAGACCCATTTAAGCGCTGACTACTAGTGGGGAAGGATCTCTCTCTCTTCGGAAGATCCACTCCACTGGAGTTTCTTGAGCAAGCCCATGACACGGGTAAGCTTCCTATTTATTCTCTTTGTCTCATTGTGCCTAACTGTCTTGCTTATTTCATTATTATAACATCTTAATATTATTAAATTATAAAATATTCCTTTATATAATTTTCATTGATTATACATTTGGCGAGCCAGGCAGGCAAGCCGAATATACTAAAATTTGCACTATGTCCTTTCTTTGGACTTTCTGTAAATGGTTCAAGGGGGAGAACACTACCCCCCTCGATAAAATAATTCCAGGGCAGATCCCAGGATTTGCAGGATCCCCTTATTATGAATTAGCAACTATCATTGAAAAATGGGGTCCCCTACGTGTTGTGGGAAATGTTTCCCCTTATCGCCTAGCGGATTACTTTCAGGGACTAGGCAAAGATATATTAGTCACTAGAGAAAGACAATTAGCGGCTTCTACAGTGGCATGGCCGCTATTAAACGCTTTAAACAATGCCGAAATAAGGAGTAATACTTTAGTGAATGAAAATGAACTTCTAAAAAATCGTATTGAAAAATTAGAACAGGAACTTGGCGTATTAACAGGAAAAAAACCAGTTCTCTATCTTCCAATAGGTCAAGTTCGTAGTATTTCAATAGATGATGACCAGGCTCCTGAATCAACGGACTGTGTTGATCAGGAAAATAAACAATCTAAATCGGATCTTGAATCTCCAATCTTGACGGATGCACTAGAAGTCCGTCCTGTTATAACTCAAAAAACGAAAAAGGTACAGGACAGACCGGCAGGGGTGCCGCCTGATCAGTGGCCCCCTGCTCAAACACACTTACATGTAACAGCCCGACCATACACAGCAACAGAACTAATGGACTTAGTCCAACGATTCCGGCAGAAACCTAGAGAAAGTGTGCTGGCTTGGTTATTAAGACTATGGGATTCTGGGGCAGAAAGTGTTCTGGTGAATGGCCCCGAAATAGCCAAATTGGCTACAATGACTATCCATCCTGCTCTTAGACAGAGATTATACGCAGGTAATCAATATACTGATGAAAACCATTCTATAATAGAATGGTTAATGGCGGCCTGCCGTATGGTATGGCCCAATAAATCTGATATTCCCTTACATACAGGGATGTGGTCCTCCATGGAGGATCTTCAAAATTACATCCGTGAGCTAGGTGTAAGGGAAGCGATTTATGAAGATACCTTTGATGGCCCTGATCTGGTCAAATTCTCAGCAGGGATGAGAGACCTAATTCTACAACAAGCCCCCTCCCATCTGTATGGCACTTTGGTCTCTATATTAAATCCCCTGGTGGCCTCAGAAGCAGTTGTCCAGCAGGCTGCGCAGTTAGTGGCTGACCTAGGGGAAGCAGAACGCCTGCGGAGTAGGCGCAACATTAGGACACTAGAAGAAGCCGAGGTCTTGCCGGTGACTAAAACCAAAATGCCGGCTACTCGAGCTCCTCAATCGGGACCCATAAGGGTCTCCCGAAAACAAATGTTTAATGATTTAATTCGGGCTGGGGTCCAATTTGCTAAGATTGATGGCCAGCCCAACCATGTCCTTCTCCAACTGTGGAAACAATTAAAGGACAACCAAAAATTTCAAACCTACCCTAAGAAACCAAGGGTAAGGGTTATAAATGAAAGAATGCCAACAACAACATGGAACTTAGAGGATTTCATTGTTCCTAATAGGGAAAAAAAAGCCGCCTCAGGTGTCTCGGGCTACAATGCCTGAGCCACCGGAAGCAAAAGAATTGGACATCGCTCAATTCATGGCGTGACGAGGGATGTTAGTCCCCCTAGGGCCTCCAGACAGGACCGGAGGCCCTATGTAGAATTAACAATTTATTGGTCCCGAAAGAACATTCAAAGGGTTATGGCATTAGTAGACACTGGAGCGGAAACATCAATTGTTTATGGAGATCCAACCAAATTTGAGGGAGACAGAATGATGATTGGTGGCTTTGGGGGACAGACTATTCCTGTCACCCAAACATGGTTAAAACTGGGGGTTGGGCGTCTCCCACCCCGGGAGTATAAGGTATCTATTGCCCCAGTCCAGGAGTACATCTTGGGCATAGATATTCTATGGGGTCTGGCTCTCCAGACAACTGTGGGAGAGTTCAGACTTGGACAGAGATGCATCAGTATCCGGGCGGTGCAGGCAATACTAAGAGGCCATGCGAAACATGGGCCTATTTGCCTGCCGAAACCGCGCCGGATTACTAATGTAAGACAGTACAGACTCCCGGGTGGGCAAGATGAAATATCGAGAACGGTGCAGGAATTAGAAAAAGTGGGTATTATAAGACCTGCACACAGCCCATATAATTCCCCCATATGGCCAGTGCGGAAGTCGGATGGCACATGGAGAATGACAGTGGATTACAGAGAATTAAATAAGGTCACGCCGCCTATTCATGCGGCCGTACCCAATATTGCCTCCCTAATGGATACGTTGAGTAGGGAGATAAAAACCTATCATTGTGTCCTAGATCTAGCAAATGCGTTCTTCAGTATCCCAATTGCTGAGGAATCGCAAGATCAATTTGCATTTACGTGGGGAGGCAGGCAGTGGACCTTTCAGGTCCTGCCACAGGGGTACGTGCATTCACCAACGTATTGTCACAATCTAGTGGCGCGTGACCTGGCTGATTGGAAAAAACCTGATGATGTTAACCTGTATCATTATATTGATGATCTCCTGCTGACATCCGACTCACTGGAGGCAGTTGGGCAAGCGGCAGATTCATTAACCGCCTACTTACAGCAGAGGGGATGGGCTATAAATCCCCAAAAGGTGCAAGGTCCGGGCCTATCTGTAAAATTCCTGGGGGTGGTTTGGTCAGGAAAGACCCAAGTACTACCCAGTGCTGTCATAGATAAGGTTCAGGCGTTCCCAGTCCCTACAACATCGAAGCAGCTGCAAGAGTTTCTAGGTATACTGGGTTACTGGCGTTCCTTTATACCTCACCTAGCGCAGCTGCTAAGGCCACTATATAGACTCACAAAAAAGGGGCAGTTATGGGACTGGGGGAAAACAGAACAGGATGCTTTCCAACAGGCAAAACTGGCAGTTAAACAAGCCCAGGCATTGGGTATATTCGATCCTACCCTCCCAGCTGAATTGGATGTTCATGTTACTCAAGATGGCTTTGGCTGGGGCCTGTGGCAACGCCAGAGTTCTGTTCGGACCCCCATTGGTTTTTGGTCTCAGGTCTGGCATGGAGCAGAAGAAAGATATAGTATGATTGAAAAACAGTTATTGGCTGCCTACTCAGCATTACAGGCAGTAGAGCCAATAACCCAAACAGCTGAAGTTATAGCGAAGACCACTCTGCCGATTCAGGGGTGGGTGAAAGATCTGACCCACCTTCCTAAGACAGGGGTGGCCCAAGCACAAACAGTGGCGCGATGGGTCGCTTACCTCAGCCAAAGGAGCAGTCTGTCTTCATCACCCTTAAAAGAAGAGCTTCAGAAGATCCTAGGTCCAGTGACCTATCACTGTGATGCACCAAAAGAAACACTGGTCGCTCCACCAGAGAAGAGTCCTGTTCAGGAGGGGAAATATCCTATCCCTGAAGATGCCTGGTATACAGATGGGTCCAGCAAGGGCAACCCGAGCAAGTGGAGAGCGATAGCATACCATCCTTCGACCGAGACAATCTGGTTTGACGAGGGGGATGGTCAGAGCAGCCAATGGGCGGAACTGCGAGCCGTGTGGATGGTTATAACCAAGGAACCCGGTGATGGTATCCTGAATATCTGTACAGACAGTTGGGCTGTGTACCGGGGGCTCACTCTTTGGATTGCACAGTGGGCCACCCAAGAATGGACTATCCACGCCCGACCAATCTGGGGCAAAGACATGTGGTTAGACATATGGAATACAGTCAAACACAGGACTATATGTGTCTACCATGTTTCTGGTCATCAGCCCCTACAGTCACCGGGAAATGATGAAGCTGACACGCTGGCCCGAGTTCGATGGATTGAGAATTCACCATCTCAGAACATCGCCCGTTGGTTACATCAGAAGCTACGACATGCGGGACAAATGACAATGTGGGCAGCTGCTAAAGCATGGGGACTGCCCATACAACTACCTGACATGGTCCAGGCATGCCAGGATTGCGATGCTTGCTCTAAGATGAGACCGAGATCATTGCCCGAAACGACAGCCCATCTTGCTAGAGGACACAATCCTCTCCAGCGATGGCAGGTCGATTACATTGGGCCCCTTCCTCGGTCTGAGGGGGCGAGATATGCCCTGACCTGCGTCGACACTGCAAGTGGGCTACTGCAGGCCTATCCAGTACCAAAAGCAAACCAGGCATATACCATCAAGGCACTGACTAAACTGATGTCTGCCTACGGGACACCTCAAGTCATTGAGAGCGACCAAGGGACTCATTTTACTGGTGCAACGATACAGCGCTGGGCAGAAGAAAACAACATCGAATGGCGATTCCATCTGCCATATAATCCAACGGGGGCAGGCCTCATTGAACGTTATAATGGTATTCTTGAGGCTGCCCTGAAGACAGACTCCCAGTCCCTGCAGGGGTGGACGAAAAGACTGTATGAAACCTTGCGGGACCTGAATGAAAGACCCCGAGACGGCAGACCCAGTGCCCTGAGAATGATGCAGACAACATGGGCCACCCCGCTTAGGATCCAAATTACGGGCACTGATTATCAGGTAAGACCCCAGATTGGTAATGAAAATAATCTTCTGCTCCCTGCCCCTGAGAATTTAGAACCAGGCACCCATAGAATAAAATGGCCTTGGAAGGTGCAGGTAGGACCCAAGTGGTGTGGCCTACTTGCACCTTGGGGGAGATTGTTGGAGGTGGGAGGCTCAGTAGTCCCTCCAGTAATAGGTACATGGCCTACTGATATTGTGGTCAACACTCCGATCTTCATTGCTAAAGGGACCCCCATCATGTCCCTATGGCAGATCAGGACACCTCCTTTGGTGCCTGACATAGTTATGCAGCCGCAGACATCTGGCCAGAAGGTGTGGTACAGGCGGCCGGGACGTGCCCCAGTACAAGCGGAAGTGTTGACCCAGGGTAGAAATACGGCCTGTATCTTGCCCTGGAGAGCAGACCTTCCCCTCCTGGTACCCTTGAAACATCTGTATTACTCCCCGTGAGTCTTCGAGCCTTCAGGATCACCGGAAGGAACGAAATGCCATCAAAGCGTTCCAGTGTTACAGTCAGATCACGTGTGACACCCGGTGATGGCCTATATGGGACTGATGGAACATAAGACGGACCTGCACCTGATGACCGCATGCCTCCAGTAACTTCATCGAGCACTGGCCCATACAAGAATATCAACGTTCACCAATCGTCACCTGTCTTGAATTGTACCAACATGCGTCGCGATATAGTGGGTCTCTGTATTAGGAAAAGCTTACCCATTAGTCAGCCTAATCATTGGTTCATGCTGTGAAGGGGTGGAGTGTATGGGAACTGCTGAGTCACAGCCTGAACCTGATTAGTCACCTGAGGCAAGCAATGAGTCAGCCCTGGGAGCACAGGTGAAAGCAATTCACCTGTGCTGCAGGAAGGGGTGGAGCCTGGCTCCACCTCTCCTAGACCCATTTAAGCGCTAACTACCAGTGGGGAAGGATCTCTCTCTCTTCGGAAGATCCACTCCACTGGAGTTTCTTGAGCAAGCCCACGACACGGGTAAGCTTCCTATTTATTCTCTTTGTCTCATTGTGCCTAACTGTCTTGCTTATTTCATTATTATAACATCTTAATATTATTAAATTATAAAATATTCCTTTATATAATTTTCATTGATTGTACAGTTGTAAAGGTGCGCCATGTAGATGCTCATGTGCCCAAGAATCGGGCTACTGAAGAACAGCAAAATAACCATCAGGTAGATCGAGCTGCCAAAATTGAGGTGGCTCAAATAGACCTGGACTGGCAGAACAAGGGTGAATTATTTCTAGCTCGGTGGGCCCATGAGACCTCCGGTCACCAAGGATGAGATGCAACATACAAATGGGCTAAAGACCGAGGGGTGGACTTAACTATGGATGCTGTTGCACAGGTTATTCATGACTGTGACACATGCGCTACAATCAAACAAGCCAAGAGGATGAAACCTCTTTGGGGGGAAGGGCGATGGCAAAAGTATAAATATGGGGAGGCATGGCAGGTTGATTCTATCACCTTGCCACGATCTCGCAGTGGTAAGTGTTATGTGCTTACCATGGTGGAGGCAACCACTGGGTGGCTTGAAACATATGCAGTACCCCATGCTACCGCCCGAAACGCCATATTAGGTCTTGAGAAACAAGTCCTGTGGCGACATGGCACCCCAGAAAGAATTGAGTCGGATAATGGGACTCATTTCAAAAATTCTCTTGTAAATACTTGGGCCAAAGATCATGGCATGGAGTGGATTTATCATATCCCCTATCATGCTCCAGCTTCTGGTAAAATTGAACGCTACAATGGGTTGTTAAAAACCATGTTGAAAGCAATGGGTGGCGGAACATTTAAGCATTGGGAGGAGCACTTGGCAGAAGCCACCTGGTTGGTCAATACTAGAGGATCGATCAATCGTGATGGTCCTGCTAGCTCCCTACTTACTGTCAAGGGAGATAAGGTCCCTGTAGTTCATGTAAAGAACATGCTGGGAAAAGCGGTTTGGGTCTTTCCAGCTTCTGGGAAGGGCAAACCTCTTCGTGGAACTGTTTTTGCCCAGGGACCTGGGTCCACTTGGTGGGTGATGCAGAAAAATGGGGATGTTCAATGTGTACCACAAGGGAATTTGATGTTGGGGGAGTGCAGTCAGTAATTCCATGTATATATATAGGTTTGTGTGTGCGCGTGTTTAGTGTTTGGTAATTATATTTTGTTTGTATATGTTAAGCATGATGTCGTGATGTAGAATAAGGGGTGGAATGTCATGGTTTTGTGATTTTTGGTTTTCGGTATTCCACATCATAACATCATGTCGGGCTCTGGGAATTTAATTGTTAATGCTCAAGCTCTGGTTACCTGCCTGGAAGAGAAGAACTACATTCCCCAGGGGACTTTGCGGTCACAGAGAGTCTCGAGATATAACTCCTGGCAAGGTCACCTGATGCGCTCTTCTTTTGCCTGCTCTTCGTCGGCTCTCCGCCCTTTTCTCCCTGCTGCTCAACTGGACTGCACATCTCACCTCAGCCCTCCGCGTTGTGGTGAGGCCTACCCACCTTTCGGACATTCTCTCTCTCATTATATTTGATTTATTAGCTTTCATTTTAATTATATTGTATTATAGTGTGTTATCTTGCATTCCGATACTTTATTTAGTAAATTAGTTTGTTTCTCCTCAGATCGTTGCTGCTGTTTTTAATTATTTTGGGGTCCCCTGTTCCCTTTTTTTTCCGGAGGCGCGGATCTGTGGATCCCTCCGCCCCGCTAGTCACGGAACTGGGCCGAACCAGCCCGTAAACCGTTGACAATCTTGCATTCTGATGTCTTATTTAGTAAATTAATTTGTTTCTTCTCAGATCATTGCTGCTGCTTTGTTTTAAGGCCCATCTCCTTATCCTTTTCCTCTTTTTACCTTTTTTTTTCTGGGGCGCGGATCCATGAGTCCTTCAGCCCTGCTAGCCTCAGAACCAGGCCAAACCATTCTTGCTGGAGAATGCGAGCATAGGCCGCTTTTTGGCTTTTAGAACGAATCTCTCTCTGTTCTCAGAGAGCTTCGTTAGGAAAGTTTATCTCTGTTGTAGGTGCTTACTGAAGACTTGACCTTGACAGTCCAGGAGGACTGCCAATATTCTGGGATATTTGTAAACATTGAGCACTGCTATCTTGCTTTTGTAAAGAGAAAAAAAGAAGCTTTCTCTTGTAAAACTGCTTTTCAAGGGAATGCATTCCATTGCTTTTTCTTTCTTAATGCTCAGAACGTACTGGGCCTTAGTTAAGTTATCCATTCTGCTTTATGGCGCTATAGTTTGTCATGGTTTTGGTTTTTTTTTGATTTTCAATATTCCACATCAAAAACATCATGTACTGGAATTAAAGTGTTAAGGCTCTAATTCTACGTACCTATCCCTATACATTACGGAAGTCATGGGATCTGACCCTTCCGGGGGGCGGGGGGCGGTCTCTTACTGCCTGGCAGTGGGTGCTGGAGGGTGCTTTCCTAGCCGTTCCAAGCTTTTTCAGGTTTGACTCGGTCTCGGGAACTCTCTCTCATATCTTATTTGATTTATTAGACTCAATTTCAATTAGATTGTATTATATTGTATTATTTTGCATTCCGATATCATAGTTAGTAAAATAAGTTTACCTCCATAGATTGTTGCCACTGTTTTTTTTTTTTCCCCCCCTTCCTTCCCATTTTGTGGGGCCAGGCGGGGGGTGGGGAGGGCAGGGGCCTACTGCCCCCCTGTCACGGGCATAAACTGATCTGGTTAACTCCGTGACAGATTTTGGTGGAGGATGCGGGCATAGCTGCTTTTTTGTGTGTGTGTGTGTGTTTTTGGCTCTTAGAACGAATCTCGCTCTCTGCTCTTAGAGAGCTTCGTTAGGGAGCATTATCAGTAGTTCAGGTTTTTGTGCTGGAAAACTTGACCTTGAAAGACCAGGCGTACTGCCAGTATTCTGGGATATTTGTAAACTTTGAGCACTGCTTAGTCTGGGTAGTGCCTTTTTTTCCTTCCCCCCCCCCCTCTCTTGTTAGTTTCAATTCATTAACCCTTTTTGAGCAGAAACCAGCGATGAACCCATTCTTTTTCGTGGGAGTGCTGAGTAAGGGATTAAAAGCTATGGTGTTCGTCACGACCTACTGGTCAATCATCAATGCCATGATTACTTGTTGTGGAATTGTGTTCATATATAATCAAATAAGGGCACTGACGGAGACGCCTGTATGGTACCTATATTGGTACCTATATGCAATGTTTAATATGAATTTTGACACTTGCATCCCGGATGGAATGGCTAATTTCACAAGCAACTACATCCCAAATGGGATAACTAGTTTTACAAACCACACGATGTTCAAACCAGTTTCCAGGTTTTCCTTTCGGTTTATCAGACGTTTTTCCAATGCTGAGTTAATTTTCATGCTTGTGGTCGCATTAGTCCTGTTCATATCAGTCTTCCTGAATGTATTTCTATACAGGACTGTAAGGACTATAATTAAGCAGAAGGAGTCTCCTCCAAAACCAGAGAATGCTGACTGGCAGGGAATATGGAGAGGTTTAGGACAAATCTTAGAAGCATGGGGACCCGCAATGTCATGGGATTTCACTCTTGAGCACCTGTGGGATCCCCAGAAACTTAGCCAATATTTGAGCCAGGGGCAGTGCGGCTCAGGTAAATCTAAGGAGGTACAACTTATTTGGGGTTTGGCTTGTGCTTACCGTGCCATATATAATACTGTTTTGGAGAGAGAGAGTTTCCGAGCTGAGGTTCAAGCCAAAGGGGAGAATCTCCAAGTCAAATCTGATCAATTACAGGAGACACCAGTAACAATATCAGTTGCCCCTGTGGAGGGCAAGAAATGGAAACGAGTGTCCTCGCGTCTAGAACGGAAAAAAGAAGAAGAGGAGGAGGAGGTGGAGGAAGATCCAGGTGAGGGGCCCTCCTCGGAACCACCAAAATCAAGAAAGGCAAAAGGAAAAACGAAGAGACATGCAGAAGAGAGTGATGAAGAGGAAGTTTCTATTACTACTCGTCGGCCTCTGAAGATGACTGAAATCCAAGGCTCAAGAAAGGAATTTATACGGCGCCCAAATGAAACTATCGTTTCCTGGTTAGTTCGCTGCTGGGACGGCGGGGCCAGTAGCTTGTCTCTAGATGGTAATGAAGCTCGCCAACTAGGAGCCATTGCCAGAGATCCAGCTATTGACAGAGCAATTAGTCGATGTCTGGATGAGGCTGCCTCCCTCTGGGAACGAATATTAGCAGCCGTGAAGGAAAGGTACCCCTTCAAAAGCGGCTTGAAGCCTGTGACGAAAAGATGGGATACAGTTGAACAGGGTATCCAGTATTTGAGGGAAATAGCCGTGGTGGAAATGTTGTATGACCCTAACTGTGTTTTTTAACGACCCACAAAGCCATGATCCTGAGAAAGTGAGGACAACGCGTGAAATGTGGCAACAACTCACATCAACAGCACCAGCCAGATACGCCCCTGCACTATTGGCAGCATCTGACAGATATGAGGACCGACAGAGAAGCCCCTTAGTTTATGAATTGATTCTTACGCTCCAAAGCTATGAACAACAGCTACCCCCAACTCGCGCCGCTATCGCCGCCATCTCACAAATGACGGAGCAACTGAATAAAGTGCAAGAGCAAGTGTCTTCACTGATGAATCGTGACAAACCTGTAGAAGTATCAGAAACGCTTGATGAAGATCAGAATAGTCAAAAGAGTCTACTGAAGGAGATAAAGGAGATGATGGAACAAGTGTGGATCCAACAAACTAAAGACGATGAACCCTCCTTCTCAGGTGCAAAATCAAAAATCTCAGCTGTTAGAGGCAAACGCTCTCCAGCTCCAGGAAGGAATCCTACATCGCGACTTGCCTTGTGGCGTTACTTACGTGACCATGGAGAAGAAGACATGAGGAAGTGGCACGTCCAAGCTACTCACGTACTACGAGCACGGGTGAGAGAAGTACAAAGCAGATCAACCGCCAGTGCAGGTGCTGCGGTTACCACAGGTAATGAATAGGGGGCCCTGCCCTCAGTCAGGGGGGGGAAAGGGATAATAGAGTTTATTGGACTGTGTGGATCCGATGGCCTGGCACATCAGAACCACTGAAATATAAGGCACTGGTGGATACCGGTGCACAGTGCACTCTGATGCCCTCGACTTATGAAGGGACAGAATCAATCCATATTTCTGGAGTGACTGGGGGCTCTCAAGAATTGACTGTGTTGGAGGCCGAGATAAGCCTCACTGGTAGGAACTGGCAAAAGCACCCTATTGTGACTGGTCCAGGGGCTCCATGTATACTTGGTATTGATTACCTCAGAAGGGGGCATTTCAAGGATCCTAAGGGGTATCGATGGGCCTTTGGAATAGCTGCTGTAGACACAAACAACATTAAGCAGCTGTCTGTTTTGCCTGGCCTGTCAGAAGATCCGTCTGTTGTGGGGTTGCTACAAGTAAAAGAGCAACAGGTACCAATTGCTACAAAAACGGTGCACAGACGGCAGTACCGCACCAACAGGGATTCCTTGCTCCCCATTCATAAGTTGATTCGTCAACTAGAGAGTCAGGGAGTGATCAGCAAAACTCACTCGCCTTTTAACAGCCCCATATGGCCAGTGCGTAAAGCCAGTGGAGAATGGAGGCTGACGGTGGATTACCGTGGCCTGAATGAAGTCACACCCCCACTGAGTGCTGCTGTGCCGGACATGTTAGAACTCCAGTATGAACTGGAGTCAAAAGCAGCCAAATGGTATGCCACCATTGACATTGCTAATGCCTTTTTCTCCATTCCTTTGGCCAAAGAATGTAGGCCACAGTTCGCTTTCACCTGGAGGGGTGTTCAGTATACTTGGAACCGTTTGCCCCAGGGGTGGAAACACAGCCCGACCATTTGCCATGGGTTGATCCAAACTGCACTGGAACAGGGCAGTGCCCCTGAGCACTTGCAGTACATTGATGACATCGTTGTGTGGGGTGATACAGCAGAGGAAGTCTTCACAAAAGGAGAGCAAATAATCCAGATCCTTCTGTGTGCTGGTTTTGCTATTAAGCGGAGCAAAGTGAAAGGACCTGCTCAGGAGATTCAGTTCCTGGGTATAAAGTGGCAAGATGGCCGTCGTCACATCCCGACAGATGTGATCGACAAAATCACTGCTATGTCTCCACCCACTAGTAAGAAAGAGACACAATCTTTTTTGGGTGTAGTGGGCTTTTGGAGAATGCATGTTCCAAACTATAGCTTCATTGTAAGCCCCCTTTATCATGTGACGCGAATGAAGAATGAGTTTTCATGGGGCCCTGAGCAGCAGCAGGCTTTTGAACAGATCAAACAGGAGATAGCCCGTGCCGTGGCCTTAGGGCCAGTACAGACAGGGCAGGATGTGAAGAACATCCTCTATACTGCTGCTGGAGAGAAAGGTCCCACTTGGAGTTTGTGGCAAAGAGCCTCAGGAGAGACCCGAGGCCGACCCCTGGGATTCTGGAGTCGGGCCTACAGGGGGTCGGAAGAAGGCTACACTCCAACCGAAAAGGAGATCTTAGCCGCGTATGAGGGGTTTCGGGCTGCTTCTGAAGTGGTCGGTACTGAAACACAGCTTCTTCTGGCACCTCGACTACCAGTGCTGAACTGGATGTTTAAAGGAAAGGTTCCCCCCACCCATCACGCAACTGATGCCACTTGGAGTAAGTGGATTGCGTTGATTACGCAACGAGCGCGGATGGGGAACCTCAGCCGTCCAGGAATCCTAGAGGTCATCATGGACTGGCCTGAAGGTAAAAAGTTTGGAACATCACCAGCAGAAAGAAGTATCACGAGCTAAAGAGGCCCCACCATACAACGAATTACCAGAAAATGAAAGAAAATATGCCCTGTTCACTGATGGATCGTGTCGTATTGTGGGAAAGCATCGCAGATGGAAAGCTGCTGTGTGGAGCCCCACACGACAAGTTGCGGAGGCCACCGAAGGGAAAGGAGAATCAAGCCAATTTGCAGAGGTAAAGGCTGTCCAACTGGCCTTGGATGTTGCTGAACGGGAGAGGTGGCCAACGCTTTATCTTTACACTGACTCATGGATGGTGGCAAATGCTCTATGGGGGTGGTTACAGCAGTGGGAGCAAAATAACTGGCAAAGAAGGGGTAAACCTATTTGGGCTGCTGAACTGTGGAAAGATATTGCTGCCCGAATAAAGAATATTGTTGTAAAGGTGCGCCATGTAGATGCTCATGTGCCCAAGAGTCGGGCTACTGAAGAACAGCAAAATAACCACCAGGTGGACCGAGCTGCCAAAATTGAGGTGGCTCAGGTAGACCTGGACTGGCAGAACAAGGGTGAATTGTTTCTAGCTCGGTGGGCTCATGAGACCTCGGGCCATCAGGGGAGAGATGCAACATATAAGTGGGCTAGAGACCGAGGGGTGGACTTAACTATGGATGCTATTGCACAGGTTATTCATGACTGTGAGACATGTGCCATAATCAAACAAGCCAAGAGGATGAAACCACTCTGGGAGGAAGGGCGATGGCAAAAGTACAAATACGGAGAGGCATGGCAGGTTGATTATATCACTTTGCCACGATCTCGCAGTGGTAAGTGTTATGTGCTTACCATGGTGGAGGCAACCACTGGGTGGCTTGAAACATATGCAGTACCCCATGCTACCGCCCGAAACACCATACTAGGTCTTGAGAAACAAGTCCTGTGGCGACATGGCACCCCAGAAAGAATTGAGTCAGATAATGGGACTCATTTCAAAAATTCTCTTGTAAATACTTGGGCCAAAGATCATGGCATTGAGTGGATTTACCATATTCCCTACCATGCACCAGCCTCTGGTAAAATTGAACGATACAATGGGTTGTTAAAAAACTATGCTGAAAGCAATGGGTGGCGGAACATTTAAGCACTGGGAGAAGCGTTTGGCAGAAGCCACCTGGTTAGTCAATACCAGAGGATCTATCAATCGTGATGGTCCTACCCAGTCCAGCTCCCTACATACCGTAGAGGGAGATAAGGTCCCTGTTGTACATGTAAAGAGCATGTTGGGAAAAGCGGTTTGGGTTCTTCCAGCTTCTGGAAAGGGCAAACCTCTCCGCGGAACTGTTTTTGCCCAGGGACCTGGGTCCACTTGGTGGGTAATGCAGAAGAATGGGGATGTTCAATGTGTACCACAAGGAAATTTGATGCTGGGGGAGTGCAGACAGTAATTTTATGTATATGTATATAGACGTGTGTGTGTGATGCATTTTTAATCTTTGTTTTGTTTGTATATGTATGTATATATATATATATATATTAAGCATGATGTAGTGATGTAGAATAAGGGGTGGAATGTCATGGTTTTGGTTTTTTTTTTGATTTTCAATATTCCACATCAAAAACATCATGTACTGGAATTAAAGTGTTAAGGCTCTAATTCTACGTACCTATCCCTATACATTACGGAAGTCATGGGATCTGACCCTTCCGGGGGGCGGGGGGCAGTCTCTTACTGCCTGGCAGTGGGTGCTGGAGGGTGCTTTCCTAGCCGTTCCAAGCTTTTTCAGGTTTGACTCGGTCTCGGGAACTCTCTCTCATATCTTATTTGATTTATTAGACTCAATTTCAATTAGATTGTATTATATTGTATTATTTTGCATTCCGATATCATAGTTAGTAAAATAAGTTTACCTCCATAGATTGTTGCCGCTGTTTTTTTCCTTTTCCCCCTTCCTTCCCATTTTGTGGGGCCTGGGGGGGGGGGGGGTGGGCTGGGGCCTACTGCCCCCCTGTCACGGGCATAAACTGATCTGGTTAACTCCGTGACATAGTTATATATAATTAATTGAATACTCTGATGGAAATACCTACCTGGTATCTGTATGCAGTGTGGCATACAACTCCAGAGGGAGTTGCTAATTCTACAGAGCTTGTGGTTTTTAAACAGTCTCCCAGTCTCTCCTTTATACGGGTTTTGAATGCTCATCCAATGATTGTGATAACCTTGCTGTCAGTCTCCCTGAATGTACTTGTCATCATTTCACTCAGTATCTGTATTTATCATATTTTGAAGAAGCCTTCTCCAAAGCCAGAGAATACTGAGTGGCAGGGAGTATGGAGGGTCTTGGGAGAGACTTTAGAGAGATGGACATCTTCGGTGTCATGGGATTTTACTTCTGAACATCTGCAAGATCCTGAGAGCCTAGGCAGATATTTGAGACAGGAATGTTGCAGCTCAGGCAGATCTGAGGAGGCACAAATTATTTGGGCCCTGGTTAATACTTATCATGCCTTATTCAATACTATCCGAGAGTGGGGGAGAGTAACTGAAACTGAAAGGGAGAGTGTCCAAGTTGAAAGGGAAATAAGATCGCTGTCACCAATACCCAGGACGATAACAATAAGCCCTGAAAGAGTAGGAGGTGAGGAAGACATCATCACCATTCCCACTCGGCCTCTAAAACTGACTGAAATTTGAGGTCTGAGGAAAGACTTTTCATGCCACCCAAATGAGCCTATTGTCACCTGGTTACTTCGAGGTTGGGACCGTGGAGCAAACAGTGTGTCGCTAGATAGTAGAAAAGCTCGCCAACTGGGTGGCATTGCTAGGGACTTAGCCATTGACAGAGGCATTAGTACATGCCAGAACCAGGCCTTCACCCTCTGGAAGAGAATGTTGTTAGCTGTAAAAGAAAGATACCCCTTCAAAGATGATCTGATGCCTGAGAAAAAGAAATGGACTGATATGGAAAAAGGCATCCATTATTTGAGAGAATATGCCGTGATGGAATTGTTACATAACCCCAGCTTCGTTCCTGATGATCCAGACCAAGAGCATGATCCTGAGATAGTCAGGTCTACACCAAATATGTGGCATAAATTCACAAGAACTGCACCAGAAAAGTACACCAGTACATTAGCAACTATGTATGGCAGAGGGGAAAGAAGACCGCTTATACATGAACTAATTAATAGACTTCAAGACTTTGAGTTACATTTAACCCCTCTATGAGCTTGTGTTTCAGCCATTTCAAAGGTAGATGAAAAACTGGACAGAATGGAGAAAAATAAAGAAGATATGATAGACAGACTGTCTACTGTGGTTTATTCTGATGGCACCAGTGAATCCATGGTGGTATCAGATACACCTGATGGGGATCAGGATTCTCAAAACAGCCTACTGGAGGGGCTGATCAAACTGGTTTCCCCCAACCTGCATCATCCAACGTCTCAGCTACTAAAAGAAGAGGTAAGACTACGTTGCGTATGGCCTAGTGGCATTACCTACATGACCACGGAG
The DNA here is from genome assembly GCA_036346035.1 of Crossoptilon crossoptilon. Taxonomy (NCBI): domain Eukaryota; kingdom Metazoa; phylum Chordata; class Aves; order Galliformes; family Phasianidae; genus Crossoptilon; species Crossoptilon crossoptilon. The sequence goes on along the minus strand of JARXNR010000023.1, from coordinate 45,457 downwards.
AAGACATGAAGAAGTGGCATAAAAAACTCAGTCCTGCATTTCAGGCACGGGTAAAATATTTACAAGACAGATCAACCACCAAGGTGAACTTCTCCAAAAAGTTGACTGCATTAGGTGCTGTGGCACATGACAAAAGCTGTAATAACAACAGAGGAAACAAATAGAGAGGCCCTGCCCCCAGCACAGGGGGGAAAGGAACAATAGAGTGAATCGGACTGTGTGGATTAGATGGCCTGGCACATCAGAACCACAGAAATATAAGGCACTGGTAGGAACTGGTGCACAGTGCACTCTGATGCTCTCAAGTCATGAAGGGACAGAGTAAATTTATATTTCTGGGGTGACTGAGGATTCACAAGAGTTGACTATGTTGCAGACGGAAATAAGCCTCACTGGTAAAGACTGGCAAAAACATCCTATTGTGACTGCCCCAGGGGCTTCATGCATACTTAGTATTGATTACCTCAGAAGGGGATATTTTAATGATCACAAGGGTTATTAATGGGCTGCTGTGCCGGACATGTTAGAACTCCAGTATGAACTGGAGTCAAAAACAGCCGAATGGTATACCACCATTGACATTGCTAACACCTTCTTTTCCATTCCTTTCTGCATCACCCACCAAGTGGACCCAGGTCCCTGGGCAAAAACAGTTCGATGGAGAGGTTTGCCCTTCCCAGAAGCTGGAAAGACCCAAACCGCTTTTCTAACATCCTATTTACGTGTACTACAGGGACCTTATCTCCCTCTACTGTATGCAGGGATCTGGATTGGGTAGGACCATCACGACTGATAGATCCTCTGGTATTGACTAACCAGGTGGCTTCTGCCAAATGCTTCTCCCAATGCTTAAATGTTCCGCCACCCGTTGCTTTCAACATGGTTTTTAACAACCCATTGTAGCGTTCAATTTTACCAGAGGCTGGTGCATGATAGGGGATATGATAAATCCACTCCATGCCATGATCTTTGGCCCAAGTATTTACAAGAGAATTTTTGAAATGAGTCCCATTATCTGACTCAATTCTTTCTGGGGTGCCATGTCGCCACAGAACTTGTTTCTCGAGACCCAATATGGTGTTTCGGGCGGTAGTATGGGGTACTGCATATGTTTCAAGCCACCCAGTGGTTGCCTCTACCATAGTAGGCACGTAACACTTACCACTGCGAGATCGTGGCAAGGTGATAGAATCAACCTGCCATGCCTCCCCATATTTATACTTTTGCCATCGCCCTTCCTCCCAGAGTGGTTTCAGCCTCTTGGCTTGTTTAATTGTGGCACATGTGTCACAGTCATGAATAACCTGTGCAATAGCGTCCACCCCTCGGTCTCTAGCCCATTTGTATGTTGCATCCCTCCCTTGATGGCCTGAGGTCTCATGGGCCCACCGAGCTAGAAATAATTCACCCTTGTTCTGCCAGTCCAGGTCTATTTGAGCCACCTCAATTCTGGCAGCTCGGTCTACCTGATGGTTATTTTGCTGTTCTTCAGTAGCCCGACTCTTGGGCACATGAGCATCTACATGGCGTACCTTCACGACCATATTCTTTATTTGGACAACAATATCTTTCCACAGTTCAGCAGCCCAAATAGGTTTACCCCTTCTTTGCCAGTTATTTTGCTCCCACTGCTGTAACCACCCCCATAGAGCATTTGCCACCATCCATGAGTCAGTGTAAAGATAAAGCATTGGCCACCTCTCCCGTTCGGCAACATCTAATGCCAGCTGGACAGCCTTTACCTCTGCGAACGGACTTGATTCTCCTCTTTCTTCGGTGGCCTCTGATACTTCTTGTGTGGGGCTCCACACAGCAGTCTTCCATCTGCGATGCTTCCCCACAATATGACACGATCCATCCGTGAACAGGGCATATTTCTTTTCATTTTCTGGTATTTCATTGTACGGCGGGGCCTCTTTAGCACGTGTGTCATGGTTTTACGTTTTTTGGTTTTTAGTATTCCACATCATAACATCATGTAGTGCACTGGGAATTAAAGTGTTAATGCTCCAGTTCCAGGTACCTGTCCCTGTACATTATGGAAGTCATGGGATCTGACCCTTCCAGGTGGGGCGGTCTCTTACTGCCTGGCAGTGGGTGCTGGAGGGTGCTTTCCTAGCTGTTCCAAGCTTTTCAGGTTTGACTCGGTCTCAGGAGCTCTCTCTCTCTCCTATCTTATTTATTAGTCTCAATTTCAATTAGATTGTATTATATTGTGTTATCTTGCATTCCAATATCATAGTTAGTAAAATAAGTTTACCTCCATAGATTGTTGCCGCTGTTTTTTTTCCCTCCCTTCCTTCCTTCCTACCTTCCTTCCCATTTTGTGGGGCCTGGGGGGTTGGGGGGCAGGGGCCTACTGCCCCCCTGTCACGGGCATAGATTGATCTAGTTAACTCTGTGACAGATTTTGGTGGAGAATGCGGGCATAGCTGCTTTTTAGCTTTTAGAACCAATCTCTCTCTCTGCTCTTAGAGAGCTTCGTTAGGGAGCATTATCAGTAGTTCAGGTTTTTGTGCTGGAAAACTTGACCTTGAAAGACTAGGCATACTGCCAGTATTCTGGGATATTTGTAAACTTTGAGCACTGCTTAGTCTGGGAAGTGCCTTTTTCCTTTTTTTTCCTTCCTCTTGTAAGCTTCAATTCATTAACCCCTTTTTAGCAGATACCAGCGATGAAGCCACTCTTTATCATGGAGGCGTTGTGTAAGGGATTAAAAGCTATGGTGTTACTTGAGACCTACTGGCCAATCATCAGTGTCATAATTACTTTTTGTGGAATTGTGTTCATATATAACCAAATAAGGGCACTGACGGAGACACCTGTGTGGTACCTATATTGCTACCTATATGCAATGTGGTATGATATGAAATTTCACATTTACATCCCAAATGGAATAACTAATTTTACAAACAACACGATGTTCAGACCAGTTTCCAGGTTTTCCTCTCAGTTTGTCAGACATTTTTCAAATCCTGAATTAATGCTCAGTTTGGTGTGCGTGTTAACAGTCTCCCTGAAAGTATTCCAAGGCACTTGTGATAAGGGGGAAGATTCTCCTCCAAAACCAGAGAATGCTGACTGGCAGGGAATATGGAGAGGTTTAGGAAAAATCTTAGGAGCATGGGGACCCGCAATGTCATGGGATTTCACTCTTGAGCACCTGTGGGATCCCCAGAAACTTAGCCAGTATTTGAGTCAGGGACGGTGCGGCTTACGTAAATCTAAGGAGGTACAACTTATTTGGGGTTTGGCTTGTGCTTACCGTGCCCTATATAATACTGTTTTGGAGAGAGAGAGTTTCCGAGCTGAGGTTCAAGCCAAAGGGGAGAATCTCCAAGTCAAATCTGATCAATTGCAGGAGACACCAGTAACAATATCAGTTGCCCCTGTGGAGGGCAAGAAATGGAAACGAGTGTCCTCGCGTCTAGAACGGAAAAAAGAAGAAGAGGAGGAGGAGGTGGAGGAAGATCCAGGTGAGGGGCCCTCCTCGGAACCACCAAAATCAAGAAAGGCAAAAGGAAAAACTAAGAGACATGCAGAAGAGAGTGATGAAGAGGAAGTTTCTATTACTACTCGTCGGCCTCTGAAGATGACTGAAATCCAAGGCTCAAGAAAGGAGTTTACACGGCGCCCAAATGAAACTATCGTTTCCTGGTTAGTTCGCTGTTGGGACGGCAGGGCCAGTAGCTTGTCTCTAGATGGTAAGGAAGCTTGCCAACTAGGAGCCATTGCCAGAGATCGAGCTATTGACAGAGGAACTAGTCGATGTCTGGATGGGGCTGCCTCCCTCTGGGAACGAATGTTAATAGCCGTGAAGGAAAGGTACCCCTTCAAAGACGGCTTGAAGCCTGTGATGAACAGCTGGGATACAGTTGAAAAGGGTATCCAGTATTTGAGGGAAACAGCTGTGATGGAAATGTTGCATGACCGTAACTGTGTTCTTAACGACCCACGCCAAGACCACGACCCTGAGAAAGTGAGGACGACGCCTGAAATATGGCAGAAACTCACATCAACAGCACCAGCCAGATACGCCCCTGCACTATTGGCAGCATCTGACAGATATGAGGACCAACAGAGAAGCCCCTTAGTTTTTGAATTGATTCTTCCGCTCCAAAGCTATGAACAACAGCTACCCCCAACTCACGCCTCCATTTCCACCATCTCACAATAACGGACCAACTGAATGAAATGCAGGAGCAAGTGTCTTTACTGATTAATCGTGACAAACCTGTAGTAGTATCATAAATGCTTGATGATGATCAGAATAATCAAAAGAGTCTAATGAAGGAGCTGATCAAACTATTGCGAATCCAACTAATTAAAGATGATGAACCCTCCTTCTCACGTGCACCATCAAAAATCTCAGCTGTTAGAGGCAAACGCTTTCCAGCTCCAGTAAGGAATCCTACATCGCGAATTGCCTTGTGGCGTTACTTACGTGACCATGGAGAAGACATGAGGAAGTGGCACGACCAAGCTACTCCTGTACTACGAGCACGGTGAGAGAATTACAAAGCAGACCAAACGCCAGTGCAGTTGCTCCGGTTACCGCAGGTAATGAATAGAGGGGCCCTGCCCTCAGTCACGGGGTAAAAGGGATAATAGAGTTTATTGGACTGTGTGGATCCGATGGCCTGGCACATCAGAACCACTGAAATATAAGGCATTGGTGGATACCGGTGCACAGTGCACTCTGATGCCCTCGACTTATGAAGGGACAGAATCAATCCATATTTCTGGAGTGACTGGGGGCTCTCAAGAATTGACTGTGTTGGAGGCCGAGATAAGCCTCACTGGTAGGAACTAGCAAAAGCACCCTATTGTGACTGGTCCAGGGGCTCCATGTATACTTGGTATTGATTACCTCAGAAGGGGGCATTTCAAGGATCCTAAGGCCTAATGGGTATCGATGGGCCTTTGGGATAGCTGCTGTAGATGCAGACAACATTAAGCAGCTGTCTGTTTTGCCTGGCCTGTCAGGAGATCCGTCTGTTGTGGGGTTGCTACGAGTGAAAGAGCAACAGGTACCGATTGCTACAAAAACGGTGCACAAACAGCAGTATCACACCAACAGGGATTCCTTGCTCCCCATTCATAAGTTGATTCGTCAACTAGAGAGTCAGGGAGTGATCAGCAAAACTCACTCGCCTTTTAACAGCCCCATATGGCCAGTGCGTAAAGCCAGTGGAGAATGGAGGCTGACGGTGGACTACCGTGGCCTGAATGAAGTCACACCCCCACTGAGTGCTGCTGTGCCGGACATGTTAGAACTCCAGAATGAACTGGAGTCAAAAGCAGCCAAATGGTATGCCACCATTGACATTGCTAATGCCTTTTTCTCCATTCCTTTGGCCAAAGAATGTAGGCCACAGTTTGTTTTCACATGGAGGGGCATTCAATACATCTGGAACTGTTTGCCCCAGGGGTGGAAACACAGCCCGACCATTTGCCATGGGTTGATCCAAACTGTACTGGAATAGGGCAGTGCTCCTGAGCACTTGCAGTACATTGATGATATCGTTGTGTAGGGCAATACAGCAGAAGTCTTCACAAAAGGAGAGCAAATAATTAAAATTCTTCTGTGTGTTTTGAGGAGGGCCCCTCACCTGGATCTTTCTCTATTTCCTCCATTTGTTTTTTCTGTTCTAAACATGAGAACACTTGTTTCCATTTCTGGCTTTCTACAGGGGTAACTGTCATTGATACTGGTACCTCAAGTAATTGATCAAGATTGATTTGAAGATTTCCCTTTTTGGTTAGGATCTCACTTTGGATACTCTCTCTCTCCATGATAGCATTATATAGAGCTCGGTAAGAACAATGTATAGGAACTGCTGAGTCATGGCCTGAACCTCTGATTGATCACCTGAGATGAGCAATGAGTCAGCCATGGGAGCACAGGTGAAAGCAATTCACCTGTGCTGCAGGAAGGGGTGGAGCCTGGCTCCACCTCTCCTAGACCCATTTAAGAGCTGACTACCAGTGGGTTAGATTTTTTCTTCTGGAGATCCATTGTAGTTTATTGGGGTTTGCTGGGCAAGCCCATGATATGGGTAATTATCCTATATATTCACTTAGTCTTGCTTTGCTTGGCTCTCTATTTTGTTTCATTATTGTAACCTCGTAGTTTTATTTGATTATACTGTATTTCTTCATTATAGATTATCTTAATTTTCTTTGATTATACACTTGGTGAGTCTGGCAGGCAAGCTAAATATACTGAAGTTTATGTCATGTCCTTTCTCTTGGGTTTGTATAAATGGGTCAAGGGGGAGAACGCTACCCCGCTAGATAAAAAATTCCAGGGCAGTTCCCAGGATTTGCGGGATCCCCTTAATATGATCTGGCAGTTAGCCTTTAAAATGGGGTCCCCTATGTGTTGTGGGAAGCATTTCCCCGTATCACGTGGCTGATAACTTTCAGGGACTAGGCGAAGTAATAACAATCACAAGAGGAAGACAATTAGCTGCTTCTGCAGTGGCATGGCAACTATTAAATGCTTTAAATAATGCTGAAATGAAAAATAATACTTTAGTGAATGAAAATGAACTTTTGAAAGATAGTATTGGGAAGTTAGAACAAGAACTTGGCTTGTTAACAAGAAAAAAAACAATTCTACATCTTCCAATAGGTCAAGTTTGTAACATCTCAATAAGCTATGACTAGGTTCCTGAATCAACAGACTGTGTTGATCAGGAAAACAAAAAAACTAAATAAGATCTTGAATCTCAAATTTTGACAAATCCAGTAGAAATCTGTCCTGTTATAACTCAAAAAAACAAAGTACAGGACAGAGTGACAGGGATGCTGCCTGATCAGTGGCCCCCTGCCCAGACTTACTTGCATGTAACAGCCCGGCCGTATACGGCAACAGAATTGATGGATTAGTACAGTGATTTAGGCAGAAACCTAGAGAAAGTGTGCCAGCTTGGTTATTAAGACTGTGGGATTCTGGGGCAGAAAGTGTTTTAGTGAATGGCCTGGTGTCATGGTTTTGTTTTTTTTGATTTTCAATATTCCACATCAAAACATCATGTACTGGAATTTAAGTGTTAATACCCTAATTCCACGTACCTATCCCTATACATAACGGAAGTCATGGGATCTGACCCTTCCGGGTGGGGCGGTCTCTTACTGCCTGGCAGTGGGTGCTGGAGGGTGCTTTCCAAGCTGTTCCAAGATTTTTTCAGGTTTGACTTGGTCTCGGGAACTTTGTCTCATATCTTATTTGTTCTATTAGTCTCAATTTCAATTAGATTGTATTATATTGTGTTATCTTGCATTCCGATATCATAGTTAGTAAAATAAGTTTACCTCCATAGATTGTTGCTGCTGTTTTGTTTTTTTCCCCCCTTCCTTCCTTCCCATTTTGTGGGGCCAGGCGGGGGGTGGGGAGGGCAGGGGCCTACTACCCCCTGTCACGGGCATAAACTGATCTAGTTAACTCCGTGGCGGATTTTGGTGGAGGATGCAGGCATTGGGGGGGGAAAGGGATAATAGAGTTTATTGGACTGTGTGGATCCGATGGCCTGGCACATCAGAACCACTGAAATATAAGGCATTGGTGGATACCGGTGCACAGTGCACTCTGATGCCCTCGACTTATGAAGGGACAGAATCAATCCATATTTCTGGAGTGACTGGGGGCTCTCAAGAATTGACTGTGTTGGAGGCCGAGATAAGCCTCACAGGTAAGGAGTGGCAAAAGCACCCTCTTGTGACTGGTCCAGGGCCTCCATGTATACTTGGTATTGATTACCTCAGAAGGGGGCATTTCAAGGATCCTAAGGGGTATCGATGGGCCTTTGGAATAGCTGCTGTAGACACAAACAACATTAAGCAGCTGTCTGTTTTGCCTGGCCTGTCAGAAGATCCGTCTGTTGTGGGGTTGCTACAAGTAAAAGAGCAGCAGGTACCAATTGCTACAAAAACGGTGCACAGACGGCAGTACCGCACCAACAGGGATTCCTTGCTCCCCATTCATAAGTTGATTCGTCAACTAGAGAGTCAGGGAGTGATCAGCAAAACTCACTCGCCTTTTAACAGCCCCATATGGCCAGTGCGTAAAGCCAGTGGAGAATGGAGGCTGACGGTGGACTACCGTGGCCTGAATGAAGTCACACCCCCACTGAGTGCTGCTGTGCCGGACATGTTAGAACTCCAGAATGAACTGGAGTCAAAAGCAGCCAAATGGTATGCCACCATTGACATTGCTAATGCCTTTTTCTCCATTCCTTTGGCCAAAGAATGTAGGCCACAGTTTGCTTTTACCTGGAGGGGTGTTCAGTATACTTGGAACCGTTTGCCCCAGGGGTGGAAACACAGCCCGACCATTTGCCATGGGTTGATCCAAACTGCATTGTAACAGGGCAGTGCTCCTGAGCACTTGCAGTACCTTGATGATATCGTTGTGTGGGGCGATACAGCAGAAGAAGTCTTCACAAAAGGAGAGCGAATAATCCAGATTCTTCTGCGTGCTGGTTTTGCTATTAAGCGGAGCAAAGTGAAAGGACCTGCTCAGGAGATTCAGTTCCTGGGTATAAAGTGGCAAGATGGCCGTCGTCACATCCCGACAGATGTGATCGACAAAATCACTGCTATGTCTCCACCCACTAGTAAGAAAGGGACACAATCTTTTTTGGGTGTAGTGGGCTTTTGGAGAATGCATGTTCCAAACTATAGCTTCATTGTAAGCCCCCTTTATCATGTGACGCGAATGAAGAATGAGTTTACATGGGGCCCTGAGCAGCAGCAGGCTTTTGAACAGATTAAACAGGAGAGAGCCTGTGCCGTGGCCTTAGGGCCAGTACGGACCGGACAGGGTATAAAGAACATCCTCTACACTGCTGCTGCAGAGTAAGGTCCCACTTGGAGTTTGTGGCAAAGAGCCTCAGGAGAGACCCGAGGCCGACCCCTGGGATTCTGGAGTCGAGCGTACAGGGGGTCGGAAGAGGGCTACACTCCAACTGAAAAGGAGATCTTAGCCGCATATGAGGGTGTTCGGGCTGCTTCTGAAGTGGTCGGTACTGAAACACAGCTTCTTCTGGCACCTCAACTACCCGTGCTGAATTGGATGTTTAAAGGAAAGGTTCCCCCCACCCATCACGCAACTGATGCCACTTGGAGTAAGTGGATTGCGTTGATTTCGCAACGAGCGCGGATGGGGAACCTCAGCCGTCCAGGAATCCTAGAGGTCATCATGGACTGGCCTGAAGGTAAAAATTCTGGAACATCACCAGCAGAAGAAGTATCACGAGCTAAAGAGGCCCCAACATACAACGAATTACCAGAAAATGAAGAAAGTATGCCCTGTTCACTGATGGATTGTGTCGTATTGTGGGAAAGCATCGCAGATGGAATTCTGCTGTGTGGAGCCCCACACGACAAGTTGCAGAGGCCACTGAAGGGAAAGGAGAATCAAGCCAATTTGCAGAGGTGAAGGCTGTCCAACTGGCCTTAGATGTTCCTGAACGGGAGAGGTGGCCAATGCTTTGTCTTTACGCTGACTCATGGATGGTGGCAAATGCTCTATGGGGGTGGTTACAGCAGTGGGAGCACAATAACTGGCAAAGAAGAGGTAAACCTATTTGGGCTGCTGAACTGTGGAAAGATATTGCTGCCCGAATAAAGAATATGGTCGTGAAGGTACGCCATGTAGATGCTCATGTGCCCAAGAGTCGGGCTACTGAAGAACAGCAAAATAACCGTCAGGTGGACTGATGCTGCCAAAATTGAGGTGGCTCAGATAGACCTGGACTGGCAGAACAAGGGTGAATTATTTCTAGCTCGGTGGGCCCGTGAGACCTCGGGCCATCAAGGGAGAGATGCAACATATAAGTGCGCTAGAGACCGCGTGGTGGACTTAACTGTGGATGCTATTGCACAGGTTATTCATGACTGTGAAACATGTGCCATAATCAAACAAGCCAAGAGAATGAAACATCTTTGGGGGGAAGGGCGATGGCAAAAGTATAAATATGGGGAGGCATGGCAGGTTGATTATATCACGTTGCCACGATCCCGCAGTGGTAAGTGTTATGTGCTTACCATGGTGGAGGCAACCACTGGGTGGCTTGAAACATATGCAGTACCCCATGCTACCGCCCGAAACACCATATTAGGTCTTGAGAAACAAGTCCTTTGGCGACATGGCACCCCAGAAAGAATTGAGTCAGATAATGGGACTCATTTCAAAAATTCTCTTGTAAATACTTGGGCCAAAGATCATGGCATTGAGTGGATTTACCATATCCCCTACCATGCACCAGCCTCTGGTAAAATTGAACGATACAATGGGTTGTTAAAAACTATGCTGAAAGCAATGGGTGGCGGAACATTTAAGCACTGGGAGAAGCATTTGGCAGAAGCCACCTGGTTAGTCAATACCAGAGGATCTATCAATCGTGATGGTCCTACCCAGTCCAGCTCCCTACATACCGTAGAGGGAGATAAGGTCCCTGTTGTACATGTAAAGAGCATGTTGGGAAAAGCAGTTTGGGTTCTTCCAGCTTCTGGAAAGGGCAAACCTTTCCGCGATACTGTTTTTGCCCAGGGACCTGGGTCCACTTGGTGGGTAATGCAGAAGAATGGGGATGTTCAATGTGTACCCCAAGGAAACTTGATGCTGGGGGAGTGCAGACAGTAATTCTATGTATATGTATATAGGCGTGTGTGTGTGATGCATTTTTAATCATTGTTTTGTTTGTATATGTATGTGTGTATATATATATATATAAAGCATGATGTAGTGATGTAGAATAAGGGGTGGAATGTCATGGTTTTGGTTTTTTTGATTTTCAATATTCCACATCAAAACATCATGTACTGGAATTAAAGTGTTAATGCTCTAATTCTACGTACCTATCCCTATACATTACGGAAGTCATGGGATCTGACCCTTCCGGGGGGGGCGGTCTCTTACTACCTGGCAGTGGGTGCTGGAGGGTGCTTTCCTAGCCGTTCCAAGCTTTTTTATGTTTGACTCGGTCTCGGGAACTCTCTCTCATATCTTATTTGTTCTATTAGTCTCAATTTCAATTAGATTGTATTATATTGTGTTATTTTGCATTCCGATATCATAGTTAGTAAAATAAGTTTACCTCCATAGATTGTTGCCGCTGTTTTTTTTTCCCCCCCTTCCTTCCTTCCCATTTTGTGGGGCCAGGTGGGGAGTGGGGAGGGCAGGGGCTTACTGCCCCCTGTCACGGGCGTAAACTGATCTAGTTAACTCCGTGACACCCGGAAATATCCAAGTTGGCCACCATGACTGTCCATCCTGCTCTCAGGCAGAGGTTATATGCGGGTAATCAATATCTTGATGAAAACTATTCTATAATAGAATGGTTAATGGGGGCCTGCCGTATGGTATGGCCCAATAAATCTGATATACCTCTACATACAGGGATGTGGTCCTTACTTATGTAAGGCAGTATAGACTCCCGGGTGGGCAAGATGAATTATCGAGAACGGTGCAGGAATTAGAAAAAGTGGGCACTATAAGACCTGCACACAGCCCATATAATTCCCCCATATGGCCAGTGCGCAAGTCGGATGGCAAGTGGAGAATGACAGTAGATTACAGAGAATTAAATAAGGTCACGCCGCCTATTCATGCGGCCGTACCCATTATTGCCTCCCTAATGGTTACATTGAGTAGGGAGATAAAAGCCTATTATTGTGTCCAAGATTTAGCAAATGCTTTCTTCAGTATCCCAATTGCTGAGGAATCGCAAGATCAATTTGCGTTTACGTGGGGAGGCAGGCAGTGGACCTTTCAGGTCCTGCCACAGGGGTACGTGCATTCACCAAAGTATTGTCACAATCTAGTGGCGCGTGACCTGGCTGATTGGAAAAAACCTGATGATGTTAACTTGTATCATTATATTGATGATCTCCTGCTGACATCCGACTCACTGGAGGCAGTAGGGCAGGCGGCAGATTCATTAACCGCCTTTTTACAGCAGAGGGGATGGGCTACAAATCCCCAAAAGGTGCAAGGTCCGGGCCTGTCTGTAAAATTCCTGGGGTGGTTTGGTCAGGAAAGACCAGAGTACTACCCAGTGCTGTCATAGATAAGGTTCAGGCGTTCCCAGTCCCTACAACATCGAAGCGGCTGCAAGAGTTTCTAGGTATGTTGGGTTACTGGCGTTCCTTTATACCTCACCTAGAGCAGCTGCTAAGGCCACTGTAGAGACTCACAAAGAAGGGGCAGCTATGGGACTGGGGGAAAACAGAACAGGATGCTTTCCAACAGGCAAAACTGGCAGTTAAACAAGCCCAGGCATTGGGTATATTCGATCCTACCCTCCCAGCTGAATTGGATGTTCATGTCACTGAAGACAGCTTTGTCTGGGGCCTGTGGCAATGCCAGAGTTCTGTTCGGACCCCCATTCGTTTTTGGTCTCAGGTCTGGCATGGAGCAGAAGAAAGATACAGTATGATTGAAAAACAGTTATTGGCTGCCTACTCAGCATTACAGGCAGTAGAGCCGATAACCCAAATGGCTGAAGTTATAGTTAAGACCATCCTGCTGATTGAGGGGTGGGTGAAAGATCTGACCCACCTTCCTAAGACAGGGGTGGCCCAAGCACAAACAGTGGCACAATGGGTCGCCTCCCTCAGCCAAAGGAGCAGTCTGTCTTCATCACCCTTGAAAGAAGAGCTTCAGAAGATCCTAGGTCCAGTGACCTATCACTGTGATGCACCAAAAGCAACACTGGTCGCTCCACTGGAGAAGAGTCCCGTTCAGGAGGGGAAATATCCTATCTCTGAGGATGCCTGGTACACAGATGGGTCCGGCAAGGGCAACCCGAGCAAGTGGAGAGCGATAGCATACCATCCTTCGACCGAGACAATCTGGAAATGATGAAGCTGACACGCTGGCCTGAGTTTGATGGATTGAGAATTCGCCATCCAGGTAAATCGCCCGTTGGTTACATCAGAAGCTACGGCATGCAGGAGAAAAGACAATGTGGGCAGCTGCTAAAGCATGGGGACTGCCCATACAGCTACCTGACATCGTCCAGGCATGCCAGGATTGCGATGCTTGCTCTAAGATCATTACCCGAAACGACAGCCCATCTTGTTAGAGGACACAATCCTCTCCAGCAATGGCAGGTTGATTACATTGGGCCCTTTCTTTGGTCTGAGGGGGCGAGATATGCCCTGACCTGCGTCGACACTGCAAGTGGGCTACTGCAGGCCTATCCAGTGCCGAAAGCAAACCAGGCATATACCATCAAGGCACTGACTAAACTGATGTCTGCCTACGGGACACCACAAGTCATCGAGAGCGACCAAGGGACTCATTTTACTGGTGCAACGATACAGCGCTGGGCGGAAGAAAATAACGTCGAATGGCGTTTCCACCTGCCATATATTTCAATAGGGACAGGCCTCATTGAACACTGTAACAGTATTCTTGAGGCTGCCCTGAAGACAGCCTCCCAGTCCCTGCAGGGGTGGACAAAAAGACTCTATGAAACCCTGTGGGACCTGAATGAAAGAGCTAGAGATGGCAGATCCAGTGCCCTGAGAATGTTGCAGACAACATGGGCCACCCTGCTTAGGATCCAAATTGCGGGCACTGATAATCAGGTAGCACCCCAGACTGGTAATGAAAACCATCTTCTGCTCCCTGCCCCTGAGAATTTAGAACCAGGCACCCATAGAATAAAATGGCCTTGGAAGGTGCAGGTAGGACCTGGTGCAGGTGCGGCCTACTTGCACCTTGGGGGACATTGTTGGAGGTGGGAGGCTCAGTAGTCCCTCCAGTAATAGGTACATGGCCTACTGATATTGTTGTCAGCATTCCATCTTCATTGCTAAAAGGACCACCATCATGTCCCTATGGCAGGTCAGGACACCTCCTTTGGTGCCTAATATAGTTATGCAGCCACATATATCTGACCAGAAGGTGTGGTACAGGCGGCCGGGACATGCCCCTGTACAAGCGGAAGTGTTGACCCAGGATAGAAATACGGCCTGTATCTGGCCCTGGAGAGCAGACCTTCCCCTCCTGGTACCCCTGAAACATTTGTATTACTCCTTGTGCGTCTTTGAGCCTTCAGGGTCTCCAGAAGGAACGAAATGACATCAAGGCTTTCCAGTGTTACTGTCAGATTACGTGCAACTCCCGGTGATGGCCTACATGGGACTGATGGAACATAGTACGGACCTGCACCTCACGACCACATGCCTCCTGTAACATCATCAAGCACTGGCCCATAAGATATATCAGCGTTCACCAATCATCACTTGTCTTGAATTGTACCATCATGCGTCGCGATGGAAATTGTATAAGCTTCATGATATTGCGGGTTTTTGTATTAGGAAAAGCTTATCTTTTAGTCAACCTCATCATTGGTTCATGCTGTGAAGGGGTGGAGTGTATGGGAACTGCTGAGTCATGGCCTGAACCTCTGATTGATCACCTGAGGCGAGCCATGAGTCAGCCCTGGGAGCACAGGTGAAAGCAATTCACCTGTGCTGCAGGAAGGGGTGGAGCCTGGCTCCACCTCTCCTAGACCCATTTAAGAGCTGACTACCAGTAGGGTGGGATTTCTCTTCTGGAGTTCTGCTCTACTGGAGTTTCCTGAGTGAGTCCAGGTTGCGGGTATGCATCCTATTTTTTGTTTTTCTCTTGTTTTGTTTAACTCTGTTGTTTTTTTCGTTATTATAGTATCTTAATTTTATTTGTTTATACGCTATCTTAATGTTCTTTGATTATACACACAAGCTTAGCCCCAAATAAGCCATTTCTCCACTGATGTTTTTGAGCTGCACCATCCCTTACCCAAATGCTCATTTAGTTTCTCAGGGTCCCACAGGTGTTGAAGAGTAAAATCCCAAGACTCTGGGGGGTCCCCATGCTTCTAATCTCTGTCCTAATCCTCTCCGTATTCCCTGCCACTCCACATTCTCTGGCTTTGGGGAGAGCATCCTCCACTTAATGTGAAATCCTGTCACAGAGAATACATGGAGAGAGACTGATAGCACAGTACCCAAGCTGGCACCCTGATTGTGCTTAAGGAACTGGGGAAAACACCTGGAAGCCAGTCCAAGCATCATATCGTCTGTTAGGTTAGCTGGGATGTATAGGAACCAGGCAGGTATCTCCATCAGTGCCCTTAACTGACTATACGTATGTGCTTACCCGAAATAGATTATGCAGAGCTTTAAATGGGACCAATATGTTCGAAGGAGCATAAGGGTCCTTAGTCCTCTATATAATGCTCTTAAGATAAAGTAAAAAAAAAACCGTAGTTGCCCGCATTCTCCACTAATAGTTGTCATAACACTCCAGCACCTCCATGTCCTTTCTGTACTGAGGTGCTCAAAACTGAACACAGTATTCAAGGTGAGGCCTCACCAGTGACCAGTACAGGGGCAGGATTACTTCCCTAGTCCTGTGTACCACACCGTTCCTGATACAAGCCAGGATGCCATTGGCCTTCTTGGCCACCTGGGCATACTGCTGGCTCATATTCAGCTGACTGTTCATCAGTACACCAAGGTCCCTTTCCATCAGGCAGCTTCCCAGCCACTCTTCCCCAAGCCTGTAGGGTTGCCTGGGGTTGTTGTGACCAAAATGCAGGACCTGACACTTGGCCCTACTGAAACTCATACAGTTTGTCTTGGCCCATCGATCCAGTCTATCCAGGTCCCTCTATAGTGCCTTTCTCCTCACAGGCAGATCGGCACTCCTTCCCAACTTGGTGTCGTCTGCAAAGGGTGCACTCAATCCCATCATCAAGACTGTTAATAAAGATGTTAAATAGAAGCGGCCCCATTACCAAGCCCTGGGGGATACTGCTCATGACAAGCCACCAGCTGGATTTAATTCCATTGACCACAACTCTTTGGGCCTGGCCATCCTGCCAGTGTTTCACCCAGCAGAGCGTGTGCCCATCTAAACCATGGGCAGCCAGCTCCTCCATGAGAATGTCTTGGGGGACAGTGTCAAAGGCTTTACTGAAGTCCAGGTAGACCACACTGACAGCCTTACCTTTATCCACTGAGTGGGTCACTTTGTCATAGAATGAAATCAGTTTTGTCAGACAGGATCTACCATTCATAAACCCATGCTGACTGGGCTTGATCCACTGGTTGACATTTAACTGGTCCATGATGGCTCCCGAGATTATCTGTTCCATAACCTTCCCTGGCACTGAGGTGAGACTGATAGGTCTGTAGCTACCCGGATCATCTTTCCGGCCCTTTTTGAAGATGGGCATTTGTCACGGAGTTAACTAGATCAATTTATGCCCGTGACAGGGGGCAGTAGGCCCCTGCCCTCCCCCCCCCCCCCCCGCCTGGCCCCACAAAATGGGAAGGAAGGGAGGAAAAAAACAGCGGCAACAGTCTATGGAGGTAAACTTATTTTACTAACTATGATATCGGAATGCAAGATAACACAATATAATACCATCTAATTGAAATTGAGACTAATAAATCAAATAAGATATGAGAGAGAGAGTTCCCGAGACCGAGTCAAACCTGAAAAAAGCTTGGAACGGCTAGGAAAGCACCCTCCAGCACCCACTGCCAGGCAGTAAGAGACCACCCCACCCGGAAGGGTCAGATCCCATGACTTCCGTAATGTATGGGGATAGGTACGTGGAATTAGGGCATTAACACTTTAATTCCAGTACATGATGTTTTGATGTGGAATACTGAAAATCAAAAAAATGTAAAACCATGACAGCATTGAAAGGTGATAAGGGCCCCGTAAGTGAAAGTAAAAAGGCAAGAAGGCTTCACAGTGACTGAGAATAAGGGGGGTGAAGGGGAATAGTTAGTTTATAGAAGCAAGAATGTAGAGCTTGTTAGAAAATAAGAGATGGCAGACACTGGGTCTGGGATAGTGAGGAGGATGAAGGCCATAAAGATAACAGTTTGAGAACAGCCCGAGGACATTTGGCAGGGAGGTGATTAGATGTCCACAGGGCAAGAAGAAACCGGTTTGGGGGGATGCCCCACTGAAAGGTCAGAAGCCTTCGCGAGGAAGACGACAAATCTTCATCCCACAACCCACTACGCACACGCAAGAGGGGAGGGTCTGCATGCTAATGAACTCTCTGGAGTGTAATGAATATGTATCTGAATTTCAGGAAAACTATTGATTATGTATTAGTTCAGCCTATATCTGTAGCACAATTTTTTCCTGATGGTGCGCAAACTAGGTGGATCTATCCCCCTTGCACCCGGTGTCTGCGCAGCACTGAATAAACCGTATCTGCTTTGTAATCTTACTTGGGTTACAGAGTTTGATTCCGCATGTCAATTTGGCACCCCAGATGGGACACCCTCTGCTCGGCTGCAGGACCGGTTGAGAAGAGGGACACCTTAGGTGCACCCCGAGACTTCTCAGAAGGACTCCCTCATCCGATCACTGCGGGAGCAGACAAGGACCATCCATTGGCCGACCAGGTATGTGTATGGAATGAGGGGACCCGTAAGCCATATGGAGACGTCATACGCTGGGTATAGCCTTTGTGCTGCCCCTGGGTTGGTTAGTGAGCTCACAGGTTTGGTAGGTTGCCGGTTGGGGTGGGCAGGCTCTGGCAAGCAGCTCCTTGGGGGAGCACCCACAAACGGACCTTGTAAGTCATACATGGGGTAAGGGGACAGGATGTAGTGAGTATCCTGTCAAATGATTATCTGGGTTCTCCTGGTTGTGATAACAGGAGTTATAGGTTGTATAATTGCTATTACCATCTGTTGTAAATGTTTGGTACCGTGTATCTGAATCAATACCATCACAATATTTGGGACATCCTCTGAGGAAATTAGAACTACGAACTAAGAAATTTTGAACTTTGACTAAGCCGGTATTGTGTGAGTGTGGTGAGAGTGAGACATAGCTAAGCTACGGAGCGAGAGCAGAGTCCCGATCTGCCGTTTCGTTCTCCCGTGAGGGAAATGGCTGGAGATGGACGAAGCGAAAGTTGTTTTTGTTCTCTGTGTTATTTGTTCGTACATATGTATATTCTCTGTTTAAATGAAATTTACAGAGTGGGATGATGATGATGGAAATACATATGTTATAGATCATAGTAAAGGAATACAGAGGGAAGGTTGGGCCCTGGAGGGAGGCAGAGACAGGAAGGAAGGATCCTGAGGATAAAATGTACTGAGTATTGTAACTGTCTTTGTTGTTAAATGTTTATGTTGTGAAAGTGTTACCTATGAGGCTGTTATGGAACAAGGGGTGTCTAAAGTGATACCAAGAAGACCCCCTGGGTTGTATTTTGGCTCACTGGAGAAACATTGCTGGTGAGTCAGGGGGAATATTGAATAAGAAACCAGGAACATAAATGGAGTAATGGGACCAGCTTTATAATTGAGTACCCTAATCATGAGACCAAGTGCTGGGTGTTGTGGAAGTTGTTTGATTTGTGGATTTTGAAGGGAATGGGACAAACTGTTTTGATGGTATAAGAAAGTGTAATTGTTAATGGTATACAGAAGTAGGATTGAGGGTATGTGTAAGTGTAATTTACAGTATGAATAGTGGAATAATGTACAAAGGAAAAAGGGTTAAAGAGAAAGTGAGTTTATCTGTGCTGGCATGAGAGCAACCCCCCCACACCATTCCCCCGTGAGCAGAACTTGGTGTGAGAGAGTGAGCTGCAGAAGGAGACTGCTGCTGTAAACAACATTACTTGCAAAGGGGGAGGTAGAGAGGATAGGGCACTGGACATGAGAATAGCCTTCATCTGCAGAGATCTAGGAAACCCAAAATCCCAGTGTTAGCACTGGAAGCCTCTGGAGAGGAGGAGGTAAAAATGAAATATGATGCTAGTAGTTTATGTAATGATGAGAGTTTGGAAAGTGAAAAGTTTGGAAAGGTCACAGGCTGAAGAAGGCAAAGATGAGCAGGGTGTGATAGGGATGTCAGGACTGAAGAGAGGGGAGCAGGATAAAGAGGTTTATCTTTTGCCTCTTACCACCCGTAGGTGATTTTGTAACAGTAGTAGGAGCTAATGCCCAATAAGAAAAGGCTTACTTTTTGGGAATAATTAAATATAGGCTGAGAAAACAAGTAGGAATATATAAATTATTGTACGTCAGGTTACTCTGGCAAGAAATTAAATAAAACTGGAGCTAAGGATCAAACAATATTAACTGATTGAAAATTGTAAGACTGCCTTTAACACAAACTGGGAAAAACAAGGTTGTAGCCCCAGAAGTTACAGAAATCTTGACTAAGATACGCTTAGGAGTGTGAGTATCAGGGATACCTGGCAGAGCCAAAAATGCAGACCTAAATAGAAGTTAAAAGCAAGAATTAGCCCAATCAGGGTAAAGCAGTGCCCTTTGAGGATTGTTTCCGCGTAGGAAAGCCCCTGTTCCTCACGTTCCTATGGCCTAGCCAGGGTTCACGCCGTCCCTGCTGTGACCCGACCATTTCACCATGAACACACCAATGTGATGTTAGGCAAAATGGCGTTTATTGCAAGCGAAACAGCAACCTATATACTTTACATGCTTATCTATGTTCCTATGTCCACGTGCGTTTACTCGCGTCTAGTACGTCTACGCCCCCAAGCGTGCGTCACGTCTCTTATCGCAGAGCAGGGGAGGTCCTATCGCGTCACAGCCCGATACCCCGTAAACGCCTACTGCAACATCTCCCCCTCCCCATGCTCGGTAAAGCCTTGCCCTGTTACAGCGTGATACTTGCATACCGCCTAATAGCCCTAGCGTAGGTTATACAAACGATTATATGTTGTGTTCCTTACAGTCTCATGTAGCTTAAGATACTCCATTCGTTGGTCAAAAGTTCGCTCTATCATGTGTCGCACGCGGCGTTGCATGTGCCAAATTTTCACATATAATACAACTACAAGCACTAAACAAACTACTGTTAGAGTTGATATGATCACAACTGGGTGCAGGATAGCATTAAACACTCCTTTCACTGTAGGCGACCATCCAAGAAGCACTTCCCACCAATGATGTTCTCCGTCCTTCTTTATCCTTTCTAGGATGCGATGTATCTCTTTCGTATCATGGTGAACAGTGATCAAGGTTTTCTGTCCATTGTTCCGAATGCGTTGTAGCAATTGGTACAGGTCGTCATGTCGCAGCAGTTTCCTCACTAAATCAAGATCCATTCCAATAGGAGTTGGTAATAAGTCCTGAATCAATGTGTAATTAGACTGCAATAACTGAAGTGATGTAACTGGAGCTGTATAATTAAAATCGCACCCTACGATATTAGTAAAGTTACAAGTACAGAGATTTGAATGATTACCAGTATCCATAGTAATATTATCTACGAGTATAGAATTACAAGGGGGTCCTCATACAAACACATCTGTCCCCAATATATACAAGCACTGTTTCCAGTACCAAATTGGGATGAATCTCAAAATGGCAGATGTTCTGTTCAGTATCAAGACAAATGTCTTGAGCCCTGGGAGTGTTACCTTCACAAACAAAGCCTCGTTGTTCCCGTACAGCACATGAGCTAACATCTACAGTTTGCCATTTTTTCCCTTTTTTCCAAGCCCATTCTTGATGTTCTATTGGATAAAGTATAACCCCATCATGATTCAATCCCAAAGCAATAATTGGGTATATCGTGTATATTGAAGCATTGCATTTAGCACAAGCGTTGTCATATCGGCTTGTTTTGCAGACCAATATGCCAGTCTTTCTATTCTATAAAGCTGCTGCTGCTGAAACACCAGGCGCGAAGAATGAAGCGAAGATGCGTGCTGTGACGCTCCGCAACTTAACTTCATCATCACACTCAGGTTCCAGACTTATATCGCGGCGACGCCTATTAGGATGTAAGCTATGAGACACACTAAGCCAGCCAGTATGATTTGAAGCAAGCATCGTTAGCTTCCCTAAGTAACACAGGCCACCGAGGGGGTTCTATGGGATACCCTGCCAGGCTCTATCTCCACATATTGACCGCATCAAAAACACGGCCCTTGTTGCTGCAGAGATCTTTGTTGTTGCAGGCTGACATACTGGATAATTTCTCCCGGGGTGTTAAACGTTCCTGGGGCGGCCTACAACAATGCCCTAACGTTCCTCCCAGGACTAACTTCCCCTTCATCCGCTGAGCTGTCACTTGAGCTATCGCCCTTGGGTGTAACCGGAGACAGCAGGCCTTTTGTCTGGCCCCTCCCTGTGCAGGCAGTAAGCCGATCCCGCCCGTGTGGGTCGCACCCTCCTCCGCTCCCTTGAGCCAGGGTGCACTGACACAATTCAGATAAAGGATACAATGTTTCACCCGACCGGTCCGGGTATGGCGGTGGGGGGGGAGTTAGCGAACATCCGCCGTCTTGTTGTCTGTCTTCTTTCGGACTGGGTACCGTCGGTTCAGCCGGCACTGTCTTACCAACAGTCGTTGGCAGCTCCGTCTCCACTCGGCCCCTGCAAACAACAACCACTCCCGAGCCCCCACCAGAACCCCCCGGGTCCTGTGTCCCGCCCCTGTCGCCTAAACCCGGAAGCAGCCGAGCCTCCGCCGATACCTTTCCTTCCTCTCTGGCCGCTCTGAGATCTCCCAAAAATAAGTCCCAAGTTTTAAGCTCAGCGCCCTTTTGAGCGCTCATTGCATGGTGCGTGAGCACCGTGGTGAGAGAGTCCCACCTCTGACGGTCGAGAACATCATAGGGGGAGCGTATCTCCCGCTCCAGGCGGGAAAGAATGGCAGCTATCTCCTTCCTAGAAGGAGGGTGTTTGCCATAATATTCTTTGCAAAATTGCAAAAGTACCTTAATAACAGATTCCATGATCAGCGCCCTGCCGTCCCCTCGGGTTTCCGCACTGTAAAGATAAGCCGCACCGTCGTCCCCACGGTATTCTGCGGTCTAAGAGGCGCCCCACTGTCCCCTCGGGTTTACTGCGCCGAAGTTATTTTGAGCTGGGCAACATAGGAACGTTCCTCACACCACTTGTTTCCGTGTAGGAAACCCCCTGTTCCTCACGTTCCTATGGCCTAGTGTATGGGAACTGCTGAGTCAGGGCCTGAACCTGATTAGTCACCTGAGGCAAGCCATGAGTCAGCCCTGGGAGCACAGGTGAAAGCAATTCACCTGTGCTGCAGGAAGCGGTGGAGCCTGGCTCCACCTCTCCTAGACCCATTTAAGAGCTGACTACCAGTGGGGAAGGATCTCTCTCTCTTTGGAAGATCCACTCCACTGGAGTTTCTTGAGCGAGCCCACGGCACGGGTAAGCCTCCTATTTATTCTCTTTGTCTCACTGTGCCTAATTGTCTTGCTTATTTCATTATTATAACATCTTAGTATTATTAAATTATAAAATATTCTTTTATATAATTTTCATTGATTATACATTTGGCGAGCCAGGCAGGCAAGCCGAATATACTAAAATTTGCACTATGTCCTTTCTTCGGAATTTCTGTAAATGGTTCAAGGGGAGAACACTACCCCTCTCGATAAAATAATTCCAGGGCAGATCCCAGGATTTGCAGGATCCCCTTATTATGAATTAGCAACTATCATTGAAAAATGGGGTCCCCTACGTGTTGTGGGAAATGTTTCCCCATATCGCCTAGCGGATTACTTTCAGGGACTAGGCAAAGATATATTAGTCACTAGAGAAAGACAATTAGCGGCTTCTACAGTGGCATGGCCGCTATTAAATGCTTTAAACAGTGCCGAAATAAGGAGTAATACTTTAGTGAATGAAAATGAACTTCTAAAAAATCGTATTGAAAAGTTAGAACAGGAACTTGGCGTATTAACAGGAAAAAAACCAATTCTCCATCTTCCAATAGGTCAAGTTCGTAGTATTTCAATAAACAATGACCAGGCTCCTGAATCAACGGACTGTGTTGATCAGGAAAATAAACAATCTAAATTGGATCTTGAATCTCCAATTTTGACGGATGCACTAGAAGTCCATCCTGTTATAACTCAAAAAACGAAAAAGGTACAGGACAGTCCGGCAGGGGTGCCGCCTGATCAGTGGCCCCCTGCTCAAACACACTTACACGTAACAGCCCGACCGTACACGGCAACAGAACTAATGGACTTAGTCTAACGATTCCGGCAGAAACCTAGAGAGAGTGTGCCGGCTTGGTTATTAAGACTATGGGATTCTGGGGCAGAAAGTGTTCTGGTGAATGGCCCCGAAATAGCCAAATTGGCCACAATGACTATCCATCCTGCTCTTAGACAGAGATTATACGCAGGTAATCAATATAGTGATGAAAACCATTCTATAATAGAATGGTTAATGGCAGCCTGCCGTATGGTATGGCCCAATAAATCTGATATTCCCTTACATACAGGGATGTGGTCCTCCATGGAGGATCTTCAAAATTACATCCGTGAGCTAGGTGTAAGGGAAGCGATTTATGAAGATACCTTTGATGGCCCTGATCTGGTCAAATTCTCAGCGGGGATGAGAGACCTAATTCTACAACAAGCCCCCTCCCATCTGTATGGCACTCTGGTCTCTATAATAAATCCCCTAGTGGCCTCAGAAGCAGTTGTCCAGCAGACTGCGCAGTTAGTGGCTGACCTAGGGGAAACAGAACGCCTGCGGAGTAGGCGCAACATTAGGACACTAGAAGAAGCCGAGGTCTTGTCGGTGACTAAAACCAAAATGCCGGCTACTCGAGCTCCTCAATGGGGACCCATAAGGGTCTCCCGAAAACAAATGTTTAATGATTTAATTTGGGCTGGGGTCCAATTTGCTAAGATTGACGGCCAGCCCAACCATGTCCTTCTCCAACTGTGGAAACAATTAAAGGACAACCAAAAATTTCAAACCTACCCTAAGAAACCAAGGGTAAGGGTTATAAATGAAAGAATGCCAACTACGACATGGAACTTAGAGGATTTCATTGTTCCTAATAGGAAAAAAAAGCCGCCTCAGGTGTCTCGGGCTACAATGCCTGAGCCACCGGAAGCAAAAGAATTGGACATAGCTCAATTCATGGCGTGACGAGGGATGTTAGTCCCCCTAGGGCCTCCAGACGGGACCGGAGGCCCTATGTAGAATTAACGATTTATTGGTCCCGAAAGAACATTCTAAGGGTTATGGCATTAGTAGACACTGGAGCGGAAACATCAATTGTTTATGGAGATCCAACCAAATTTGAGGGAGACAGAATGATGATTGGTGGCTTTGGGGGACAGACTATTCCTGTCACCCAAACATGGTTAAAACTGGGGGTTGGGCGTCTCCCACCCCAGGAGTATAAGGTATCTATTGCCCCAGTCCAGGAGTACATCTTGGGCATAGATATCCTATGGGGTCTGGCTCTCCAGACAACTGTGGGAGAGTTCAGACTTGGACAGAGATGTATCAGTATCCGGGCGGTGCAGGCAATACTAAGAGGCCATGCAAAACATGGGCCTATTTGCCTGCCGAAACCGCGCCGGATTACTAATGTAAGACAGTACAGACTCCCGGGTGGGCAAGATGAAATATCGAGAACGGTGCAGGAATTAGAAAAAGTGGGCATTATAAGACCTGCACACAGCCCATACAATTCCCCCATATGGCCAGTGCGCAAGTCGGATGGCACGTGGAGAATGACAGTGGATTACAGAGAATTAAATAAGGTCACGCCGCCTATTCATGCGGCCGTACCCAATATTGCCTCCCTAATGGATACGTTGAGTAGGGAGATAAAAACCTATCATTGTGTCCTAGATCTAGCAAATGCGTTCTTCACTGTCCCAATTGCTGAGGAATCGCAAGATCAATTTGCGTTTACGTGGGGAGGCAGGCAGTGGACCTTTCAGGTCCTGCCACAGGGGTACGTGCATTCACCAACATATTGTCACAATCTAGTGGCGCGTGACCTGGCTGATTGGAAAAAACCTGATGATGTTAACTTGTATCATTATATTGATGATCTGCTGACATCCGACTCACTGGAGGCAGTAGGGCAGGCGGCAGATTCATTAACCGCCTATTTACAACAGAGGGGATGGGCTATAAATCCCCAAAAGGTGCAAGGTCCGGGCCTGTCTAAAATTCCTGGGGGTGGTTTGGTCAGGAAAGACCAAAGTACTACCCAGTGCTGTCATAGATAAGGTTCAGGCATTCCCAGTCCCTACAACATCGAAGCAGCTGCAAGAGTTTCTAGGTATACTGGGTTACTGGCGTTCCTTTATACCTCACCTAGAGCAGCTGCTAAGGCCACTATATAGACTCACAAAAAAGGGGCAGCTATGGGACTGGGGGAAAACAGAACAGGACGCTTTCCAACAGGCAAAACTGGCAGTTAAACAAGCCCAGGCGTTGGGTATATTCGATCCTACCCTCCCAGCTGAATTGGATGTTCATGTTACTCAAGATGGCTTTGGCTGGGGCCTGTGGCAACGCCAGAGTTCTGTTCGGACCCCCATTGGTTTTTGGTCTCAGGTCTGGCATGGAGCAGAAGAAAGATATAGTATGATTGAAAAACAGTTATTGGCTGCCTACTCAGCATTACAGGCAGTAGGGCCAATAACCCAGACGGCTGAAGTTATAGTGAAGACCACTCTGCCGATTCAGGGGTGGGTGAAAAATCTGACCCACCTTCCTAAGACAGGGGTGGCCCAAGCACAAACAGTGGCACGATGGGTCGCTTACCTCAGCCAAAGGAGCAGTCTGTCTTCATCACCCTTAAAAGAAGAGCTTCAGAAGATCCTAGGTCCAGTGACCTATCACTGTGATGCACCAAAAGAAACACTGGTCGCTCCACCAGAGAAGAGTCCTGTTCAGGAGGGGAAATATCCTATCCCTGAAGATGCCTGGTACACCGATGGGTCCAGCAAGGGCAACCCGAGCAAGTGGAGAGCGATAGCATACCATCCTTCGACCGAGACAATCTGGTTTGACGAGGGGGATGGTCAGAGCAGCCAATGGGCGGAACTGCGAGCCGTGTGGATGGTTATAACCAAGGAACCCGGTGATGGTATTCTGAATATCTGTACAGACAGTTGGGCTGTGTACCGGGGGCTCACTCTTTGGATTGCACAGTGGGCCACCCAGGAATGGACTATCCACGCCCGACCAATCTGGGGCAAAGACATGTGGTTAGACATATGGAATACAGTCAAACACAGGACTATATGTGTCTACCATGTTTCTGGTCATCAGCCCCTACAGTCACCGGGAAATGATGAAGCTGACACGCTGGCCCGAGTTCGATGGATTGAGAATTCACCATCTCAGAACATCGCCCGTTGGTTACATCAGAAGCTACGACATGCGGGACAAATGACAATGTGGGCAGCTGCTAAAGCATGGGGACTGCCCATACAACTACCTGACATCGTCCAGGCATGCCAGGATTGCGATGCTTGCTCTAAGATGAGACCGAGATCATTGCCCGAAACGACAGCCCATCTTGCTAGAGGACACAATCCTCTCCAGCGATGGCAGGTCGATTACATTGGGCCCCTTCCTCGGTCTGAGGGGGCGAGATATGCCCTGACCTGCGTCGACACTGCAAGTGGGCTACTGCAGGCCTATCCAGTACCAAAAGCAAACCAGGCATATACCATCAAGGCACTCACTAAACTGATGTCTGCCTACGGGACACCTCAAGTCATTGAGAGCGACCAAGGGACTCATTTTACTGGTGCAACGATACAGCGCTGGGCAGAAGAAAACAACATCGAATGGCGATTCCATCTGCCATATAATCCAACGGGGGCAGGCCTCATTGAACGTTATAATGGTATTCTTGAGGCTGCCCTGAAGACAGACTCCCAGTCCCTGCAGGGGTGGACGAAAAGACTGTATGAAACCTTGCGGGACCTGAATGAAAGACCCCGAGACGGCAGACCCAGTGCCCTGAGAATGATGCAGACAACATGGGCCACCCCGCTTAGGATCCAAATTACGGGCACTGATTATCAGGTAAGACCCCAGATTGGTAATGAAAATAATCTTCTGCTCCCTGCCCCTGAGAATTTAGAACCAGGCACCCATAGAATAAAATGGCCTTGGAAGGTGCAGGATGGACCCAAGTGGTGTGGCCTACTTGCACCTTGGGGGAGATTGTTGGAGGTGGGAGGCTCAGTAGTCCCTCCAGTAATAGGTACATGGCCTATGGATATTGTGGTCAACACTCCGATCTTCATTGCTAAAGGGACCCCCATCATGTCCCTGTGGCAGATCAGGACACCTCCTTTGGTGCCTGACATAGTTATGCCGCCACAGATATCTGGCCAGAAGGTGTGGTACAGGCGGCCGGGACGTGCCCCAGTACAAGCGGAAGTGTTGACCCAGGATTGAAATACGGCCTGTATCTTGCCCTGGAGAGCAGACCTTCCCCTCCTGGTACCCTTGAAACATCTGTATTACTCCCCGTGAGTCTTCGAGCCTTCAGGATCACCGGAAGGAACGAAATGCCATCAAAGCGTTCCAGTGTTACAGTCAGATCACATGTGACACCTGGTGATGGCCTATATGGGTCTGATGGAACATAAGACGGACCTGCACCTGATGACCGCATGCCTCCAGTAACTTCATCGAGCACTGGCCCATACAAGAATATCAATGTTCACCAATCGTCACCTGTCTTGAATTGTACCAACATGCGTTGCGATGGAAATTGTATAAGCGTCGTGTTATAGTGGGTCTCTGTATTAGGAAAAGCTTACCCATTAGTCAGCCTAATCATTGGTTCATGCTGTGAAGGGGTGGAGTGTATGGGAACTGCTGAGTCAGGGCCTGAACCTGATTAGTCACCTGAGGCAAGCCATGAGTCAGCCCTGGGAGCACAGGTGAAAGCAATTCACCTCTGCTGCAGGAAGGGGTGGAGCCTGGCTCCACCTCTCCTAGACCCATTTAAGAGCTGACTACCAGTGGGGAAGGATCTCTCTCTCTTTGGAAGATCCACTCCACTGGAGTTTCTTGAGCGAGCCCACGACATGGGTAAGCCTCCTATTTATTCTCTTTGTCTCACTGTGCCTAACTGTTTTGCTTATTTCATTATTATAACATCTTAATATTATTAAATTATAAAATATTCCTTTATATATTTTTCATTGATTATACACCTAGCCAGGGTTCACGCCGTCCCTGCTATGCCCCGACCATTTCACCACTAACACCCCAATGTGATGTTAGGCAAAACGGCGTTTATTGCAAGCGATACAGCAACCTATATACTTTACATGCTTATCTATGTTCCTATGTCCACGTGCGTTTACTCACGTCTAGTACGTCTACGCCCCCAAGCGTGTGTCACATCTGTTATCGCAGAGCAGGGGTCCTATTGCATCACAGCCCGATACCCCGTAAACGCCTACGACAACAGAGGATATGTGATTGTAGATGGATAAAAGAAATAATAGATAATTTTTGGACTTTGGATTAATCGAAATACAGTACTCCAAGCCTGCCGACAAAAATTAGAAAGCAAGTGCTATAGGTTGGTACAAGATTTGAGGGCAAGTAATAGAATAGTTGAATGCATACACTCAGTGGTGGCAAATCCATACACTTTATTAACCAGGTTAAGGAATGAGTAAGTGGAGTTTACTTTCTGGATTTGAAGGATAGGATGCCTTTTCTGCCTGGTTTGGCCAAAGGAAGCCTAAGGTTATTTGCCTTTGAATAGGAAGACCCCAAGATGGGGTGAAAAGACTCAGTTAATCTGAACAGTGTTACTCAGGGTTGTGAGAACAGTTCAATGATTTTTGAGAGCTGGTCAACTTGTGAACTGGAGACTTGGGTTCCTCCATCCCAGGGTGGAACCTTACTGCAGTATGTGGATGTCACAAAAACAGAAGAGGGCTGTGTGCAATGGACTGTGAGTTTGCTGAATTTCTTGGTTTAAATGATTATCAAGTTTCTCAACAGAAAGCACAAATAACTCAGCAGCAAGTGACATACTTGGGATATGAGATTACAGCTGGACTTCAAACCTTAAGGACTGTCAGGAAAGAAGCCATCTGCCAAACCCCTGAGCCACAAGCTGCCAAGGAACTCCATATGTTCCCAGGAATGACAGGATGATGCCGACTGTGGATACACAGCTATGGACTGTTGGTAAAGCCAAAATATTATATGAAATGGGGAGGAAAGTTAGGCATTCCCTCAGCTGAAATAAGAATTCATAAAGGCTCTCTGCTCTGGGGCTACCAGACATGACTAAACCCTTCTGGCTGTTCTCACATAAAAAGAAGGAATGGCCCTGGGAGTCCTTGCCCAGAACCTTGGATCCTATTGAAGGGCTGGGGCATACTTCTCCAAACAATTTGATGAAGTGAGTAAGGAATGGCTGGGGTGCTTGAGAGTGGTGGCTGCACTAGTACTCAATATTCAAGAAACCAGTCAAGTTGTGCTAGGCCAAAGAATAACAGTTTTAATATCTCATACAGTGTCTACTGTATTGGAGAGAAGAGGGGCATTGGTTCTCACTCCAAAGGTTCCTGAAATCCCAGGCCATCCTGGTAGAGCAGGATGATGTAGAAATAATTGTAACTAATATTGTCAACCCAGTATCTTTCCTTAGCGAAACTCCTGGAGAACCAGTATTTCATGACTGTTTTGAAACAACTGAAGCTGCATATTCCAGCCGGTCGGACCTGAAGGACGAACCCTTAGAAGATGCAGAAGACACCTGATTTACCAACAGTAGCAGTTTTGTGAGACAAGGAAACTGTAAGGTAGGATATGCAGTAGCTGCAACTGATAAGGTAATCAAAGCACAACTATTACCTGAGGGGGCTTTCCCTCAAAAGGCTGAAATAACTGCCTGGACAAGAGCCTTAACTATATGGACAGATGCTAATTATGTATTTGGGATGCTACATACTCATAGTACCATCTGAAAAGAGTGAGGATTGCACACAGAAGGAAAACAGCATGATGTAAATCTACCAAGGAACGTGGCTATTATACATTGTACAGGACATCAGAAAGGTAACGCTGTACAGGAAACTGGAAATAAGATGATGGGTCAGGTGGCAGAACAGGCAGTTGAAGAAGGCTTTAATTCCAGACGGTAAACTTCAAATCTCTAAACCCGAGTCAGAACCTGCAAAATATTCTAGAGAGGATAGGAATCTAATTAACGATTTAGAAGGGAGGGCAACAATGGCAAATTGATTTCCCAAGACCTCCCAAGAAAAGGGGGGGTGTCGCTGTATGTTGGTACTAACTGATACCTTTTTACAGTGGCCAGAGGCATTCCCTTGTAGAACTAATAAGGCACGTAGAGTAACTATAGTATTGTTATATGAGGTTATTCCAAGATGCTGAGGAACTACTTGGTCTGTCGAGGAAAGTGCACCGTCAAAAGTTAAAAGGAAAAGATGAGTTGGTTACTAATTTGCTTTATTTCAGTGTACGTGGCGTGGTGTCTGTGTCAAGTTGATGTTGTGTGCCGCTACATTTTGTATTTTGGTTGCAGTAGTACTATGTTTTGTGTTATTTTTATTTGTTATTGTTAAACGTGTGATTGTCACTCTTCTCCCTTCTATTTGGATGAACCTTACATTTCTATACTTAACAATGGCTGCTATTAAGGAAAGTAATAACACTCTCATTAGTGGGCAATATATGGGTAATATAATGAGCAGGTGTCCTTTCGGTAAAGCTTTCTGGTGGCTGGGCAGAGATGGGAGAGCTCAAACTCCCACCAGGCATAGTGAGAACTATTTGGAGCCAGTATCAAAATCCAAGAAGGGTTAAAAGGGTAAATAACCCATTGGTGTGGTATAATACAGGATACCATAGCTTTGTGAGAGCCCTTATCCTGGTCTTAGGAGTAGCTCAGCTGGAAAAAGCTATAGTGAATATCTCTGCAACTCTACAAATAGTAGAAAATGCCACAAACGCATTATGAGCAATCCAAGAGGAGGTATCCTCTTTGTCCAAACTAGTACTCCAAAACAGGATGGCATTAGATCTATTAACAGATAATGAAGGAGGGGTATGCACAATAATAAATCAGAGTTGCTGTACTTACATAAATAAGGATCTGAGAACAGACTTAAGGAAAATCTGGGAGCAAACAAAAGTCCTGCATAGGACAAGTATCAATAACACGACTGGGAAACAGATCTATGGGGCTCACTTACTAGCTGATTACCGAATCTAGGAGGGTGTACAATTAATGAATATACAGATGTTTCAGTATATACACAAGCTTGGCTATGTAATTATACTGGAGCAAGAAGGAAGGACGCTCACCCTTATCCTGGGCTCGTGTGAGAAACTCTGGTGGAGTGAATCTCCAGAAAAGTTTCCCCCCTACTCCCAGTCAGCTCCCAAAATGGATCCAGGAGATGCAGAGCCAGGCCCCACCCCCTCCGGCAGCACGGGAAAACCACCTACCGCGGCCGGCCCCGCATCGTCCTGGTCCACCTACTCCGAGCCGCACCCCTGCAGCTGCCTCACCGCTCGCCCCAGGTGGTCGACCAGAGGTTCAGGCCATGACTCAGCAGTTCCCATACACTCCACCCCTTCACGGCGCGAACCAACGATAAGGTTGACTAAAGGGTAAGCTTCTCCTAATACAGAGACCCACTATATCGGGACGCTTATACAATTTCTATCGCGACGCATGTTGGTACAATTAAAGATGAGTGATGATTGGTGAACGTTGATATTCTTTTATGGGCCAGTACTCGATGATGTTACTGGAGGCATGCAGTCATGAGGTGCAGGTCCCGTCTTATGTTCCATCAGTCCCATGTAGACCATCACCGGGTGTTGCACATGATCCGACAGTAACACTGGAACGCCTTGATGTCATTTCGTTCCTTCTGGTGATCCTGAAGGCTCAAAGACTCACAAGGAGTAATACAAATGTTTCAGGGGTACCAGGAGGGGAAGGTCTGCTCTCCAGGGCAAGATACAGGCCATATTTCTATCCTGGGTCAACACTTCGGCCTGTACTGGGGCACGTCCCGGCCACCTGTACCACACCTTCTGGCCAGATGTCTGCGTGTTGTGTTCTCTCATTGTTCGTCCTCTGCCTACCGAGGGTGCCACTTTGCCAGCGAAACCGACCCTAACCGGGCCGGGGCCAAATGCTCACACAGACCCCAGAGTGCGTGAGGCAAAATGGCGTTTATTGCTAAGTGGTCTGCGTTTAAGTACATTCCTGACATTCCTGTCCCGCTTCGTCTACGCCCCTTACATAGGCACTGTCCTATTACAGGTCACTACTTGGCAAAAGCAGAGCATACACAGAGCATAGGGAGCCTGACCCCGTCACACCCCGTTTCCTCGCACACGCCTACTACATCTCCCCCTCCCTATGCTCTAAATCCCGTTACAGCGCGATCGCGATGCGAATACATATCTCACAACTGATCCTTCATTTTATGATACAGTATCCGTTGGTCCATAACTTGCCACATAATCCTTGAGAGGCAACTCTGGAAACACATGATTACACATGGCAAGATAGCTGCAATACTGATTATTACAAGCAATACTAGCGCAATTACTCTAATGACTTTGGCGATCCACCCTCCAAAGCTGCCAAACACGCTTCTCAGCCAGTCCCTGATGGGGTCGTCCTCTACTCGGATCTTTTCCGTGTGGTCTCGTAGGGCTTTCAGCGCCTTATGGATGGATACGCTGTGGTCGCTAAGATTGAAGCAACACATTCCTTCTAGGTCTTCACACCCATGCCCCTGTGCCAGGAGCAAGAAATCGATGGCTGCTCTGTTTTGCAGCACCGCATGTCGAATGCTGTTCGTATCCTCTAACATTGCATTCAGTACTAACGTCGTTAAATTCGCCTGCTTAACCGACCAACATGCTAGGCGCTCAATCTGCTTCAAGGCTTGGGCCGCAGCAACGCCAGGGGCGAGGAAAGAAGCGAATATCCGAGCTGTAGCGCTCCACAACTCTACCTCGTCATTGCAGTTCTCCGGCAGAGGGCTCGATCTCTTAGAACGATGGTGCGTGATATTTGGACCCAACCGCATCCATGTTGTAAAGTTGGGAGAAAGCATTGTCAACTGTCCTAGGTAGCAAGGTCCCCCCAAGGCATTACGCGGGACGCCTTGCCAAGCCCTGTCCCCACAAATCAGAAAGATCCCAGGGCAATGCCTTGGCCGTTTTATTATTCCATAGTGCCTCATTGACACCCCTTTTGAAAGTGAATCCATACCCATACAAATTTGTTATGCGAGCCCCGACACTTCGCAAGTAATCCCGCCCCAGGAGGGTTCCCGGGACGCCCCCCACCAAGGGAGTAATCAAAGCTGGTTTTTCCAGGGAGCCGTCCCTATTAATCACAATGATTTCAACCTGACGGGCAGATCTCTGCGAAGAGGCTACTCCCCCTACTCCTGTTATCGCCTGAGAGGCTCCCCTAGGCCAGATAGGTGGCCAGTCAGATTCCGCTATGACCGTTACGTCTGCACCGGAATCTATGAGCGCAGTAACAAATATGGACCGAGGGCCCTGAAAATCAGGCGGGAGATCAGTATACGAGATAGTGGCTCGAACCAGAGGGCGTTCCCCGCAGCTTAAAGACAGAGCTGCCATGGGCAAATTCAGATCGACAGCTCGTTCCAAACGCAGATGGGAAAGGGGGCCTCGGATCACAAACTGCCTCCCTCCCGCGTTACCCTGATGGTGTGGCTTACGAGCCCTGCACTGCGGTGCCGTGTGACCTCTCCTCCCGCACATTTGGCATACCATGCCTCCCCCCGCGTTGCTCTTACACTGTGCCTTAAGGTGACCCAATTGACCGCACCTGAAGCATGGTCCCGGTGGCCGGTCTGTAATCTGACGGCCGACCTCTCCGTGCGCCATCATCACCCCTGCTACTGCTGCAGCGACCTCACCGACCACAGATGGACGTGATTTCTGTTTGTCCATAACATACTTAATGACCTCGCCAGGGGTGTGAAACCTTTCCGATGCTGTTCTCAGCAGTGCCTGCACGCCCTCACTTGACCTCTGATACAAGCAATCCAGAATAACAGGACTATGGACCGCTCTGGGTAGCTCCGAACCTTCCACTGCTTTAATCAATCTATCTGCAAAATCCTGAAACGACTCCGTGGGACCCTGTGCAGTAAGGGTTTCAAGGGCGTTCATTGTCAGGGGGGATTTCAACCCTTTCTTTTCTACTGCCTCGAGCACCCTTGCTATCCCTTTCGGGTCTAGCGGAACCCAAATTGAGCCTCCGTCATCGGAGACCACGACCGGGAATGCCTCCGGGTTCGTGAGGCCCCGGTTTTGTGCTTCCTCCTTTGCTTTAGCCCAGTCAGTCAGCTGGCGCCCGTCCCGCCCCCCTTCGGGACGAAGCCCCGCCCTTGCTTTTTCCTCTTCCAAAGAAGGATATAACGACCGATTAAGGTAGGGCGGAGGTGGAGCCGTTGGGTCGCCTGGCAGATCCGGCGGTTCCCCTTTCTTCATGTCTCCGCCCCCGTTCGCCACCTCATTCGCCGTCCTTTGTTCGTCAGACCTGCAAGATTCCAAAGTCCC
This sequence comes from Crossoptilon crossoptilon, assembly GCA_036346035.1. Lineage (NCBI taxonomy): Eukaryota > Metazoa > Chordata > Aves > Galliformes > Phasianidae > Crossoptilon > Crossoptilon crossoptilon. Next base: position 11,044 of record JARXNR010000023.1, on the reverse strand, counting down.
GCTCCCCGGGGCCCTTCCCCCCTCCTTTTCCACCTTAAGCTTACCCTCCTCCTTAGCCGCCTTAAGCTTACCCTCCTCCTTAGCCGCCTTAAGCTTACCCTCCTCCTTAGCCGCCTTAAGGGCTCCAAGTATCAAACCCCAAGTCTTAAGTTCTGCGGCCTTTTGATTATTCATGGCACGCTGGCATAGTGCCGAGGTGAGCGAATCCCACCTGCCTGAATCTAATACTTGCTGAGGAGAGTCCAGCTCCCCCCCTTTTTCTAAAAGCGAAAGCACCGCGGCTATCTCCTTCTTCGAAGGGGTATTTTTGCCGCAGTAATCTTTACAAAACTGCAAAAGTACCTTAATAACTTGTTCCATGGTTACACACGCGACCTGCCGCCACTCCACAGGCTCTTCTCCGCGATGTGTCTTCCGTGAGCGACCTGCCGCCACCCCACAGGCTCTTCTCCGCTTCACGGGCACGCCGGGTGGTTAACCCTCGATAGGCAGATCACGTCGGGGTCACCACTTGTTGTGTTCTCTCATTGTTCGTCCTCTGCCTACCGAGGGTGCCACTTTGCCAGCGAAACCGACCCTAACCGGGCCGGGGCCAAATGCTCACACAGACCCCAGAGTGCGTGAGGCAAAATGGCGTTTATTGCTAAGTGGTCTGCGTTTAAGTACATTCCTGACATTCCTGTCCCGCTTCGTCTACGCCCCTTACATAGGCACTGTCCTATTACAGGTCACTACTTGGCAAAAGCAGAGCATACACAGAGCATAGGGAGCCTGACCCCGTCACACCCCGTTTCCTCGCACACGCCTACTACATCTGCGGCTGCATAACTATGTCAGGCACCAAAGGAGGTGTCCTGATCTGCCATAGGGACATGATAGTGGTCCCTTTAGCAATGAAGATTGGAGTGTTGACCACAATATCAGTAGGCCATGTAACTACTGAACCTCCCACCTCCAACAATCTCCCCCAAGGTGCAAGTAGGCCGCACCACTTGGGTCCTACCTGCACCTTCCAAGGCCATTTTATTCTATGGGTGCCTGGTTCTAAATTCTCAGGGGCAGGGAGCAGAAGATGGTTTTCATTACCAGTCTGGGGTGCTACCTGATTATCAGTGCCCACAATTTGGATCCTAAGCAGGGTGGCCCATGTTGTCTGCAACATTCTCAGGGCACTGGATCTGCCATCTCTAGCTCTTTCATTCAGGTCCCACAGGGTTTCATAGAGTCTTTTTGTCCACCCCTGCAGGGACTGGGAGGCTGTCTTCAGGGCAGCCTCAAGAATACTGTTACAGTGTTCAATGAGGCCTGTCCCTGTTGAAATATATGGCAGGTGGAAACGCCATTCGACGTTATTTTCTTCTGCCCAGCGCTGTATCATTGCACCAGTAAAATGAGTCCCTTGGTCACTCTCGATGACTTGTGGTGTCCCGTAGGCAGACATCAGTTTAGTGAGTGCCTTGATGGTATATGCCTGGTTTGCTTTCGGCACTGGATAGGCCTGCAGTAGCCCACTTGCAGTGTCGACGCAGGTCAGGGCATATCTCGCCCCCTCAGACCAAAGAAAGGGCCCAATGTAATCAACCTGCCATCGCTGGAGAGGATTGTGTCCTCTAACAAGATGGGCTGTCGTTTCGGGTAATGATCTTAGAGCAAGCATCGCAATCCTGGCATGCCTGGACGATGTCAGGTAGCTGTATGGGCAGTCACCATGCTTTAGCAGCTGCCCACATTGTCTTTTCTCCTGCATGCCGTAGCTTCTGATGTAACCAACGGGCGATTTACCTGGATGGTGAATTCTCAATCCATCGAACTCGGGCCAGTGTGTCAGCTTCATCATTTCCCGGTGACTGTAGGGGCTGATGACCAGAAACATGGTAGACACATATAGTCCTGTGTTTGACTGTATTCCACATGTCTAACCACATGTCTTTGCCCCAGATTGGTCAGGCGTGGATAGTCCATTCCTGGGTGGCCCACTGTGCAATCCAAAGAGTGAGCCCCCCATATGCAGCCCAACTATCTGTACAGATATTCAGAATACCATCACCGGGTTCCTTGGTTATAACCATCCACACAGCTTGCTGTTCTGCCCATTGGCTGCTCTGACCATCCCCCTCGTCAAACCAGATTGTCTCAGTAGAAGGATGGTATGCTATTGCTCTCCACTTGCTCGGGTTACCCTTGCTGGACCCATCTGTATACCAGGCATCTTCAAGGATAGGATATTTCCCCTCCTGAACCAGACTCTTCTCTGGTGGAGTGACCAGTGTTTCTTTTGGTGCATCTCTGTGATACGTCACTGGGCCTAGGATCTTCTGGAGTTCTTTCAAGGGTGATGAAGACAGACTACTCCTTTGGCTGAGATAGGCGACCCATCATGCCACTGTTTGTGCTTGGGCCATGTTGCCGCAAATGTTAAGATCACGCTGTATCACCCTTTGCTTAACTGATTAGCCCCCCGATTAGCACTAAGAACTGCCAGCATACACCAATGTGGTGAACAGAGAAAAAATGGTGTTTATTACCGCGTGGCATCTGTTTAAATACATTCATCTTCTACTTTGTCTACACCCCTTAAGCATGCATTGTCCAATCACTGAGCAGGGGAGGGTCCTGTCGCGTCACATCCCGTAGCCCTGAGGGTGCCTAATACAACATCTCCCCCTCCCCATGCTCGATAAAGCCTTGCCCTGTTACAGCATGAACGCAACTCTCCTACACCTATATAAACCTATGTACCTAAACCCCAGCCCCAGTTACAATCTTTCGTGAAGCCTATAATACTGTATGCGTTGATCAGAGATCTGTTCCATCATGCGGCTTAGGCATTACTGAACACATCCCATAAGGCACAGAATAATAGCATAGTGCAAATAGAGACTAAAAGTGCTAGGCCTATAGTTTCAAGTATCTGTGTAAACCACGGTCCAATCCCACCAAATAGTCCCCGAAGCCAATCACCAAACGGGTCGACCTGTTCTTTTATCTTCCGAGTATGTCCCTTCATCCATTCCAGCTTTTTGTGTACAGATTCGCTGGAGTCACTCAGGTTGAAGCAGCACATACCTTCCACATCTTGGTATAGATGCGCTGTGCTAAGAGATGAACCCCTTCCCCGGGATTTCCCAGTGTTAGTAAGAGTGTAACAGACATACTACACAGACCCATCTTGTTCTTAAGCAATGGTTCCTTGTCCCGTGGTGAGTCTCTTGGTCGTTCAGGTTCCGACTTCGGTCTCTCCACCAGCAGTTTCTGTAAAGAAAGAGCTCTTATCTTGTTCACTATAAGAATGTGAGAAGTGATTGACAGCATTACATGAGATCTCACGCCAGAGGCGAAGCACAATCGCTACAGCCATTACCTCGAGCATCTGCACACTAGCTCCCTGATTAGTAAATACAGCAGTTCCCCAACTGTTATCTGTGTCCTGCCAAACCACTGCCCCCTGACCAGTAGTTGAAGAAGCATCTGTAAACAGAGTGGGTCCATTGAGTGGAGAAGTCAGGACACAAGATCGAAGAGAGATCCCTAGAGGCCTGGCTAAATCAAAAATAGGAAGTGAGTCGGAGTACTCAGTGCTCCCTCCGAAGCCCTGTAAAGCTGTGAGAAGGGCCTCAGGGAGCGGTTGCACGTCACGAAACGAGCTCTGCAGATATATCACATCAGGCTCTCTTGCCAGGGCCCGCAACGATAGCAGTCGGGATTTTCTGAGTAGCATTGCTAAAATCTCGAGCCATGAGTTATAAGCTCGCATAGGCTGCACTGAGAACAACCACCACAGAGGTTGTGGCTTAGCATCAAGGGTATGGCCCAAAATAGTGGCCGCACCGGCCTCGCATCGAGTCACTGCTATTTCAAGATCTGAGTCAGGGTTGTACCGAGCAAGCGTATTCTCCATGCAGCTATGAGTGATCTCTTGCCAAGCTGCGGCCATTTCATCGGTCAAGTCCCTATGTTCCTTTGGGTCAGAGCCTCTTAGCTGATCATAAAAGGGCTTCATTAGTCGAGGGGATATTCCCAGGGCACTGCGAACCCACCGAAGGGCTCCTACCAGTTTCTGTACGTCCCATAGGGTCTTAACGTGTGGTTGAATGATAAGACCCATTGGCTGGACCATCTCTGGGCCGAACTTATACCCCAGGTATTCCACTCCCGGGCCCCTCTGTATCTTTTGCTCTGAAATGGTGAAACCAGCAGCGGTAAGCGTGGTCATCACTTGTGACTCGAGCATTTGCAGCCCTAACTCAGTAGGGGCGGTGAGCAAGAGGTCATCCATATAATGTGAGATCAAATACTGAGGGAAATCTCTTCTAACCGAGTGCAACACTTTACCTATCACTAGATGACAAATAGTGGGAGAACATGTCATCCCTTGCAGAAGGACAAGCCACTGAAATCTCTCAGTGGGGCCCTTAGGCAACGTTGAGGCCACAGCCATTGCGTCAGCAAGAGCGGCTACCAGGCCCTCATTAGTCAAGGGAGTGGATTTCTGTTTGTCTAGTACGTATTTAGTGATCTCTCCCGGTGTGGTGATCTCTCTAGGGGCCATACGAAGCAGATTTTTAATGTCCTCGAGGGACCTTTGCTTAAGGCAGTCCACAATTACAGGGCCATGAACAGCTGTGGGTAAGTCTGACCCCTCAACCGCCTTAATTAACTTATCGGCAAAGTCTTGGAATGATTCAGTCGGGCCTTGGATTATTTCCGTCCACAGTGTGGATGGTTCTGCACGGCGGGCAAACCTCCTGAAGGCCCCTAAGGCCGCATCAGTAGTCGCTATTAATTCCCCTGGGCACAACTGAGCTAACTGAGCGCGTGGGGTAACCATGCCTGGTGCTGATCCTGTAAGCCTCACTATGTCCGTGCCGTGCACGGGGTGACCTGGATCATTTTGCGCAGCTGTTATTACCCGCCTGAGTTCAATCAACCATTCCTCTTTCCAAAGTGTATATTGCACAGGTTTGAGCGCTATGTGCATGAGGTTTTCAGTGTCATAGGGGAGCATAGGGCCCGGTTCGGTTAGGGCCTCTAATGCGTTCAGTGTTAGAGGTGATTTCAACCCCTTCTTCTCTATCGCTTCTATTAACCGAGCAAATCCCTTTTGGTCCAATGGAACCCATTCTGGTCCCTCCTCCCCTGCTACTACAGGAAATACGGTAACCAAGCCCCTTTCTTGCAGCTCCTCTCTAACTTTTTGCCAGTCAGTGACACACCCACTTCCCGCCCCATCAGGGGTGTCACCCCGCCTACTATCTGCCCCCCGCCTACTCTCCGCCCCTTGATGAAGGGCCCCACCGGCCCTGGTCCGCACCACCCCCGACTCCACCTCTGTCTCCGCCTTTGACTCTGCCTTTGTCTCTGCCCCTGTAGGCGTGATGAAATTTCACAGGGAAGGATACAGAGACTGCTGAGGATATGGAGGAGGGGACTCAAGGTCTTGCGATAAGGGGCCGCCACTTGATAAGGGGGTCAATGGCTGCTGGTCCGTTGGTGATTGTGCAGGTGTGGTCAGATCATCCGGCGCCATCTTGGCCTCAGGGCATCTGGAAGAAAGACTATTCCCCGGCCGACAAGCCTCACCCCCGACCAAGGAAGAAACCCCCCCCCCCCCCCCCCCCCCCCCCCCCCCCGGTCTACCGCATTAGCTGTGCTGCTGGGAGAGCCCTCCCCCGGGGCTATCGAGTTGAAACCCAAGAGTGGCCGGGTTTGTATCAGCACCTTCCCCTCCTCCCTTGCTGCTTTCAGCACCTCGAGTATTAATTCCCAGGTTTTTAGCTCTGAGCCATCCTTTCGAGCGCTCATGATATGTTGTGCGAGCACAGAGGTGAGGTCGTCCCACCTTCTGTGATCGAGAATGTCTTGGGGAGCTTTAATCCCCCCCTCCCGGTCCAGCCGGGATATAACAGTACGAACATCCTTCTTAGAAGGAGTATTCTTCCCGTAATAATCCTGACAGAATTGAAGCAATACAAGCAATACCTTAATAACCTGTTCCACAGTAAAAGTCCCGTCACCGAAGAAAGCTCGCAAGCCAGACCGTCGCCTCCACGGTCCTCCACAGGCGCCCTGCTGTCACCTCAGGTACCCGTGCTACTACAAGCTGAGTGCCCCGTCATCACCCCGGGTCTCCACGCTGCTACAAGCTGAGTGCACCAACGTCACCCCGGTATAGCACACACGCAAAGGGTAAAAACACACAGCATTCCTCACACAGGGCACCAATTGTTGCCGCAAATGTTAAGATCACGCTGTATCACCCTTTGCTTAACTGATTAGCCCCCCGATTAGCACTAAGAACTGCCAGCATACACCAATGCGGTGAACAGAGAAAAAATGGCGTTTATTACTGCGTGGCATCGGTTTAAATAGATTCATCTTCTACTTTGTCTACACTCCTTAAGCATGTATTGTCCAATCACTGAGCAGGGGAGGATCCTGTCGCATCACATCCCGTAGCCCCGAGGGTGCCTAATACAACAGGACCACCCCTGTCTTAGGAAGGTGGGTCAGATCTTTCACCCACCCCTCAATCAGCAGGATGGTCTTAACTATAACTTCAGCCATTTGGGTTATCAGCTCTACTGCCTGTAATGCTGAGTAGGCAGCCAATAACTGTTTTTCAATCATACTGTATCTTTCTTCTGCTCCATGCCAGACCTGAGACCAAAAACCAATGGGGGTCCGAACAGAACTCTGGCGTTGCCACATGCCCCAGACAAAGCTGTCTTCAGTGACATGAACGTCCAACTCAGCTGGGAGGGGAGGATCAAATATACCCAATGCCTGGGCTTGTTTAACTGCCAGTTTTTCTTGTTGGAAAGCGTCCTGTTCTGTTTTCCCCCAGTCCCATAGCTGCCCCTTTTTTGTGAGTCTCTACAGTGGCCTTAGCAGCTGCTCTAGGTGAGGTATAAAGGAACGCCAGTAACCCGGTATACCTAGAAACTCTTGCAGCTGCTTCGATGTTGTAGGGACTGGGAACGCCTGAACCTTATCTATGACAGCACTGGGTAGTACTTTGGTCTTTCCTGATCAAACCACCCCCCGGAATTTTACAGACAGGCCTGGACCTTGCACCTTTTGGGGACTTATAGCCCATCCCCTCTGTTGTAAACAGGCAGTTAATGAATCTGCCACCTGCCCTACTGCCACCAGTGAGTCGGATGTCAGCAGGAGATCATCAAAATAATGATCTAAGTTAACATCATCAGGTTTTTTCCAATTAGCCAGGTCACATACCACTAGATTATGACAATACATCGGTGAATGCACGTACCCCTGTGGCAGGGCCTGAAAGGCCCACTGCCGGCCTCCCCATGTAAATGCAAACTGATCTTGCGATTCTTCAGCAATTGGGATACAAATGTAGGACACAATGATAGGTTTTTATCTCCCTACTCAACGTATCCATTAGGGAGGCAATATTGGGTACGGCCACATGAATAGGCAGTGTGACCTTATTTAATTCCCCATAATCCACTGTCATTCTCCACGTGCCATCCAACTTGCGCACTGGCCATATGGGGGAATTGTATGGGCTGTGTGCAGGTCTTATAATGCCCACTTTTTCTAATTCCTGCACTGTTCTCGATATTTCATCTTGCCTACCCTGGAGTCTATACTGTCTTACATTAGTAATCCGGCACGGTTTCAGCAGGCAAATAGGCCCATGTTTCGCATGGCCTCTTAGTATTGCCTGCACCGCCCGGATACTGATACATCTCTGTCCAAGTCTGAACTCTCCCACAGTTGTCTGGAGAGCCAGACCCCATAGAATATCTCTGCCCAGGATGTACTCCTGGACTGGGGCAATAGATACCTTATACACCAGGGGTGGGAGACGCCCAACCCCCAGTTTTAACCATGTTTGGGTGACAGGAATAGTCTGTCCCCCAAAACCACCAATCATCATTCTGTCTCCCTCAAATTTGGTTGGATCTCCATACATGACTGATGTTTCTGCTCCAGTGTCCACTAGTGCCATAACTCTCTGAATATGTTTTCGGGACTACTAAATCATTAATTCTACATAGGGCCTCCGGTCCGTCTGGAGGCCCTAGGGGGACTAACATCCCTCGTCACACCATGAATTGTGCTACGGCCAATTCTTTTGCTTCCAGTGGCTCAGGCATCGTGGCCCGAGACACCTGAGGCGGCTTTTTTTCCTATTAGGAACAATGAAATCTTCTAAGTTCCATGTCACTGTTGGTATTCTCTCTATAACCCTTACCCTTGGTTTGTCAGGGTAGTTCTGAAATTTTTGACTGTTCTTTAGTTGTCTCCAAAGCTGGAGAAGGACATGGTTGGGCTGGCCGTCAATCTTAGCAAATTGGACCCCAGCCCAAATTAAATCATTAAACATTTGTTTTCGGGAGACCCTTATAAGTCCCGATGGAGGAGCTCGAGTATTTTGGTTTTAGTCAGCGGCAGGACCTCAGCTTCTTCTAATGTCCGAAAGTTGCGCCTCGCCTGCAGGCATTCTGTTTCTCCTAGGTCAGCCACTAACTGGGCAGCCTGCTGGACTACTGCATCTGAAGCCACCAGGGGATTTAATATATAAACCAAAGTAGCATAGAAACGAGAGGGAGCTTGTTGTAGAATTAAGTCTCTCATCCCTGCTGAGAATTTGACCATATCAGGGCCATCGCATGTGTCTTCATAAACTGCTTCCCTCACACCTAGTTCACAGATATAATTTTGAAGGTCCTCCATGGAGGACCACATCCCTGTATGTAGAGGTATATCAGATGGCCCTGATTTTTTCCTTTTCTGAGTTATAACAGGACAGACTTCTAGTGGATCTGTCAAAATCAGAGATTCGAGATTTAATATAGATTTTTTATTTTCGTGATCAGTTAAATCTGTTGATTCACAAGTCCAGTCATTGTCTACTGTAATGTTATAAACTTCATCTTAGGGAAGATGCAGAATTGTTTTTTTCCCTGTTAATATGCCAAGTTCTTGCTCTAATCTTTTGATATGGTCTTTCAGAAGTTGGTTTTTATTTTCAAAAGTATTATTCTTCCTTTCAGCATGATTTAAAGCATTTATCAGTGGTCATGCCACCATGGAGGCAGTTAATTGTCTTTCTTTCATGATCAGTGTATCTTCGCTAAGTCCCTGAAACTTATCTGCCATGCGATATGGGGAGATATTTCCCATAACACATAGGGGACCCAATTTTTCAGTGATAACTGCTTGTTCATAATAGGGAGATCCCACAAATCCTAGGATCTGTTCTAGAATCATTTTATTTAGGGGGGTAGTGTTCTCCCCCCAACTCATTTATAGAAATTCTATAGAAAAAAACAAAATGTAAGTTTTAGTATATTTGGCCTGGCTGGCTTGCCAAATGTATAGTCAATGAATATGAAGATGTTATAACTATACATTAAACAAGAGAGTTGGGCAAAGCAGATAACAATAAGAGAATAGACAGAAAGCTTACTCACACCCTGAGCTTGCTGCAAAACTACACAGAAAGAATCTCCAGAGGAGATCCTTTCTTACTTGTAGTCAGCTCTTAAATGGGTCTAGGAGAGGTGGAGCCAGGCCCCACCCCCTTCCGGCAGCACAGGTGAATTGCCTTCACCTGTGCTCCCATGGCTGACTCATTGCTCGCCTCAGGTGATCAATCAGAGGTTCAGACCATGATTCAGCATTTCCCATACACAAGTCAAACCTGAAAAGCTTGGAATGGCTAGGAAAGCACTCTCCAGCACCCACTGCAAGGCAGTAAGCAACCACCCCAAACAGGAAGGGCCAGATCCCACGACTTCCGCGATGTACAGGGACAGGTACCTGGAATTGGAGCATTAACACTTTAATTCCCAGTGCACTACATGATATGATGTGGAATACTGAAAACCAAAAATCACAAAACCATGATACTGAGGGAGAAGGTATCCTGCTGCAATACTGGAGAAGCAAGGCAGGCCTTACTGGATGTGACCAAGCCCTTCTTCTTACACACCAGTGAGAACTGTGGCATGGCTTTAGGAGTGCTGATAGAAACCTCGGACCTGCCAGGCACACCGTGGCATATTTCTCCAAACGACTGGACAAGCTGACTTTCTTTGTGGGAACGAGGGTGACCCAGTTATCCATTTCTGCATTGAGAAAACTGGTCAAAATATGCCTTTGGAGTCGTGCACATGCATGGGGTTATTTGGAAAGAGTGAGGACTTCTGACTTCTCAAGGATGCATTGCAAGGTGCACCAAACAGGAAGCAACCCAAATGCAAAAGGCAACAATCGAGAATCTAAACGGGTGGCGAGAGAGGGAACTCCTGAGATCCAACTACTGTGGCCAGATGGACAGGTACAAGGAGAGAATCCGGACTAGGGAACGCCAAGGTATACAAAGGAGGATTTTAAGTTAATGGAGGATCTGGGAAGGGTCATATCTAAGGCGGGTGGAGGTCAGTCCACAACTGCAGATGGGAAGTTGAGAGTTCCTTCCCCAGTCTTATGGAAGTTTGTGCAGAGGGAACATAGGAAAACATATTGGGGAGCAGAGGCTTTATATAAATAACTAAGTCAGAAGGTAATAGCCAGAAATTTATATACCACAATCCACCAGGTAACAGAACAGTGTGAGATTTGTTTAAGGGCGAATCCTCGGCAAGGTAAATCAACCCCATTTGGGGTAATTGGGAAGGGAAATTACCCTGGACAACAATGGCAAATAGACTTCACAGAATTGCCAAGAAAAGGGGTTACCGATATCTTTTAGCATTTACAGATACCTTCTCAGGATGGCCGGAAGCGTACTCCTGTAGGACCAACAAAACAAGAGAGGTAAACAAGACTCTTCTATATGAGGTAATACCACACTTTGGAGTCCCTGCTGCTATGTCTTCAGATCGTGGGCCCCACTTTATAGCTAAGGTTGTGCAGCAGGTCTGCCATCTTCTGCGAATCCTGTGGTATCTGCACACGCCCTACTGACCACAGTCTAGTGGACAAGTGGAAAAAATGAACCACCTGATTAAAACCCAGATTATCAAGATAGGACAGGAGGCAAACCTGGATTGGCCTAAGGCTC
>JARXNR010000184.1:0-55772 GCA_036346035.1 Crossoptilon crossoptilon | reverse complement strand
GTCGTATTTTTGGGAGATTTGGGAGAAAACTGGTCTGTCTGGGAGAAAACGCCATTTCTATGGGAGTAAGTGTGGTATTGAGGAGCGTAAAGTAGTATTCTTGGGATGAAACGTGAGGTATTTCTAAGAGAAGTGGTATTTCTGGGAGAAAATGTCTTGTTTTGGGGGGAAACGTTCATATATGCGTGAGCAGACTGTGTTTCTTGAAGAAAATGTCTTATTTTGGGCGGGAAAGATGATACGTACGCGAGAAAGCGGTTATTTCTGGGAGAAAATGCCATAGTGTTAGGAAATAATTTTTATTTCCGGGATAATCGGTCACATAGTTAGGAGGTAACTGGAGTATCTGGGAGAAAACGTCATAGTTTTTTGGAGGAAGAGATCACGTTTCGGGCGCTAAAATAGTGTTCCTGGAGGAAAATGTCACGTATTTGCGAGAAAACGGGTATTTGTGGGAGAGAATGTCCTATATTTGGGATAAAAATGGTCTATCTGTGATCAAATGCCATATTTCTGGGAGAAAACGTCCAATTGAGGAGTGTAATGTAGTATATTAGGGAGGGAATGGGAGGCATTCCTAAGAGTACCGGTATTTCTGGGAGAAAACGTCTTATGTGGGTGTCACGGAATTAACCAGATCAGTTTATGCCCGTGACAGGGGGGCAGTAGGCCCCTGCCCTCCCCACCCCCCGCCTGGCCCCACAAAATGGGATGGAAGGGGAAAAGGGAAAAAAACAGCGGCAACAATCTATGGAGGTAAACTTATTTTACTAACTATGATATCGGAATGCAAAATAATACAGTATAATTCAATCTAATTGAAATTGAGACTAATAAATAAAATAAGATATGAGAGAGAGTTCCCGAGACCGAGTCAAACCTGAAAAAGCTTGGAACGGCTAGGAAAGCACCTCCAGCACCCACTGCCAGGCAGTAAGAGACCGCCCCCCCCGGAAGGGTCAGATCCCATGACTTCCGTAATGTATAGGGATAGGTACGTAGAATTAGAGCATTAACACTTTAATTCCAGTACATGATGTTTTGATGTGGAATATTGAAAATCAAAAAAAACCAAAACCATGACATTCCACCCCTTATTCTACATCACTACATCATGCTTAATATATATATATATACATATATATACAAACAAAACAAAGATTAAAAATGCATCACACACACACGTCTATATACATATACATAGAATTACTGTCTGCACTCCCCCAGCATCAAATTTCCTTGTGGTACACATTGAACATCCCCATTCTTCTGCATTACCCACCAAGTGGACCCAGGTCCCTGGGCAAAAACAGTACAGCGGAGAGGTTTGCCCTTTCCAGAAGCTGGAAGAACCCAAACTGCTTTTCCCAACATGCTCTTTACATGTACAACAGGGACCTTATCTCCCTCTACGGTATGTAGGGAGCTGGACTGGGTAGGACCATCACGATTGATAGATCCTCTGGTATTGACTAACCAGGTGGCTTCTGCCAAATGCTTCTCCCAGTGCTTAAATGTTCCGCCACCCATTGCTTTCAGCATAGTTTTTAACAACCCATTGTATCGTTCAATTTTACCAGAGGCTGGTGCATGGTAGGGAATATGGTAAATCCACTCAATGCCATGATCTTTGGCCCAAGTATTTAAAAGAGAATTTTTGAAATGAGTCCCATTATCTGACTCAATTCTTTCTGGGGTGCCATGTCGCCACAGGACTTGTTTCTCAAGACCTAGTATGGTGTTTCGGGCGGTAGCATGGGGTACTGCATATGTTTCAAGCCACCCAGTGGTTGCCTCCACCATGGTAAGCACATAACACTTACCACTGTGGGATCGTGGCAAAGTGATATAATCAACCTGCCATGCCTCTCCGTATTTGTACTTTTGCCATCGCCCTTCCTCCCAGAGTGGTTTCATCCTCTTGGCTTGTTTGATTATGGCACATGTTTCACAGTCATGAATAACCTGTGCAACAGCATCCATAGTTAAGTCCACCCCTCGGTCTCTAGCCCACTTATATGTTGCATCTCACCCCTGACGGCCCGAGGTCTCATGAGCCCATCAAGCTAGAAATAATTCACCCTTGTTCTGCCAGTCCAGGTCTATCTGAGCCACCTCAGTTTTGGCAGCTCGGTCCACCTGGTGGTTATTTTGCTGTTCTTCAGTAGCCCGATTCTTGGGCACATGAGCATCTACATGGCGTACCTTTACAACCATATTCTTTATTCGGGCAGCAATATCTTTCCACAGTTCAGCAGCCCAAATAGGTTTACCCCTTCTTTGCCAGTTATTTTGCTCCCCCTGCTGTAACCACCCCCATAGAGCATTTGCCACCATCCATGAGTCAGTGTAAAGATAAAGCGCTGGCCACCTCTCCCGTTCAGCAACATCCAAGGCCAGTTGGACAGCCTTTACCTCTGCAAATTGGCTTGATTCTCCTTTCCCTTCAGTGGCCTCTGCAACTTGTCGTGTGGAGCTCCACACAGCAGATTTCCATCTGTGATGCTTTCCCACAATACGACACGATCCATCAGTGAACAGGGCATACTTTCTTTCATTTTCTGGTAATTCGTTGTATGGTGGGGCCTCTTTAGCTCGTGATATTTCTTCTGCTGGTGATGTTCCAAACTTTTTATCTTCAGGCCAGTCCATGATGACCTCTAGGATTCCTGGACGGCTGAGGCTCCCCATCCGAGCTCGTTGCGTAATCAACGCAATCCACTTACTCCAAGTGGCATCAGTAGCATGATGGGTGGGGGGAACCTTTCCTTTAAACATCCAGTTCAGCACTGGTAGTCGAGGTGCCAGAAGAAGCTGTGTTTCAGTACCGACCACTTCAGAAGCAGTCCGAACCCCCTCATACGTGGCTAAGATCTCCTTTTCGGTTGGAGTGTAGCCTTCTTCCGACCCCCTGTAGGCCCGACTCCAGAATCCCAGGGGTCGGCCTCGGGTCTCTTCTGAGGCTCTTTGCCACAAACTCCAAGTGGGACCTTTCTTTCCAGCAGCAGTGTAGAGGATGTTCTTTATATCCTGCCCTGTCCGTTCTGGCCCTAAGGCCACGGCACGGACTATCTCCTGTTTAATCTGTTCAAAAGCCTGCTGCTGCTCAGGACCCCATGTAAACTCATTCTTCATTCGCGTCACATGATAAAGGGGGCTTACAATGAAGCTATAGTTTGGAACATGCATTCTCCAAAAGCCCACTACACCCAAAAAAGATTGTGTCTCTTTCTTACTAGTGGGTGGAGACATAGCGGTGATTTTGTCGATCACATCTGTCGGGATGTGACGACGGCCATCTTGCCACTTTATACCCAGGAACTGAATCTCCTGAGCAGGTCCTTTCACTTTGCTCCGCTTAATAGCAAAACCAGCACGCAGAAGAATCTGGATTATTCGCTCTCCTTTTGTGAAGACTTCTTCTGCTGTATCGCCCCACACAACGATGTCATCAATATACTGCAAGTGCTCAGGGGCACTGCCCTGTTCCAGTGCGGTTTGGATCAACCCATGGCAAATGGTCGGGCTGTGTTTCCACCCCTGGGGCAAACGGTTCCAAGTATACTGAACACCCCTCCAGGTGAAAGCGAACTGTGGCCTACATTCTTTGGCCAAAGGAATGGAGAAAAAGGCATTAGCAATGTCAATGGTGGCATACCATTTGGCTGCTTTTGACTCCAGTTCATACTGGAGTTCTAACATGTCTGGCACAGCAGCACTCAGTGGGGGTGTGACTTCATTCAGGCCACGGTAGTCCACCGTCAGCCTCCATTCTCCACTGGCTTTACGCACTGGCCATATGGGGCTGTTAAAAGGCGAGTGAGTTTTGCTGATCACTCCCTGACTCTCTAGTTGACGAATCAACTTATGAATGGGGAGCAAGGAATCCCTGTTGGTGCGGTACTGCCGTCTGTGCACCGTTTTTGTAGCAATTGGTACCTGTTGCTCTTTTACTTGTAGCAACCCCACAACAGACGGATCTTCTGACAGTCCAGGCAAAACAGACAGCTGCTTAATGTTGTTTGTGTCTACAGCAGCTATTCCAAAGGCCCATCGATACCCCTTAGGATCCTTGAAATGCCCCCTTCTGAGGTAATCAATACCAAGTATACATGGAGCCCCTGGACCAGTCACAATAGGGTGCTTTTGCCAGTTCCTACCAGTGAGGCTTATCTCAGCCTCCAACACAGTCAATTCTTGAGAGCCCCCAGTCACTCCAGAAATATGGATTGATTCTGTCCCTTCATAAGTCGAGGGCATCAGAGTGCACTGTGCACCGGTATCCACCAGTGCCTTATATTTCAGTGGTTCTGATGTGCCAGGCCATCGGATCCACACAGTCCAATAAACTCTATTATCCCTTTCCCCCCCCCTGACTGAGGGCAGGGCCCCTCTATTCATTACCTGTGGTAACCGGAGCAACTGCACTGGCGGTTGGTCTGCTTTGTAATTCTCTCACCCGTGCTCGTAGTACGTGAGTAGCTTGGTCGTGCCACTTCCTCATGTCTTCTCCATGGTCACGTAAGTAACGCCACAAGGCAAGTCGCGATGTAGGATTCCTTCCTGGAGCTGGAAAGCGCTTGCCTCTAACAGCTGAGATTTTTGATTTTGCCCCTGAGAAGGAGGGTTCATCGTCTTTAGTTAGTTGGATCCACACTTGTTCCATCATCTCCTTCATCTCCTTCAGTAGACTCTTTTGACTATTCTGATCTTCATCAAGCGTTTCTGATACTTCTACAGGTTTGTCACGATTCATCAGTGAAGACACTAGCTCTTGCACTTTATTCAGTTGCTCCGTCATTTGTGAGATGGCGGCGATGGCGGCGCGAGTTGGGGGTAGCTGTTGTTCATAGCTTTGGGGCGTAAGAATCAATTCATAAACTAAGGGGCTTCTCTGTTGGTCCTCGTATCTGTCAGATGCTGCTAATAGTGCAGGGGCGTATCTGGCTGGTGCTGTTGGTGTGAGCTGATGCCATATTTCACGCGTTGTCCTCACTTTCTCAGGATCATGGCTTTGTGTGGGTCGTTAAAAACACAGTTAGGGTCATACAACATTTCCACCACGGCTATTTCCCTCAAATACTGAATACCCTGTTCAACTGTATCCCATCTTTTCGTCACAGGCTTCAAGCCGCTTTTGAAGGGGTACCTTTCCTTCACGGCTGCTAATATTCGTTCCCAGAGGGAGGCAGCCCCATCCAGACATCGACTAATTGCTCTGTCAATAGCTGGATCTCTGGCAATGGCTCCTAGTTGGCGAGCTTCATTACCATCTAGAGACAAGCTACTGGCCCCGCCGTCCCAGCAGCGAACTAACCAGGAAACGATAGTTTCATTTGGGCGCCGTATAAATTCCTTTCTTGAGCCTTGGATTTCAGTCATCTTCAGAGGCCGACGAGTAGTAATAGAAACTTCCTCTTCATCACTCTCTTCTGCATGTCTCTTCGTTTTTCCTTTTGCCTTTCTTGATTTTGGTGGTTCCGAGGAGGGCCCCTCACCTGCATCTTCCTCCACCTCCTCCTCCTCTTCTTCTTTTTTTCGTTCCAGACGCGAGGACACTCGTTTCCATTTCTTGCCTTCCACAGGGGCAACTGATATTGTTACTGGTGTCTCCTGTAATTGATCAGATTTGACTTGGAGATTCTCCCCTTTGGCTTGAACCTCAGCTCGGAAACTCTCTCTCTCCAAAACAGTATTATATATGGCACGGTAAGCACAAGCCAAGCCCCAAATAAGTTGTACCTCCTTAGATTTATGTAAGCCGCACTGCCCCTGTCTCAAATACTGGCTAAGTTTCTGGGGATCCCACAGGTGCTCAAGAGTGAAATCCCATGACACTGCGGGTCCCCATGCTTCTAAGATTTGTCCTAAACCTCTCCATATTCCCTGCCAGTCAGCATTCTCTGGATTTGGAGGAGACTCCTTCTGCTTAATTATAGTCCATATAGTCCTGTATAGAAATACATTCAGGAAGACTGATGAGAAAAGTGGTGTTTCTGAGGGAAAATGCCATATATTTGGGAAAGAACTGGTATTTCTGGGAGAAAATGCCAAAAGTCTGGGAGTAAGTGTCATAATGAGGAGCGCAATGTAGTATATTTGGGAGGAGATGGAGGTCTTTCTAAGAGTGCCGGTATTTCTGGGAGAACGTGTCCTATTTAGGGAAGAAAATGTCCAATTTAGGGAAGAACGCTGGTATTTCTTACCAAAAATGTCATCCAGTTTGGAGAAAATCTCCTCTATTTGGGAGACAAGTGGCATTTCTGTGAGAAACTGTCCTATTCTTGGTTGCAAGTGTCATATTTGGTATTGTCATCTAGTATTTTTGGGAGGAAACGTGTGGTAGTTCCAAGAGAGCGGGTGTTTCTGGGGGAAAATATCCTCTGTTTGGAAGAGAAGGTGAAATTTACAACTGAAATGTGGTGTTTCTGGGAGAAAATGACATACCTGAGGGAGAAAACTGGGAAATTCGGGGAAAGAATGTCTTCTGTTGGAGAGCAACGGTCGTATTTTTGGTGTGACAACTGGTCCGCTGGGGAGAAAATACGGTAAATACGGGCGAAAATGTCCTATTGAGGAGTGTAAAGTAGTGCTTTTGAGAGAAAATGTTAGGTATTTCTCAGAAAACTGCTGTTTTGGGTAGATACTGGCATGCTTTGTTGGAAAGTGACATGTGTTTGTGAGAAAGCCGGTATTTTGGGAAAATAGGCCATATTGTTCAGCATGAGCTGGTATTTCCGGGGGAATATGTCGTATTTTTGGGAGAACCCTGGTCTGTCTGGGAGAAAATGTCGTGTATTTGGGAGAAAACTGGTCTGTCTGGGAGAAAACGCCATTTCTATGGGAGTAAGTGTGGTATTGAGGAGCGTAAAGTAGTATTCTTGGGATGAAACGTGAGGTATTTCTAAGAGAAGTGGTATTTCTGGGAGAAAATGTCTTGTTTTGGGGGGAAACGTTCATATATGCGTGAGCAGACTGTGTTTCTTGAAGAAAATGTCTTATTTTGGGCGGGAAAGATGATACGTACGCGAGAAAGCGGGTATTTCTGGGAGAAAATGCCATAGTTTTAGGAAATAATTTGTATTTCCGGGATAATCGGTCACATAGTTAGGAGGTAACTGGACTATGTTGGAGAAAATGTCATAGTTTTTTGGAGGTAGAGATCACGTTTCGGGCGCTAAAATAGTGTTCCTGGAGGAAAATGTCACGTATTTGCGAGAAAACGGGTATTTGTGGGAGAGAATGCCCTATATTTGGGATAAAAATGGTCTATCTGTGATCAAATGCCATATTTCTGGGAGAAAACGTCCAATTGAGGAGTGTAATGTAGTATATTAGGGAGGGAATGGGAGGCATTCCTAAGAGTACCGGTATTTGTGGGAGAAAACGTCTTATCTGGGGGGGAAAAGGTCATGTATCTGTGAGACAGCTGGTGATTCTGGTAGAAAATGCCACGTACAAGTGAGAAAAGTGGTGTTTCTGAGGGAAAATGCCATATATTTGGGAAAGAACTGGTATTTCTGGGGGAAAATGCCAAAAGTCTGGGAGTAAGTGTCATAATGAGGAGCGCAATGTAGTATATTTGGGAGGAGATGGAGGTCTTTCTAAGAGTGCCGGTATTTCTGGGAGAACGTGTCCTATTTAGGGAAGAAAATGTCCAATTTAGGGAGGAACGCTGGTATTTCTGACCAAAAATGTCATCCAGTTTGGAGAAAATCTCCTCTATTTGGGAGACAAGTGGCATTTCTGTGAGAAACTGTCCTATTCTTGGTTGCAAGTGTCATATTTGGTATTGTCATCTAGTATTTTTGGGAGGAAACGTGTGGCAGTTCCAAGAGAGCGGGTGTTTCTGGGGGAAAATATCCTCTGTTTGGAAGAGAAGGTGAAATTTACAACTGAAATGTGGAGTTTCTGGGAGAAAATGACATACCTGAGGGAGAAAACTGGGAAATTCGGGGAAAGAATGTCTTCTGTTGGAGAGCAACGGTCGTATTTTTGGTGTGACAACTGGTCCGGTGGGGAGAAAATACGGTAAATACGGGCGAAAATGTCCTATTGAGGAGTGTAAAGTAGTGCTTTTGAGAGAAAATGTTAGGTATTTCTCAGAAAACTGCTGTTTTGGGTAGATACTGGCATGCTTTGTTGGAAAGTGACATGTGTTTGTGAGAAAGCCGGTATTTTGGGAAAATAGGCCATATTGTTCAGCATGAGCTGGTATTTCCGGGGGAATATGTCGTATTTTTGGGAGAACCCTGGTCTGTCTGGGAGAAAATGTCGTGTATTTGGGAGAAAACTGGTCTGTCTGGGAGAAAACGCCATTTCTATGGGATGGGAGTAATTGTGCTATTGAGGAGTGTAAAGTAGTATTCTTGGGATGAAAGGAGAGGTATTTCTAAGAGAAGTGGTATTTCTGGGAGAAAAATGTCTTGTTTTGTGGGGAAACGTTCATATATGCGTGAGCAGACTGTGTTTCTTGAAGAAAATGTCTTATTTTGGGCGGGAAAGATGATACGTACGCGAGAAAGCGGGTATTTCTGGGAGAAAATGCCATAGTTTTAGGAAATAATTTGTATTTCCGGGATAATCGGTCACATAGTTAGGAGGTAACATAGTAGGAGGAGGTAACTGGACTATGTTGGAGAAAATGTGATAGTTTTCTGGAGGTAGAGATCACGTTTCGGGCGCTAAAATAGTGTTCCTGGAGGAAAATGTCACGTATTTGCGAGAAAACGGGTATTTGTGGGAGAGAATGCCCTATATTTGGGATAAAAATGGTCTATCTGTGATCAAATGCCATATTTCTGGGAGAAAACGTCCAATTGAGGAGTGTAATGTAGTATATTAGGGAGGGAATGGGAGGCATTCCTAAGAGTACCGGTATTTGTGGGAGAAAACGTCTTATCTGGGGGGGAAAAGGTCATGTATCTGTGAGACAGCTGGTGATTCTGGTAGAAAATGCCACGTACAAGTGAGAAAAGTGGTGTTTCTGAGGGAAAATGCCATATATTTGGGAAAGAACTGGTATTTCTGGGGGAAAATGCCAAAAGTCTGGGAGTAAGTGTCATAATGAGGAGCGCAATGTAGTATATTTGGGAGGAGATGGAGGTCTTTCTAAGAGTGCCGGTATTTCTGGGAGAACGTGTCCTATTTAGGGAAGAAAATGTCCAATTTAGGGAAGAACGCTGGTATTTCTTACCAAAAATGTCATCCAGTTTGGAGAAAATCTCCTCTATTTGGGAGACAAGTGGCATTTCTGTGAGAAACTGTGCTATTCTTGGTTGCAAGTGTCATATTTGGTATTGTCATCTAGTATTTTTGGGAGGAAACGTGTGGTAGTTCCAAGAGAGCGGGTGTTTCTGGGGGAAAATATCCTCTGTTTGGAAGAGAAGGTGAAATTTACAACTGAAATGTGGTGTTTCTGGGAGAAAATGACATACCTGAGGGAGAAAACTGGGAAATTCGGGGAAAGAATGTCTTCTGTTGGAGAGCAACGGTCGTATTTTTGGTGTGACAACTGGTCCGCTGGGGAGAAAATACGGTAAATACGGGCGAAAATGTCCTATTGAGGAGTGTAAAGTAGTGCTTTTGAGAGAAAATGTTAGGTATTTCTCAGAAAACTGCTGTTTTGGGTAGATACTGGCATGCTTTGTTGGAAAGTGACATGTGTTTGTGAGAAAGCCGGTATTTTGGGAAAATAGGCCATATTGTTCAGCATGAGCTGGTATTTCCGGGGGAATATGTCGTATTTTTGGGAGAACCCTGGTCTGTCTGGGAGAAAATGTCGTGTATTTGGGAGAAAACTGGTCTGTCTGGGAGAAAACGCCATTTCTATGGGAGTAAGTGTGGTATTGAGGAGCGTGTAGTAGTATTCTTGGGATGAAAGGTGAGGTATTTCTAAGAGAAGTGGTATTTCTGGGAGAAAATGTCTTGTTTTGGGGGGAAACGTTCATATATGCGTGAGCAGACTGTGTTTCTTGAAGAAAATGTCTTATTTTGGGCGGGAAAGATGATACGTACGCGAGAAAGCGGGTATTTCTGGGAGAAAATGCCATAGTTTTAGGAAATAATTTGTATTTCCGGGATAATCGGTCACATAGTTAGGAGGTAACTGGACTATGTTGGAGAAAATGTCATAGTTTTTTGGAGGTAGAGATCACGTTTCGGGCGCTAAAATAGTGTTCCTGGAGGAAAATGTCACGTATTTGCGAGAAAACGGGTATTTGTGGGAGAGAATGCCCTATATTTGGGATAAAAATGGTCTATCTGTGATCAAATGCCATATTTCTGGGAGAAAACGTCCAATTGAGGAGTGTAATGTAGTATATTAGGGAGGGAATGGGAGGCATTCCTAAGAGTACCGGTATTTCTGGGAGAAAACGTCTTATCTGGGGGGGGGAAATGTCATGTATCTGTGAGAAAGCTGGTGATTCTGGTAGAAAATGCCACGTATTTGTGAGAAAAGTGGTGTTTCTGAGGGAAAATGAAATATATTTGGAATAGAACTGGTATTTTTGTATTTCGGGAAAAAAATGCCAAAAGTCTGGGAGTAAGTGTCATAATGAGGAGCGCAATGTAGTATATTTGGGAGGAGATGGAGGTCTTTCTAAGAGTGCCGGTATTTCTGGGAGAACGTGTCCTATTTAGGGAAGAAAATGTCCAATTTAGGGAAGAACGCTGGTATTTCTTACCAAAAATGTCATCCAGTTTGGAGAAAATCTCCTCTATTTGGGAGACAAGTGGCATTTCTGTGAGAAACTGTCCTATTCTTGGTTGCAAGTGTCATATTTGGTATTGTCATCTAGTATTTTTGGGAGGAAACGTGTGGTCGTTCCAAGAGAGCGGGTGTTTCTGGGGGAAAATATCCTCTGTTTGGAAGAAAAGGTGAAATTTACAACTGAAATGTAGTGTTTCTGGGAGAAAATGACATACTTGAGGGAGAAAACTGGGAAATTCTGGGAAAGAATGTCTTCTGTTGGAGAGCAACTGTCATATTTTTGGTGTGACAACTGGTCCTTTGGGGGTAAGTACAGTAAATACGGGCGAAAATGTCCTATTGAGGAGTGTAAAGTAGTGCTTTTGAGAGAAAATGTAAGGTATTTCTGAGAAAACTGCTGTTTCGGGGAGATACTGGCATGCTTTGTTGGAAAATGACATGTGTTTGTGAGAAAGCTGGTATTTTGGGCAACGGGCCATATTGTTAAGAATAAGCTGGTATCTTCAGGGGAATAGGTCTTACTTTTGGGAGAAAACTGATCTAACTGGGAGAAAATGTAGCCTATTTGGGAGAAAAAAACTGGTCTGTCTGGGAGAAAACGCCATTTCTATGGGAGTAAGTGTGGTAAAACGCCATTTCTATGGGCGTATTGAGTAGTAGTAGTAGTTGGGATGGGATGAAAGGAGAGGTATTTCTAAGAGAAGTGGTATTTTTGGGAGAAAATGTCTTGTTTTGGGGGGGGGGGAAACGTTCATATATGCGTGAGCAGACTGTGTTTCTTGAAGAAAATGTCTTATTTTGGGCGGGAAAGAAAGATGATGATCGTACGCGAGAAAGCGGGTTTTCTGGGAGAAAATGCCATAGTTTTAGGAAATAATTTTCCGTATTTTCCGGGATAATCGGTCACATAGTTAGGAGGTAACTGGACTATGTTGGAGAAAATGTCATAGTTTTTTGGAGGTAGAGATCACGTTTCGGGCGCTAAAATAGTGTTCCTGGAGGAAAATGTCACGTATTTGCGAGAAAACGGGTATTTGTGGGAGAGAATGCCCTATATTTGGGATAAAAATGGTCTATCTGTGATCAAATGCCATATTTCTGGGAGAAAACGTCCAATTGAGGAGTGTAATGTAGTATATTAGGGAGGGAATGGAATGGGGGTAATTCCTAAGAGTACCGGGAGGCATCCTTACCGGTATTGGGAGAAAAAACGTCTTATCTGGGGGGGGGAAAAGGTAATGTATCTGTGAGACAGCTGGTGATTCTGGTAGAAAATGCCACGTACAAGTGAGAAAAGTGGTGTTTCTGAGGGAAAATGCCATATATTTGGGAAAGAACTGGTATTTCTGGGGGAAAATGCCAAAAGTCTGGGAGTAAGTGTCATAATGAGGAGCGCAATGTAGTATATTTGGGAGGAGATGGAGGTCTTTCTAAGAGTGCCGGTATTTCTGGGAGAACGTGTCCTATTTAGGGAAGAAAATGTCCAATTTAGGGAAGAACGCTGGTATTTCTTACCAAAAATGTCATCCAGTTTGGAGAAAATCTCCTCTATTTGGGAGACAAGTGGCATTTCTGTGAGAAACTGTGCTATTCTTGGTTGCAAGTGTCATATTTGGTATTGTCATCTAGTATTTTTGGGAGGAAACGTGTGGTAGTTCCAAGAGAGCGGGTGTTTCTGGGGGAAAATATCCTCTGTTTGGAAGAGAAGGTGAAATTTACAACTGAAATGTGGTGTTTCTGGGAGAAAATGACATACCTGAGGGAGAAAACTGGGAAATTCGGGGAAAGAATGTCTTCTGTTGGAGAGCAACGGTCGTATTTTTGGTGTGACAACTGGTCCGCTGGGGAGAAAATACGGTAAATACGGGCGAAAATGTCCTATTGAGGAGTGTAAAGTAGTGCTTTTGAGAGAAAATGTTAGGTATTTCTCAGAAAACTGCTGTTTTGGGTAGATACTGGCATGCTTTGTTGGAAAGTGACATGTGTTTGTGAGAAAGCCGGTATTTTGGGAAAATAGGCCATATTGTTCAGCATGAGCTGGTATTTCCGGGGGAATATGTCGTATTTTTGGGAGAACCCTGGTCTGTCTGGGAGAAAATGTCGTGTATTTGGGAGAAAACTGGTCTGTCTGGGCCATTTCTATGGGAGTAAGTGTGGTATTGAGGAGCGTAAAGTAGTATTCTTGGGATTGAAAAGTGAGTAGTATTTTCTAAGAGAAGTGGTATTTCTGGGAGAAAATGTCTTGTTTTGGGGGGGGGGGAAACGTTCATATATGCGTGAGCAGACTGTGTTTTGAAGAAAATGTCTTATTTTGGGCGGGAAAGATGATACGTACGCGAGAAAGCGGGTATTTCTGGGAGAAAATGCCATAGTTTTAGGAAATAATTTGTATTTCCGGGATAATCGGTCACATAGTTAGGAGGTAACTGGACTATGTTGGAGAAAATGTCATAGTTTTCTGGAGGTAGAGATCACGTTTCGGGCGCTAAAATAGTGTTCCTGGAGGAAAATGTCACGTATTTGCGAGAAAACGGGTATTTGTGGGAGAGAATGCCCTATATTTGGGATAAAAATGGTCTATCTGTGATCAAATGCCATATTTCTGGGAGAAAACGTCCAATTGAGGAGTGTAATGTAGTATATTAGGGAGGGAATGGGAGGTCTTCCTAAGAGTACCGGTATTCGTGGGAGAAAACGTCTTATCTGGGGGGGAAAAGGTCATGTATCTGTGAGACAGCTGGTGATTCTGGTAGAAAATGCCACGTACTAGTGAGAAATGTGGTGTTTCTGAGGGAAAATGCCATATATTTGGGAAAGAACTGGTATTTCTGGGGGAAAATGCCAAAAGTCTGGGAGTAAGTGTCATAATGAGGAGCGCAATGTAGTATATTTGGGAGGAGATGGAGGTCTTTCTAAGAGTGCCGGTATTTCTGGGAGAACGTGTCCTATTTAGGGAAGAAAATGTCCAATTTAGGGAAGAACGCTGGTATTTCTTACCAAAAATGTCATCCAGTTTGGAGAAAATCTCCTCTATTTGGGAGACAAGTGGCATTTCTGTGAGAAACTGTCCTATTCTTGGTTGCAAGTGTCATATTTGGTATTGTCATCTAGTATTTTTGGGAGGAAACGTGTGGCAGTTCCAAGAGAGCGGGTGTTTCTGGGGGAAAATCCTCTGTTTGGAAGAGAAGGTGAAATTTACAACTGAAATGTGGTGTTTTTTGGGAGAAAAAATGACATACCTGAGGGAGAAAACTGGGAAAAAACGGGGGGGAAAGAATGTCTTCTGTTGGAGAGCAACGGTCGTATTTTTGGTGTGACAACTGGTCCGCTGGGGAGAAAATACGGTAAATACGGGCGAAAATGTCCTATTGAGGAGTGTAAAGTAGTGCTTTTGAGAGAAAATGTTAGGTATTTCTCAGAAAACTGCTGTTTTGGGTAGATACTGGCATGCTTTGTTGGAAAGTGACATGTGTTTGTGAGAAAGCCGGTATTTTGGGAAAATAGGCCATATTGTTCAGCATGAGCTGGTATTTCCGGGGGAATATGTCGTATTTTTGGGAGAACCCTGGTCTGTCTGGGAGAAAATGTCGTGTATTTGGGAGAAAACTGGTCTGTCTGGGAGAAAATGTCGTGTATTTGGGAGAAAACTGGTCTGTCTGGGAGAAAACGCCATTTCGATGGGTGTATGTGTGGTATTGAGGAGCGTAAAGTAGTATTCTTGAGATGAAATGTGAGGTATTTCTAAGAGAAGTGGTATTTCTGGGAGAAAACGTCTTGTTTTCTTGTTTTGGGGGGAAACGTTCATATATGCGTGAGCAGACTGTGTTTCTTGAAGAAAATGTCTTATTTTGGGCGGGAAAGATGATACGTACGCGAGAAAGCGGGTATTTCTGGGAGAAAATGCCATAGTTTTAGGAAATAATTTGTATTTCCGGGATAATCGGTCACATAGTTAGGAGGTAACTGGACTATGTTGGAGAAAATGTCATAGTTTTCTGGAGGTAGAGATCACGTTTCGGGCGCTAAAATAGTGTTCCTGGAGGAAAATGTCACGTATTTGCGAGAAAACGGGTATTTGTGGGAGAGAAACGGGTATTTGGGAGAGAATGCCCTATATTTGGGATAAAAATGGTCTATCTGTGGGATAAAAATGCCATATTTCTGGGAATGCCATATTTCTGGGAAAAAACGTCCAATTGAGGAGTGTAATGTAGTATATTAGGGAGGGAATGGGAGGGGATTCCTAAGAGTACCGGTACCGGTATTGGGGGGCGAAAACGTCTTATCTGGGGGGGAAAAGGTCATGTATCTGTGAGACAGCTGGTGATTCTGGTAGAAAATGCCACGTACAAGTGAGAAAAGTGGTGTTTCTGAGGGAAAATGCCATATATTTGGGAAAGAACTGGTATTTCTGGGGGAAAATGCCAAAAGTCTGGGAGTAAGTGTCATAATGAGGAGCGCAATGTAGTATATTTGGGAGGAGATGGAGGTCTTTCTAAGAGTGCCGGTATTTCTGGGAGAACGTGTCCTATTTAGGGAAGAAAATGTCCAATTTAGGGAAGAACGCTGGTATTTCTTACCAAAAATGTCATCCAGTTTGGAGAAAATCTCCTCTATTTGGGAGACAAGTGGCATTTCTGTGAGAAACTGTGCTATTCTTGGTTGCAAGTGTCATATTTGGTATTGTCATCTAGTATTTTTGGGAGGAAACGTGTGGTAGTTCCAAGAGAGCGGGTGTTTTGTGGGGGGGAAAATATCCTCTGTTTGGAGAGAAGGTGAAATTTACAACTGAAATGTGGTGTTTCTGGGAGAAAATGACATACCTGAGGGAGAAAAACTGGGAAATTCGGGGAAAGAATGTCTTCTGTTGGAGAGCAACGGTCGTATTTTTTTTGTGTGTGACAACTGGTCCGCTGGGGAGAAAATACGGTAAATACGGGCGAAAATGTCCTATTGAGGAGTGTAAAGTAGTGCTTTTGAGAGAAAATGTTAGGTATTTCTCAGAAAACTGCTGTTTTGGGTAGATACTGGCATGCTTTGTTGGAAAGTGACATGTGTTTGTGAGAAAGCCGGTATTTTGGGAAAATAGGCCATATTGTTCAGCATGAGCTGGTATTTCCGGGGGAATATGTCGTATTTTTGGGAGAACCCTGGTCTGTCTGGGAGGGAAAATGTCGTGTATTTGGGAGAAAAAAACTGGTCTGTCTGGGAGAAAAAAAACGCCATTTCTATGGGAGTAAGTGTGGTATTGAGGAGCGTGGTATTGAGGAGCGTAAAGTAGTATTCTTGGGATGAAACGTGAGGTATTTCTAAGAGAAGTGGTATTTCTGGGAGAAAATGTCTTGTTTTGGGGGGAAACGTTCATATATGCGTGAGCAGACTGTGTTTCTTGAAGAAAATGTCTTATTTTGGGCGGGAAAGATGATACGTAGAAAGCGGGTATTTCTGGGAGAAAATGCCATAGTTTTAGGAAATAATTTGTATTTCCGGGATAATCGGTCACATAGTTAGGAGGTAACTGGACTATGTTGGAGAAAATGTCATAGTTTTCTGGAGGTAGAGATCACGTTTCGGGCGCTAAAATAGTGTTCCTGGAGGAAAATGTCACGTATTTGCGAGAAAACGGGTATTTGTGGGAGAGAATGCCCTATATTTGGGATAATAAAAAATGGTCTATCTGTGATCAAAAATGCCATATTTCTGGGAGAAAAACGTCCAATTGAGGAGTGTAATGTAGTATATTAGGGAGGGAATGGGAGGGTAATGTAGTATATTAGGGAGGGGGATTCCTAAGAACCGTATTTGTGGGAGAAAACGTCTTATCTGGGGGGGGGGGAAAAGGTCATGTATCTGTGAGACAGCTGGTGATGGTGATTCTGGTAGAAAATGCCACGTACAAGTGAGAAAAGTGGTGTTTCTGAGGGAAAATGCCATATATTTGGGAAAGAACTGGTATTTCTGGGAGAAAATGCCAAAAGTCTGGGAGTAAGTGTCATAATGAGGAGCGCAATGTAGTATATTTGGGAGGAGATGGAGGTCTTTCTAAGAGTGCCGGTGTTTCTGGGCGAACGTGTCCTATTTAGGGAAGAAAATGTCCAATTTAGGGAAGAACGCTGGTATTTCTTACCAAAAATGTCATCCAGTTTGGAGAAAATCTCCTCTATTTGGGAGACAAGTGGCATTTCTGTGAGAAACTGTGCTATTCTTGGTTGCAAGTGTCATATTTGGTATTGTCATCTAGTATTTTTGGGAGGAAACGTGTGGCAGTTCCTAGAGAGAGGGTGTTTCTGGTTGAAATTATCCTCTGTTTGGAAGAGAAGGTGTAATTTACAACTGAAATGTGGTGTTTCTGGGAGAAAAAATGACATACCTGAGGGAGAAACCTGGGATATTCTGGGAATGAATGTCTTCTGTTGGAGAGCAACTGTCATATTTTTGGTGTGACAACTGGTCCTTTGGGGGTAAGTACGGTAAATACGGGCGAAAATGTCCTATTGAGGAGTGTAAAGTAGTGCTTTTGAGAGAAAATGTTAGGTATTTCTCAGAAAACTGCTGTTTTGGGTAGATACTGGCATGCTTTGTTGGAAAGTGACATGTGTTTGTGAGAAAGCCGGTATTTTGGGAAAATAGGCCATATTGTTCAGCATGAGCTGGTATTTCCGGGGGAATATGTCGTATTTTTGGGAGAACCCTGGTCTGTCTGGGAGAAAATGTCGTGTATTTGGGAGAAAACTGGTCTGTCTGGGAGAAAACGCCATTTCTATGGGAGTAAGTGTGGTATTGAGGAGCGTGTAGTAGTATTCTTGGGATGAAACGTGAGGTATTTCTAAGAGAAGTGGTATTTCTGGGAGAAAATGTCTTGTTTTGGGGGGAAACGTTCATATATGCGTGAGCAGACTGTGTTTCTTGAAGAAAATGTCTTATTTTGGGCGGGAAAGATGATACGTACGCGAGAAAGCGGGTATTTCTGGGAGAAAATGCCATAGTTTTAGGAAATAATTTGTATTTCCGGGATAATCGGTCACATAGTTAGGAGGTAACTGGACTATGTTGGAGAAAATGTCATAGTTTTTTGGAGGTAGAGATCACGTTTCGGGCGCTAAAATAGTGTTCCTGGAGGAAAATGTCACGTATTTGCGAGAAAACGGGTATTTGTGGGAGAGAATGCCCTATATTTGGGATAAAAATGGTCTATCTGTGATCAAATGCCATATTTCTGGGAGAAAAAAAAACCAATTGAGGAGTGAAATGTAGTAAAATAGGGAGGGAATGTGAGCAATACCTAATAGTACCGGTATTTGTGGGAGAAAACGTCTTATCTGGGGGGGGAAAGGTCATGTATCTGTGAGACAGCTGGTGATTCTGGTAGAAAATGCCACGTACAAGTGAGAAAAGTGGTGTTTCTGAGGGAAAATGCCATATATTTGGGAAAGAACTGGTATTTCTGGGGGAAAATGCCAAAAGTCTGGGAGTAAGTGTCATAATGAGGAGCGCAATGTAGTATATTTGGGAGGAGATGGAGGTCTTTCTAAGAGTGCCGGTATTTCTGGGAGAACGTGTCCTATTTAGGGAAGAAAATGTCCAATTTAGGGAAGAACGCTGGTATTTCTTACCAAAAATGTCATCCAGTTTGGAGAAAATCTCCTCTATTTGGGAGACAAGTGGCATTTCTGTGAGAAACTGTCCTATTCTTGGTTGCAAGTGTCATATTTGGTATTGTCATCTAGTATTTTTTTTTTTGGGGAAACGTGTGGTAGTTCCAAGAGAGCGGGTGTTTCTGGGGGAAAATATCCTCTGTTTGGAAGAGAAGGTGAAATTTACAACTGAAATGTGGTGTTTCTGGGAGAAAATGACATACCTGAGGGAGAAAACTGGGAAATTCGGGGAAAGAATGTCTTCTGTTGGAGAGCAACGGTCGTATTTTTGGTGTGACAACTGGTCCGCTGGGGAGAAAATACGGTAAATACGGGCGAAAATGTCCTATTGAGGAGTGTAAAGTAGTGCTTTTGAGAGAAAATGTTAGGTATTTCTCAGAAAACTGCTGTTTTGGGTAGATACTGGCATGCTTTGTTGGAAAGTGACATGTGTTTGTGAGAAAGCCGGTATTTTGGGAAAATAGGCCATATTGTTCAGCATGAGCTGGTATTTCCGGGGGAATATGTCGTATTTTTGGGAGAACCCTGGTCTGTCTGGGAGAAAATGTCGTGTATTTGGGAGAAAACTGGTCTGTCTGGGAGAAAACTGGTCTGTCTGGGAAACGCCATTTCTATGGGAGTAAGTGTGGTATTGAGGAGCGTGTAGTAGTATTCTTGGGATGAAAGGAGAGGTATTTCTAAGAGAAGTGGTATTTCTGGGAGAAAATGTCTTGTTTTGGGGGGAAGCGTTCATATATGCGTGAGCAGAGCAGTGTTTTTGAAGAAAATGTCTTATTTTGGGCGGGAAAGATGATACGTACGCGAGAAAGCGGGTATTTCTGGGAGAAAATGCCATAGTTTTAGGAAATAATTTGTATTTCCGGGATAATCGGTCACATAGTTAGGAGGTAACTGGACTATGTTGGAGAAAATGTCATAGTTTTTTGGAGGTAGAGATCACGTTTCGGGCGCTAAAATAGTGTTCCTGGAGGAAAATGTCACGTATTTGCGAGAAAACGGGTATTTGTGGGAGAGAATGCCCTATATTTGGGATAAAAATGGTCTATCTGTGATCAAATGCCATATTTCTGGGAGAAAAAGTCCAATTGAGGAGTGTAATGTAGTATATTAGGGAGGGAATGGGAGGCTTTCATAAGTGTACCGGTATTCGTGGGAGAAAACGTCTTATCTGGGGGGGAAAAGGTCATGTATCTGTGAGACAGCTGGTGATTCTGGTAGAAAATGCCACGTACAAGTGAGAAAAGTGGTGTTTCTGAGGGAAAATGCCATATATTTGGGAAAGAACTGGTATTTCTGGGAGAAAATGCCAAAAGTCTGGGAGTAAGTGTCATAATGAGGAGCGCAATGTAGTATATTTGGGAGGAGATGGAGGTCTTTCTAAGAGTGCCGGTATTTCTGGGAGAACGTGTCCTATTTAGGGAAGAAAATGTCCAATTTAGGGAAGAACGCTGGTATTTCTTACCAAAAATGTCATCCAGTTTGGAGAAAATCTCCTCTATTTGGGAGACAAGTGGCATTTCTGTGAGAAACTGTGCTATTCTTGGTTGCAAGTGTCATATTTGGTATTGTCATCTAGTATTTTTGGGAGGAAACGTGTGGTAGTTCCAAGAGAGCGAGTGTTTCGGGGGGAAAATATCCTCTGTTTGGAAGAGGAGGTGAAATTTGCAACTGAAATGTGGTGTTTCTGGGAGAAAATGACATACCTGAGGGAGAAAACTGGGAAATTCGGGGAAAGAATGTCTTCTGTTGGAGAGCAACGGTCGTATTTTTGGTGTGACAACTGGTCCGGTGGGGAGAAAATACGGTAAATACGGGCGAAAATGTCCTATTGAGGAGTGTAAAGTAGTGCTTTTGAGAGAAAATGTTAGGTATTTCTCAGAAAACTGCTGTTTTGGGTAGATACTGGCATGCTTTGTTGGAAAGTGACATGTGTTTGTGAGAAAGCCGGTATTTTGGGAAAATAGGCCATATTGTTCAGCATGAGCTGGTATTTCCGGGGGAATATGTCGTATTTTTGGGAGAACCCTGGTCTGTCTGGGAGAAAATGTCGTGTATTTGGGAGAAAACTGGTCTGTCTGGGAGAAAACGCCATTTCTATGGGAGTAAGTGTGGTATTGAGGAGCGTGTAGTAGTATTCTTGGGATGAAAGGAGGTATTTCTAAGAGAAGTGGTATTTCTGGGAGAAAATGTCTTGTTTTGGGGGGAAACGTTCATATATGCGTGAGCAGACTGTGTTTCTTGAAGAAAATGTCTTATTTTGGGCGGGAAAGATGATACGTACGCGAGAAAGCGGGTATTTCTGGGAGAAAATGCCATAGTTTTAGGAAATAATTTGTATTTCCGGGATAATCGGTCACATAGTTAGGAGGTAACTGGACTATGTTGGAGAAAATGTCATAGTTTTTTGGAGGTAGAGATCACGTTTCGGGCGCTAAAATAGTGTTCCTGGAGGAAAATGTCACGTATTTTGGAGGAAAATGTCACGTATTTTGCGAGAAAACGGGTATTTGTGGGAGAGAATGCCCTATATTTGGGATAAAAAAAATGGTCTATCTGTGATCAAATGCCATATGCCATATTTCTGGGAGAAAACGTCCAATTGAGGAGTGTAATGTAGTATATTAGGGAGGGAATGGGAGGCATTCCTAAGAGTACCGGTATTTGTGGGAGAAAACGTCTTATCTGGGGGGGAAAAGGTCATGTATCTGTGAGACAGCTGGTGATTCTGGTAGAAAATGCCACGTACAAGTGAGAAAAGTGGTGTTTCTGAGGGAAAATGCCATATATTTGGGAAAGAACTGGTATTTCTGGGGGAAAATGCCAAAAGTCTGGGAGTAAGTGTCATAATGAGGAGCGCAATGTAGTATATTTGGGAGGAGATGGAGGTCTTTCTAAGAGTGCCGGTATTTCTGGGAGAACGTGTCCTATTTAGGGAAGAAAATGTCCAATTTAGGGAGGAACGCTGGTATTTCTGACCAAAAATGTCATCCAGTTTGGAGAAAATCTCCTCTATTTGGGAGACAAGTGGCATTTCTGTGAGAAACTGTCCTATTCTTGGTTGCAAGTGTCATATTTGGTATTGTCATCTAGTATTTTTGGGAGGAAACGTGTGGTAGTTCCAAGAGAGCGGGTGTTTCTGGGGGAAAATATCCTCTGTTTGGAAGAGAAGGTGAAATTTACAACTGAAATGTGGTGTTTCTGGGAGAAAATGACATACCTGAGGGAGAAAACTGGGAAATTCGGGGAAAGAATGTCTTCTGTTGGAGAGCAACGGTCGTATTTTTGGTGTGACAACTGGTCCGCTGGGGAGAAAATACGGTAAATACGGGCGAAAATGTCCTATTGAGGAGTGTAAAGTAGTGCTTTTGAGAGAAAATGTTAGGTATTTCTCAGAAAACTGCTGTTTTGGGTAGATACTGGCATGCTTTGTTGGAAAGTGACATGTGTTTGTGAGAAAGCCGGTATTTTGGGAAAATAGGCCATATTGTTCAGCATGAGCTGGTATTTCCGGGGGAATATGTCGTATTTTTGGGAGAACCCTGGTCTGTCTGGGAGAAAATGTTGTGTATTTGGGAGAAAACTGGTCTGTCTGGGAGAAAACGCCATTTCTATGGGAGTAAGTGTGGTACTGAGGAGCGTG
Source organism: Crossoptilon crossoptilon (assembly GCA_036346035.1). Lineage (NCBI taxonomy): Eukaryota > Metazoa > Chordata > Aves > Galliformes > Phasianidae > Crossoptilon > Crossoptilon crossoptilon. The sequence continues at coordinate 33,763 of JARXNR010000184.1, read as the reverse complement.
TAGTAGTATTCTTGGGATGAAAGGTGAGGTATTTCTAAGAGAAGTGGTATTTCTGGGAGAAAATGTCTTGTTTTGGGGGGGAAACGTTCATATATGCGTGAGCAGTCTGTGTTTCTTGAAGAAAATGTCTTATTTTGGGCGGGAAAGATGATACGTACGCGAGAAAGCGGTTATTTCTGGGAGAAAATGCCATAGTTTTAGGAAATAATTTGTATTTCCGGGATAATCGGTCACATAGTTAGGAGGTAACTGGACTATGTTGGAGAAAATGTCATAGTTTTTTGGAGGTAGAGATCACGTTTCGGGCGCTAAAATAGTGTTCCTGGAGGAAAATGTCACGTATTTGCGAGAAAACGGGTATTTGTGGGAGAGAATGCCCTATGTTTGGGATAAAAATGGTCTATCTGTGATCAAATGCCATATTTCTGGGAGAAAACGTCCAATTGAGGAGTGTAATGCAGTATATTAGGGAGGGAATGGGAGGCATTCCTAAGAGTACCGGTATCTGTGGGAGAAAACGTCTTATCTGGGGGGGAAAGGCCATGTATCTGTGAGACAGCTGGTGATTCTGGTAGAAAATGCCACGTACAAGTGAGAAAAGTGGTGTTTCTGAGGGAAAATGCCATATATTTGGGAAAGAACTGGTATTTCTGGGGGAAAATGCCAAAAGTCTGGGAGTAAGTGTCATAATGAGGAGCGCAATGTAGTATATTTGGGAGGAGATGGAGGTCTTTCTAAGAGTGCCGGTATTTCTGGGAGAACGTGTCCTATTTAGGGAAGAAAATGTCCAATTTAGGGAAGAACGCTGGTATTTCTTACCAAAAATGTCATCCAGTTTGGAGAAAATCTCCTCTATTTGGGAGACAAGTGGCATTTCTGTGAGAAACTGTGGTATTCTTGGTTGCAAGTGTCATATTTGGTATTGTCATCTAGTATTTTTGGGAGGAAACGTGTGGTAGTTCCAAGAGAGCGGGTGTTCCTGGGGGAAAATATCCTCTGTTTGGAAGAGAAGGTGAAATTTACAACTGAAATGTGGTGTTTCTGGGAGAAAATGACATACCTGAGGGAGAAAACTGGGAAATTCGGGGAAAGAATGTCTTCTGTTGGAGAGCAACGGTCGTATTTTTGGTGTGACAACTGGTCCGCTGGGGAGAAAATACGGTAAATACGGGCGAAAATGTCCTATTGAGGAGTGTAAAGTAGTGCTTTTGAGAGAAAATGTTAGGTATTTCTCAGAAAACTGCTGTTTTGGGTAGATACTGGCATGCTTTGTTGGAAAGTGACATGTGTTTGTGAGAAAGCCGGTATTTTGGGAAAATAGGCCATATTGTTCAGCATGAGCTGGTATTTCCGGGGGAATATGTCGTATTTTTGGGAGAAACCTGGTCTGTCTGGGAGAAAATGTCGTGTATTTGGGAGAAAACTGGTCTGTCTGGGAGAAAACGCCATTTCTATGGGAGTAAGTGTGGTATTGAGGAGCGTGTAGTAGTATTCTTGGGATGAAAGGAGAGGTATTTCTAAGAGAAGTGGTATTTCTGGGAGAAAATGTCTTGTTTTGGGGGGAAACGTTCATATATGCGTGAGCAGACTGTGTTTCTTGAAGAAAATGTCTTATTTTGGGCGGGAAAGATGATACGTACGCGAGAAAGCGGGTATTTCTGGGAGAAAATGCCATAGTTTTAGGAAATAATTTGTATTTCCGGGATAATCGGTCACATAGTTAGGAGGTAACTGGACTATGTTGGAGAAAATGTCATAGTTTTTTGGAGGTAGAGATCACGTTTCGGGCGCTAAAATAGTGTTCCTGGAGGAAAATGTCACGTATTTGCGAGAAAACGGGTATTTGTGGGAGAGAATGCCCTATATTTGGGATAAAAATGGTCTATATCTGTTATCAAATGCCATTTTTCTGGTAGAAAACGTCCTATTGTGGAGTGTAATGTAGTATATTAGGGAGGGGAATGGGAGGGAGGCATTCCTAAGAGAACCGGTATTTGTGGTAGAAAACGTCGTCTGTGGGGTCTAAAAGGTCATGTATCTGTGAGACAGCTGGTGATTCTGGTAGAAAATGCCACGTACAAGTGAGAAAAGTGGTGTTTCTGAGGGAAAATGCCATATATTTGGGAAAGAACTGGTATTTCTGGGGGAAAATGCCAAAAGTCTGGGAGTAAGTGTCATAATGAGGAGCGCAATGTAGTATATTTGGGAGGAGATGGAGGTCTTTCTAAGAGTGCCGGTATTTCTGGGAGAACGTGTCCTATTTAGGGAAGAAAATGTCCAATTTAGGGAAGAACGCTGGTATTTCTTACCAAAAATGTCATCCAGTTTGGAGAAAATCTCCTCTATTTGGGAGACAAGTGGCATTTCTGTGAGAAACTGTCCTATTCTTGGTTGCAAGTGTCATATTTGGTATTGTCATCTAGTATTTTTGGGAGGAAACGTGTGGTAGTTCCAAGAGAGCGGGTGTTTCTGGGGGAAAATATCCTCTGTTTGGAAGAGAAGGTGAAATTTACAACTGAAATGTGGTGTTTCTGGGAGAAAATGACATACCTGAGGGAGAAAACTGGGAAATTCGGGGAAAGAATGTCTTCTGTTGGAGAGCAACGGTCGTATTTTTGGTGTGTGTGACAACTGGTCCGCTGGGGAGAAAATACGGTAAATACGGGCGAAAATGTCCTATTGAGGAGTGTAAAGTAGTGCTTTTGAGAGAAAATGTTAGGTATTTCTCAGAAAACTGCTGTTTTGGGTAGATACTGGCATGCTTTGTTGGAAAGTGACATGTGTTTGTGAGAAAGCCGGTATTTTGGGAAAATAGGCCATATTGTTCAGCATGAGCTGGTATTTCCGGGGGAATATGTCGTATTTTTGGGAGAACCCTGGTCTGTCTGGGAGAAAATGTCGTGTATTTGGGAGAAAACTGGTCTGTCTGGGAGAAAACGCCATTTCTATGGGAGTAAGTGTGGTATTGAGGAGCGTGTAGTAGTATTCTTGGGATGAAAGGAGAGGTATTTCTAAGAGAAGTGGTATTTCTGGGAGAAAATGTCTTGTTTTGGGGGGAAACGTTCATATATGCGTGAGCAGACTGTGTTTCTTGAAGAAAATGTCTTATTTTGGGCGGGAAAGATGATACGTACGCGAGAAAGCGGGTATTTCTGGGAGAAAATGCCATAGTTTTAGGAAATAATTTGTATTTCCGGGATAATCGGTCACATAGTTAGGAGGTAACTGGACTATGTTGGAGAAAATGTCATAGTTTTTTGGAGGTAGAGATCACGTTTCGGGCGCTAAAATAGTGTTCCTGGAGGAAAATGTCACGTATTTGCGAGAAAACGGGTATTTGTGGGAGAGAATGCCCTATATTTGGGATAAAAATGGTCTATCTGTGATCAAATGCCATATTTCTGGGAGAAAACGTCCAATTGAGGAGTGTAATGTAGTATATTAGGGAGGGAATGGGAGGCATTCCTAAGAGTACCGGTATTTGTGGGAGAAAACGTCTTATCTGGGGGGGAAAAGGTCATGTATCTGTGAGACAGCTGGTGATTCTGGTAGAAAATGCCACGTACAAGTGAGAAAAGTGGTGTTTCTGAGGGAAAATGCCATATATTTGGGAAAGAACTGGTATTTCTGGGGGAAAATGCCAAAAGTCTGGGAGTAAGTGTCATAATGAGGAGCGCAATGTAGTATATTTGGGAGGAGATGGAGGTCTTTCTAAGAGTGCCGGTATTTCTGGGAGAACGTGTCCTATTTAGGGAAGAAAATGTCCAATTTAGGGAAGAACGCTGGTATTTCTTACCAAAAATGTCATCCAGTTTGGAGAAAATCTCCTCTATTTGGGAGACAAGTGGCATTTCTGTGAGAAACTGTGCTATTCTTGGTTGCAAGTGGTATTGTCATCTAGTATTTTTGGGAGGAGGAATAGCTGCCGTCCTTTCCCGCCTGGAGCGGGAGGGGCAGATACGCTCCCCCTATGATGTTCTCGATCATCAGAGGTGGGACTCTCTCACCACGGTGCTTGCGCACCATGCGATGAGTGCTCAAAAGGGCGCTGAGCTTAAAACTTGGGGCTTACTTTTGGGAGCTCTCAGGGCGGCCAGGGAGGAGAAGAACGCTACTGGCGTGGCGCGTTTACTGCTTGGGATGGGGTCTGACACGGGTGAGGACCTGAGCGGGTTTCAACGGGCTCCTAATCGCGAAGATGCAGGGGGGGGAAAGCAATCGGAGGGAAGCGATGGGGGTGGTGTCGTTAGCTACACAAAGGAGATAGGAGTACAGCCGACCGTACCTTCTGCACCCCCCTCTGATGAGCTGGACGGTTGGCAAGAGGGCGGTCGATCGGCGCCGCCCACACTCGCTGGGTTCGAAAAACAGCGGGAAGGCGGGTCATTAGCAAACCCCTCTTCCCGTTCCGGCACGGAACAGGAGGCTCCACCTCCGTATCCGGTTGTGTTACCTCGGCAACCGCTGTATCCCTCGTTGCGAGACACACCCACTGCAGGGAAAGGGGGTAAGGGCGGTCGTGGCCCGGTTACGGATTGGTCAAAGATTAGAGAAGATGTAGAGGACAAAGGCTTGCCTGTGGAGGTGTACCCAGTAGTAGAGGGAGATGAAGGGCCTGTGTGGGTGCCGCTCGATTCAAAAGGAGTCACACGCCTTATAGAGGCGGTGGAAAAGAAAGGGCTGAGATTGCCACTGACCTTGAATGCCCTGGAGGCTTTGACAGGACCTGGCCCTTTACTTCCCCATGATATCGTGAATCTTATGCGCTTGGTGCTCAAACCAGTGCAGTACACGCTCTGGAAAGAGGAGTGGATGTCAGAATGTAGGAGGGTGGCAGTGATAGCTGAGGAGGATGCGACACACCCCGCGCACAGCACAGACGCGCAAAGACTCACAGGCACAGCCGGGGGAATGGCCAGCCCCCATGCACAGATAGCCAGGTTACGGCCCGGAGAGCTGATGGCAACTACAGATGCAATGCTTGACGCATTCAAAAGGCTTGCACATAGTGCCGAGCCCCTTACCCCTTGGACAGATATTGCTCAGGGTCCAGCCGAATCCTTCCAAGAATTTGCCGACAGGCTGATACGGGCGGTGGAGGGGTCGGACTTACCTAGAGCAGTTCACAACCCTGTCATTATGGATTATTTAAGACAAAATCCCATGACGATATTAAGAACCTGCTACGTTCAGCTCCTGTGAAAGCTACTACACCAGGAGAGATCATTAAGTATGTGCTGGAAAAGCAAAAGGTAACCCCCATGACAGAGGGACTCGCTGCTGTAATACAGGAAGGCATAGTAAGTGCCCTCCCTGTCGTAGCAACGGCAATAGCGCCTGCAGCATCACAAGCCAAGGGACCCTGTTTTGGTTGTGGCCAATACGGCCACATTAAAGCCCAGTGTAGGGCCGAAGGGAACAGTGGTAACGAGCGGGGCAATGGCCGGAGAGTTGTTTGTCAGTTATGCAGCAAGAGCGGCCACACTGCACGCCAGTGTAGAAGCCATAAAGCCCAAGGAGGTTACTACCAGAATCAGGGAAACGGGAAAGGGAGGGTGCCTCAGGCCCAGGGCCCCTCCTACGACCCACAATATGGGCCAATGGCTCCGCTTACAGCCAACCTACTGGTTGTGCCGGCTCCACCCTTCAAGTTCATCAACCGGCCACCGTGGCACTAACGCTCGACTGTAAGGACCGCCCTCTCGTTAAAATCTTCGTTTCTTATGCCAGCGACCTGGCTCCGGATTACACGGGTCCGCGATCTGTCCAGATGACGGCTCTTATTGATTCGGGGGCGGATGTTACAGTAATTTTGGATAAGGATTGGCCCATTGGGTGGCCAGTGGGATCGTCCCAGATAATCAAAGGGGTTGGAGGAACCCTTCCCACTGGGAAATCAAGGGGAGAGGTCGAAATTATAGTGGTGAACCGGGACGGTACATTGGAAAAGCCTGTTTTACTTGTCCCACTGACCGCTAGGGTACCAGGGACCCTTCTAGGTAGGGATTTCTTAAGTGGATTAGGGGCACGCATTACAAATTTATGGTAAGGGCCACTGTCTGCCAGCTATCTGCTTCTTATGCCATCCCGCTGCGCTGGAAACAGGACGCACATCCTGTTTGGGTAGATCAGTGGCCCCTTTCAGATGAGAAACTTGCAGCGCTTAGACAACTAGTTACTCGGGAACTCCAGTTAGGGCATATTGAGCCCTCACTTAGCCAATGGAACACCCCGATCTTTGTCATTAGAAAAGATTCAGGTGCCTTTCGCTTACTTCATGATCTGCGTGCTGTTAACGCTCAGCTTGTGCCTTTTGGTTCAGTCCAACAAGGAGGACCTGTTTTGTCGGCCATTCCAAAAGGTTGGCCGATGGTGGTCATTGACCTTAAAGACTGTTTTTTCTCTATTCCCCTCGCGGAAGAAGACAGAGAAGCATTTGCATTTACAGTCCCGATGACCAACAATGAAGGGCCTGCGGAGAGGTTTCAGTGGCGCGTCCTCCCCCAGGGAATGATGTGCTCTCCCACGATTTGCCAATTGGTAGTGGGAAAAGTTCTGGAGGCAGTCCGGAAGGACTTTCCCCAGTATACGATTACACATTATATGGACGATCTGTTGCTTGCTGCTCCCTCTTACTCAGGGCTACATTTGCTTGAAGCCCGGGTGGTAGAAACGTTGACCACTGCCGGATTTGTAATCTCTGAGCAAAAAATGCAGAGGGGCCCCGGGGTTGAATACCTCAGATATAAGTTTGGCCCAGAAATGGTTCGGCCAACAGGACTTGATATACGACCCCACGTTACCAACCTGTGGGATGTGCAAAAGCTGGTAGGGGCAATTCAATGGGTTCGAGGAGCCCTGGGAATTCCACCCCGACTCATGAAACCCTTCTATGATCAACTGAAGGGAGCAGATCCGAGAGAACCTCGAGAACTCACCCATGAGATGGCTGCCGCGTGGCATGAGATCTTACAAAGTTGTATGGGAGGGTCGTTGGCACGATGGGACCCTAATCAAGATGTTGAAGTAGCGGTAACTCGATGTGAGGATGGTGCAGCTGCGATCTTGGGACATGCCCTCGACTCCAAGCCGCAACCATTATGGTGGCTGTTTTCTGTGCAACCCACGCGGGCCTACACTTCCTGGCTCGAGGTCCTAGCGATGTTGCTTAGGAAATCTCAATTGCTGTCATTGCGTGCCCTGGCAAAAGAGCCCGATACAATATACTTGCAGAGCTCATTTCGTGACGTACAGCCACTCCCTGATGCCCTTCTTACAGTACTGCAGGGCTTTGGGGGAACAATTGTATATTCAGACTCGTTACCCATTTTTGACTTGGCCAAACCCATCCATATCTCCCTTCGATACCGTGTCCAAACCTCCCCGCTTGAGGGGCCTACCTTGTTCACAGATGCATCCTTGTCCACCGGCCAAGGGGCAGTGGTTTGGCAGGGTTCAGGTAACAACTGGGAGACTATCGTTTTTTCCGATTGGACGGTCAGCGTGCAGATGCTTGAAGTAATGGCTGTGGCGGTAGCAGTACGCTTGTGGCGAAAGATCCCCTGTAACATCGTCACTGATTCTGCTTTTGCAGCCAGATTGCTTGCCCGTATGAGCCAAGAAGGGCATCCGAGCACTAAGGCCGCTGGCCTTTTGGAAGAAGCCTTGGCCTGTCGCTCGGCCCCCGTAGCTATTTTGCATGTCCGCAGCCATTCTGAAGTGTCAGGTTTCTTTACAACAGGGAATGCAGTAGCGGACAAAGCCGCTGGTACGCTCGTCTTTACAGTACGAGAGGCCCGCGACCTTCACTCCACCCTTCACATAGACGCACGTGCTCTAGCCAGGACCTGTTCTATACCTTTGTCTGTTGCACAAGATGTCGTTCAGGCCTGTCCTCACTGCAACTCTGCACCTGCAATAGGGGCTGGAGTTAATCCCCGTGGCCTCAGGCCATTGCAGATCTGGCAAACGGATTTCACCTGGGAACCCCGCTTGTCCCCCCGGTCTTGGCTTGCCGTCACGATAGACACCTCCTCCACTGTCATCATTGCTACCCAGCATGCTAAGTCTAATTCGGCAGCAGCGCAATCCCATTGGGCTACGGTAATTGCTGTATTGGGTTTACCTAGCCAGATTAAAACCGATAACGGATCATGCTTCACCTCACGCTCAACCCAAGAGTGGATGACGTTGTGGGGAATTTCTCACACCACAGGTATCCCTGGTAACTCTCAAGGGCAAGCGATTGTAGAACGTGCTAACCGCCTCCTCAAGGACAAGATACATGTCCTTGGGGAGGGGGAGGGATATAGGGACAGAATCCCTGTCAGTAGACAGGCAGAGATCTTAGCAAAAGCCCTCTATGCATTGAATCATTTTGAACGCGGAGATTGCAGCCGAAGCCCTGTACAGAAACATTGGCAACCCAAGATCTTAAGTGAGGGACCTCCAGTCAAGGTGAAAACAGATAACGGGGTATGGGAAGCGGGCTGGATGATCCTGGTATGGGGAAGAGGCTATGCAGCAGTAAAACATTGCGAGATGGGAAAAATGGCATGGGTACCGTCGCGGAAAATTAAGCCAGATACCAGCAAAGAACTAACTGGAACATGAGCCTTCCCATTTGCAGGATTTGTTCCTGGGGAAGCTTAAACAACAGACAAGACCGACGAAAGAACACAAAAAAAAGGAGCCGCTTCTGAAGATCTCACTCACTGAAGACAGGACACCTATGATGACGCCGGTTAAGAATGTAACGCTTTCACTTTCGCTTCTGCTTATAGCATGCGCGATAGGTACTATCTGAGCGATGGACAATGACCCTTCGAGAAGGAAGTGGTATGGTTACCAGAGGCACACTGGGAGTATGGGATCAGATACTAACATAACCCTGTTAACAATGGTATTACACAATGATGAACCATATAAGACAGAAGAGTGGGGCTGGGATAACACCAGTCGGCTTCACCGACTTTGGGGAGAGACAGGTCAAGAAATAAAAGTGGGAAGTTGGATGGTTAATGGATCTCTTTTTGAGAAAGTGACCCAAATATCAGTAACAAATATTGAAACAGACAAGAAAGACAGTAGATCTTGTACCAATGAACGGTGGGACTGTTGGCACAATTTTACCTTGATCCAACCTGTTTTGGTAGTCTGCCTCTGGGCACGTAATGACCAGGGGCGATCTTTCAAATTTAGAATTGACCTTATTAAGCAGCAAACAACAACCACCCCACACACACATCGACCTTTCTTAAAAGCCCTACCACCACGGAGAAAATAGAAAACATCTTATCTCCACAGATTTATGAGATTGGGCCATATGCTGTTAAAAAGACAGGCCAGCAACAGGTATTATTTAACCCAACATGGTCTCTTAAACGAGTAGAGTTATCAATGCAGACTAATATCTCGGCGATTAAATCAACTTGTACTCCATTTTTAAGCGTATCTTATGCAGGCTGGCTGACGTGGTTACATCGACGGACCCTCGCTCAGGCTAAAAGAACACGGAGGGATGTGACTGGTATAATGGGAACAGGGCTGGGGGTCTTGAACAGTATAGATGCCGAGATGCTTATGAATAAATTGAGTACAGCCACTAGCGATTTATATGCGCTGCAACATCCTTTACAGTCCTCTTTATCGGCATTAGGAACCAACCAGTGGGTTCTATCAGACGTATTACCTCAATGGGAAAAGACTAATATGAAAGACCATCAATTGATTGTAGATGCACTCGCTGTGACTCAAAATGATACTTCTTTAGCGCTTAGTTGCATCCAAGCCCAAATATGGATGCAATCCATGGTAGCAGTGATAGTGAGGGAAGGTGAGGCAGGTACCCTGCCCGCAGAGATTCGGAAGGTGATTTGGAACAAAGCGAATGAATTTGAAAAGAAATTTCAATCTTGGTGGCACTTAGTTAATTTTACTTATGATCCTGTTACCAATTATGCCACAGCTTTTGTCCTGACGATACGCAATGCTTCAGTGTACACAATATACCCAATTACTGCATTGGGATTGAATCATGATGGGGTAATATTTTATCCAATAGAACACCGAGAATAGGCTTGGAAAAAAGGGAAAAAATGGCAAACTGTAGATGTTAGCTCATGTGCTGTACAGGAACAACGGGGCTTTGTTTGCAAAGGTAACACTCCCAGGGCTCAAGACATTTGTCTTGATACTGAACAGAACATCTGCCATTTTGAGATTCATCCCAGTGAGGTACCAGAAACAGTGCTTGTATATATTGGGGACGGATGTGTTTGTATGAGGACCCCTTGTAATTCTATACTCGTAGATAATATTACTATGGATACTGGTAATTATTCAAATCTCTGTACTTGTAACTTTACTAGTATTGTAGGGTGCGATTTTAATTATACAGCTCCAGTTACTTCACTTCAGTTACGGCAGTCTAATTACACATTGATTCAGGACTTACTACCAACTCCTATTGGAATGGACCTTGATTTAGTGAGGAAACTGCTGCAACATGACAACCTGTACCAATTGCTACAACACAATTGGAACAATGGACAGAAAACCTTGATCACTGTTCACCATGATACGAAAGAGATACATCGTGTCCTAGAAAGGATAAAGAAGGACGGAGAACATCACTGGTGGGAAGTGCTTCTTGGATGGTCACCTACAGCGAGAGGAGTGTTTAATGCTATCCTGCACCCAGTTGTGATCATATTAACTCTAACAGTAGTTTGTCTAGTGCTTGTAGTCATATTATATGTAAAAATTTGGCACATGCAACGCCGCTTGCGACACATGATAGAGAGAACTTTTGACCAACGAACAGAGTATCTTAAGCTACGCGAGAGACTGTAAGGAACGCAACATATAATCATTTGTATAACCTTCACTAGGGCTATTAGGCGGTATGCGAGTATCACGCTGTAACGGGGCAAGGCTCTACCGAGCATGGGGAGGGGGAGATGTTGCAGTAGGCGTTTGCAGGGTATCGGGCTGTGACGCGATAGGACCTCCCCTGCTCTGTGATAAGAGACTGACACACGCTTGGAGGCGTAGATGTACTAGACATGAGTAAACACACGTGGACGTAGTAATGTAGATAAGCATGTAAAGTATATAAGTTGCTGTTTCGCTTGCAATAAACGCCATCCTGCCTAACATCACATTGGTGTGCACGTGGTGAGACGGTCGGGTCACAGCAGGGATGGCGTGAACCCTAGCCAGGCCATAGGAACGTGAGGAACTAGGGGTTTCCTACGCGGAAACAGCTGCAAGACAGCCTACAAACTACGGAACTAAAAGAGACTGTGGGCCTTTACTACGTGGCCAAATGAACCTCTAAATGTTGTAACTGATTCCCTCTATGTATATCAAAGAATTGAGGATGCCCACATTAGAGACAACAAGAATGCGTGGCTTATCTCTGTTTTTATATCTTAAAAACACGTTACGGTAGAGAAAAAACCATGTTGTGTCATCCACATTCGCAGCCACCTGAACACTGTTGGTTTAGGGGAAGGTAATGCTGTTGCTGATAAATTGGTTGTGGTAACCCCTGTTCATCTGTTTGATGCTGCTAGTAGCTCTCATGAAATGTTTCATTAAAATGCTCACGGTTTACATAAACAGCTAAATATTGGTGTGAATGATGCAAGACTAATAGTACAAACATGTCCACAGCACAGTCACCATAGCAGTGGCCTTCGGCTGGGTGTATAAGCAATGAAAAATATATAAAGGAATACTAAATAATTTAATAACATTAAGATGTTATAATAATAAAATAAGCAAGACAGTTAAGCACAGTGAAACAAAGAGAATAAATAAGAAGCAGAATAAATAGGAAACTTACCCGTATCATGGGCTCACTCAAGAAACCCCAGTGGAGTGGAACTTCCTAAGAGAGAGAAATCCTTCCCCACTGGTAGTCAGCTCTTAAATGGGGCTAGGAGAGGTGGAGCCAGGCTCCACCCCTTCCTGCAGCACAGGTGAATTGCTTTCACCTGTGCTCCCAGGGCTGACTCATTGCTCGCCTCAGGTGATTAATCAGAGGTTCAGGCCCTGACTCAGCAGTTCCCATACACTCCACCCCATCACAGCGTGAACCAATGATCAGGTTAACTAAAGGGTAAGCTTTTCCTAATACAGAGACCCACTATATCACGACGCTTATACAATTTCCATCGCGACGCATGTTGGTACAATTCAAGACAAGTGACGATTGGTGAACGTTGATATTCTTGTATGGGCCAGTGCTCGATAAAGTTACTAGAGGCATGCGGTCGTCAGGTGCAGGTCCGTCTTATGTTCCATCAGTCCCATATACGCCATCACCGGTTGTTGCACGTGATCTGATCGTAACACTGGAACGCTTTGATGGCATTTCGTTCCTTCCGGTGATCCTGAAGGCTCGAAGACTCACGGGGAGTAATACAGATGTTTCAAGGGTACCAGGAGGGGAAGGTCTGCTCTCCAGGGCAAGATACAGGCCGTATTTCTATCCTGGGTCAACACTTCCGCTTGTACTGGGGCACGTCCCGGCCGCCTGTACCACACCTTCTGGCCAGATATCTGTGGCTGCATAACTATGTCAGGCACCAAAGGAGGTGTCCTGATCTGCCATAGGGACATGATGGGGGTCCCTTTAGCAATGAAGATCGGAGTGTTGACCACAATATCAGTAGGCCATGTACCTATTACTGGAGGGACTACTGAGCCTCCCACCTCCAACAATCTCCCCCAAGGTGCAAGTAGGCCACACCACCTGGGTCCTACCTGCACCTTCCAAGGCCATTTTATTCTATGGGTGCCTGGTTCTAAATTCTCAGGGGCAGGGAGCAGAAGATTATTTTCATTACCAATCTGGGGTCTTACCTGATAATCAGTGCCCGTAATTTGGATCCTAAGCGGGGTGGCCCATGTTGTCTGCAGCATTCTCAGGGCACTGGGTCTGCCATCTCGGGGTCTTTCATTCAGGTCCCGCAAGGTTTCATACAGTCTTTTTGTCCACCCCTGCAGGGACTGGGAGTCTGTCTTCAGGGCAGCCTTAAGAATACCATTATAACGTTCAATGAGGCCTGCCCCCGTTGGATTATATGGCAGGTGGAATCGCCATTCAGTGTTGTTTTCTTCTGCCCAGCGCTGTATCATCGCAGCAGTAAAATGAGTCCCTTGGTCACTCTCAATGACTTGAGGTGTCCCGCAGGCAGACATCAGTTTAGTCAGTGCCTTGATGGTATATGCCTGGTTTGCTTTTGGTACTGGATAGGCCTGCAGTAGCCCACTTGCAGTGTCGATCCAGGTCAGGGCATATCTCGCCCCCTCAGACCAAGGGAGGGGCCCAATGTAATCGACCTGCCATTGTTGGAGAGGACTGTGTCCTCTAGCAAGATGTGCTGTCGTTTCGGGCAATGATCTCGGTCTCATCTTAGAGCAAGCATCGCAATCCTGGCATGCCTGGACGATGTCAGGTAGTTGTATGGGCAGCCCCCATGCTTTAGCAGCTGCCCACATTGTCTTTTGTCCCGCATGCCGTAGCTTCTGATGTAACCAACAGGCGATGTTCTGAGATGGTGAATTCTCAATCCATCGAACTCGGGCCAGCGTGTCAGCTTCATCATTTCCCGGTGACTGTAGGGGCTGATGACCAGAAACATGGTAGACACATATAGTCCTGTGTTTGACTGTATTCCATATGTCTAACCACGTCTTTGCCCCAGATTGGTCGGGCGTGGATAGTCCATTCCTGGGTGGCCCACTGTGCAATCCACAAAGTGAGCCCCTGGTACACAGCCCAACTGTCTGTACAGATATTTGTCGGAGAAAAGACCACGGGAGACAAGTCTCATGCTATCATGAACAACAGGTCTCAACTTTATTAAGTATATCGTGGCTATTTATACATGAAATAATTAGCTCATACATATTGCAAAAGCGAAGCTCATGATTGGAAATTCCTCTAATACCCTTGAAGTGGCATTTGTCTGCTTAGCCAATCAGAGCCGTGAGATGTTCGTTCTTCTTCTGAAGGTGTCCTTGGTTCTCATGCTGCTTATCTTGCTCCGCAGCTGCTGCTCCGTGCAGTTTTTCTTACGTTCCCACATTTCCCCCTTTTTTGTTTATTAGCAAACTTCTAGCATACTATAAAATAATAACACTAATTATATTAATAATACAATCATCATAACTCAATCAAGGCCTCGATTGACAATACTATAAGTGTGAGAAAGGAAACAAGGCAAACATAACATCATGACAAGAAATACTGTTAACCTACTAAAAAGAACAAACACGTGTTTGGTCTGCATCCCAACTTTCTGCAACCTGGAAATAAATCCCCAAGGGCCCCATTCTGTGCTAATCTCTAACTGCTTTGAAAGAATTCTTCAACTTTTATATATTCTGATATATTGATTTTGAAAAATCACTAAGATTTGTACAACAGATGCTTTTAGAGTGCTCATGATTGTGCCTTTGGGCTAATAGAAAATTAATAGTTGAGGAACTTTGCATGCCAGATAGAACTAGGGGCATTATTACTTACTGACCCTCGAGAAACAACAGCCTGCAGAAAAAGGGTGGTGAATGCGATAGGCAGTGCCAGCAGGGCGTCCCCTGCTTCAAGGTGCACTTTTCCTCTCTCACCCACCACAGATTCTCTCTTTCTTTTATTCTTCTCAGGGTCCGAAGATATTTTCCATTTGTACACTGCATCCGCATGGCCAGTGCGTGATACAGAGGCCAAATGGAACATCTGCTTGCAGAATGAACTATCAAGGTTAACTCTCTTAGCGTGTGCCTTTGTCTCAGGTGCTGCATGATCATATTTTAAATTCCTGAATAGTGGGATGAAAGAGAGTTAATCATTCTATAATATAGGGTCATCCCTTTGCTTGGGATTCCTTTCCAGGTTTTGTCTTAGCGCTACTAATACATTAAAATAGCTATCTCCATAGATCTCAGCATTAGTAACATTAAATCCTGTTAATTCACATTCAATCTATTACTTAAAAAATAATAAAAAAATAAAATAAAAACCACACAACAACGGTTACTACTCTGCTATTTGCAATACAAGTTACAAAGCAAAACCAAATAATAAGAAGCACACAATCCCAATCACTATGAGTTCATGGTCGTTTCAAGCCTGGTTTCATTCTTTCTCATCGTTTCACATCCTGACACCGTTCTTTTCGTGAGTTCCGTGAGCTGCAATGGCAGTACGCACAACCATTCCCCTTTTTTCCTTTTGCGCAAGCAAGACAGTAGTGGACATTTTGTTAAGTAAGCATTTTAGCTGTAACGGCAACTCTGGATCTCTACATCGTACGCAGCTCTGGGTTATTCCTTCAGCGATTTGTTGTATGGTGCGATATTGTTCTGTCGAGAGTTCAACCGACTGAGCAGGATCCGTTCCCCGCAATATAGGTCGCAGTAATTCTATAAGTTCATTTGCAATGCCGACTATGGGCTGTAACCACTGCAGGTCTCCTAGTAATTTTTGGGCTTCATTTAAAGTCCTTATGTCTGTCTTCAATTGAAACTTTTGCGGCGTGATGATTTTATCATTTAATATCAGACTGAGATATTTCCAGGGGGACGTATGCTGGATCTTTTCCGGTGCTATCACTAGTCCTTTTGCTGCCAGTGTTTCATGCAGGAGTGTCATCTGTTGCTCAGCGTGTGTGGACTTCTGACGCTTGCAAGGGGCTGCCATTACCTGCGACTGACTATCTTGTGCCTGGGCTTTTAATCCCTCACCCAGATCTGCGACTGCCTTCACTAATAATGCTTGTGGGCCACTAGGTATATTTGATATTTGCTCTAGTGCTTCTTCTATTATCCATCCACTACTCAATGTGTTTAAAACTTCCCGAGTTGTAGAATTGCAATTTTGTAATGCACATTGTTTTAACATAGCTCCCTTCATGTATTCAGGTACCCCTGCGGCCTCTATAGCTGTTGCTACCCTATCAATAAAGCTCCCAAAATCCTCACTCCTTCCTTGCTGGATTCCCATGTATGAGGGGAGTCCACCTGGTGCCCTAATTCTGGACATGGCATGCCTAGCCAATCGCATAGATTCCCTCAATTTGTCTGGACCTAAGAGGGCTTGAGTCTCCGTCCTCACGTATGGTCCCAGCCCTAATAGTTCATCAAGTGTTACCCCATGCAGCGGATCTCCTGGCTGCCTCTGGATCATAACACTCTGCTGGCATAGATCTTGCCAGTGTGCATTAAACAGCAATAACTGATGCTGAGTAAATATCAACTTTGCTACTCCCCTTATATCTGCTTGTAGCAAAATTTGTGAACCCCAGATAAAATCCAACATTTGCTTCACTGGCTCACCCGTGACTCCACACTGGCTAACTGTAGCCCTCAGCTGTGACAATAATTTCCAGTCTAATGCTGATATGGCTGCCTGCATTCCTCCTGCAGCCAAAGGAGTATAGGTTACAGGGCACGCCAATTCCTGCACCGCCGCCACCCCTTCACCATCCCCCTGCTCCATGCATGCTTTTGCTATGCTCGCCCATGCCTCTCTGCGCTCTCTTGCGATTGCCTCCGCCAGGGCACTTTCTGCCCCAGGGACCGGCTCATCGCCTTGCTTTTCTAGGGCAGTTGCTGAAGGGGTTAATGGTTCCACAAGCGGCGTGGTTGGAACAGTCATTGGCTCCGAGCCCGCGGCCGGAGCATTTACTGGCTCTGAGCCCGTAGCCCGTTCGGCTGGGATAACGATTGTGCTTACGGCAGGAGGAACTGCTGGTGGCCAATTCCCGTAACCCTCATTTCGCTGGTGTGCCCCCACAGCTTGCTGGGCTGCCCTTTTTTCAGCCTGACTGAAGCAATTCATTATGAACTGCCTTCCATAGCTTCCCCAGTTTCCTTGCCACTTTATCGTTCTCTAGCGTAGCCTCCCACAATTTATCCCCATAACGTCTCCACTCTTCCAAAGTGTGTACTGAATGGGGGTTCGTAAAAAACCCATAAGAAACTGCATGACTTAACAACACAGGGAGATCCTTATCTAAATCTATTCCCTTAAACTGCCGCTTCCTCAAGAAGACGGTAAATAATTCATATGCTGCTTGCCTGTCCATACTCACGTCGGTACCGTTGCAGACCTCCAAGCTTCGGCAGTACGTATCGGCCGAGTCCCACCGCTGTGGTCGCTCGGGGCGCGGAGTTCTACGAAAAAATTTTTACTCTTTCGCCATCCGTCTAGCTGCGGGACCCGAACCCAACGTAGTCCCTCTCTCGTAGCGTGGTGTCCGAAGAATATCGGTCAGGTCTCACAGAGTGTCCTGAGGCACGGCACCTCTTCTTTCTCGGAGTGCTTTCGCCGTCCCCGCTGCTTAGGGACCCGAATTTCCTTATCACGTCGGGGTCACCATTTGTCGGAGAAAAGACCACGGGAGACAAGTCTCATGCTATCATGAACAACAGGTCTCAACTTTATTAAGTATATCGTGGCTATTTATACATGAAATAATTAGCTCATACATATTGCAAAAGCGAAGCTCATGATTGGAAATTCCTCTAATACCCTTGAAGTGGCATTTGTCTGCTTAGCCAATCAGAGCCGTGAGATGTTCTTTCTTCTTCTGAAGGTGTCCTTGGTTCTCATGCTGCTTATCTTGCTCCGCAGCTGCTGCTCCGTGCAGTTTTTCTTACGTTCCCACAGATATTCAGAATACCATCACCGGGTTCCATGGTTACAACCATCCACATGGCTCGCAGTTCTGCCCATTGGCTGCTCTGACCATCCCCCTCGTCAAACCAGATTGTCTCAGTGGAGGGATGGTATGCTATTGCTCTCCACTTCCTCGGGTTGCCCCTGCTGGACCCATCTGTATACCAGGCATCTTCAGGGATAGGATATTTCCCCTCCTGAACGGGACTCTTCTCTGGTGGAGCGATCAGTGTTGTTTTTGGTGCATCACAATGATAGGTCACTGGGCCTAGGATCTTCTGAAGCTCTTCTCTCAAGGGTGATGAAGACAGACTGCTCCTTTGGCTGAGGTAAGCAACCCATCGTGCCACTGTTTGTGCTTGGGCCACCCCGTCTTAGGAAGGTGGGTTAGATCTTTCACCCACCCCGAATCGGCAGAGCGGTCTTAACTATAACTTCAGCTGTTTGGATTATTGGCTCTACTGCCTGTAATGCTGAATAGGCAGCCAATAACTGTTTTTCAATCATACTATATCTTTCTTCTGCTCCATGCCAGACCTGAGACCAAAAACCAATGGGGGTCCGAACAGAACTCTGGCGTTGCCACAGGCCCCAGCCAAAGCCATCTTGAGTAACGTGAACATCCAACTCGGCTGGGAGGGGAGGATCAAATATACCCAATGCCTGGGCTTGTTTAACTGCCAGTTTTGCCTGTTGGAAAGCATCCTGTTCTGTTTTCCCCCAGTCCCATAGCTGCCCCTTTTTTGTGAGTCTGTACAGTGGCCTCAGCAGCTGCGCTAGGTGAGGTATGAAGGAACACCAGTAACCCAGTATACCTAGAAACTCTTGCAGCTGCTTCGATGTTGTAGGGACTGGGAACGCCTGAACCTTATCTATGACAGCACTGGGGAGTACTTTGGTCTTTCCTGACCAAACCACCCCCAGGAATTTTACAGACAGGCCCAGACCTTGCACCTTTTGGGGATTTATAGCCCATCCCCTGTGTTGTAAATAGACAGTTAATGAATCTGCCGCCTGCCCTTTTGCCTCCAGCGAGTCGGATGTCAGCAGGAGATCATCAGTATAATGATACAGGTTAACATCATCAGGTTTTTTCCAATCAGCCAGGTCACGCGCCACTAGATTGTGACAATACGTTGGTGAATGCACGTACCCCTGTGGCAGGACCTGAAAGGTCCACTGCCTGCCTCCCCACGTAAACGCAAATTGATCTTGCGATTCCTCAGCAATTGGGATACTGAAGAACGCATTTGCTAGATCTAGGACACAATGATAGGTTTTTATCTCCCTACTCAACGTATCCATTAGGGAGGCAATATTGGGTACGGCCGCATGAATAGGCGGCGTGACCTTATTTAATTCTCTGTAATCCACTGTCATTTTCCACGTGCCATCCGACTTCCACACTGGTCATACGGGGGAATTATATGGGCTGTGTGCAGGTCTTATAATGCCCACTTTTTCTAATTCCTGCACCGTTCTCGATATTTCATCTTGCCCACCCAGGAGCCTGTACTGCCTTACATTAGTAATCCGGCGCGGTTTCAGGAGGCAAATAGGCCCATGTTTCGCATGGCCTCTTAATATTGCCTGCACCGCCCAGATACTGATGCATCTCTGTCCAAGTCTGAACTCTCCCACAGTTGTCTGGAGAGCCAGACCCCATAGAATATCTACGCCCAAGATGTACTCCTGGACTGGGGCAATAGATACCTTATACACCTGGGGTGGGAGACGCCCAACCCCCAGTTTCAACCATGTTTGGGTGACAGGAATAGTCTGTCCCCCAAAACCACCAATCATCACTCTGTCTCCATCAAATTTGGTTGGATTTCTGTAAACAATTGATGTTTCTGCTCCAGTTTCCACTAATGCCATAACTCTCTGAATGTTTTTTCGGGACCAATAAATCGTTAATTCTACATAGGGCAGTTCCCATACAGAGTCCTATGAGCAGTGGAAACAGCATCAGCCCAGTCAGTCTACAGAAAAAAGGAAGAATTTCCAGAGAAATCTCAATGAGAATGGAATAATCTAGCAAGGGAGGATAACCTTGCTAGATTGAAGAAACAGGGGAATTGAAATGAGGAAAAGAGTTAGGTTAAAAGTTATGTGCCTTCATAGGGTGCTGAATCAGCAGCTATAGACCTTGTCTTGCTGTATAATCAAGGCTCTATAATAGCCTGACCTGTAGGAGCATGTGGAATCCCGAACTTATGTTGAACTCCCCACATTTGCAAAAAGAACTATACTGACTGCGACTTATAGGCTGGCCCATTATCCGTTTTAATTTGTTTTGGAACTCCCAGGATAGCAAAACATGCAATCCAATGTTTAAAGACATGCTTAGCAGATTCGCCCGCTAAAGGAGAAGCCCATATAAACCCAGAGTAAGTGTCGATAGCGACATGAACACATCGCAATTGACCAAACTCTGTAATGTGGGTGACATCTGTTTGCCACACTTCCAGTGCTCGTAAGCCTCGGGGATTGGTTCCCCAGCTGTATGGGAACTGCTGAGTCACGGCCTGAACCTCTGATTAATCACCTGAGGCAAGCAATGAGTCAGCCCTGAGAGCACAGGTGAAAGCAATTCACCTGTGCTGCAGGAAGGGGTGGAGCCTGGCTCCACCTCTCCTAGAACCATTTAAGAGCTGACTACCAGTGGGGAAGGATCTCTCTCTCTTCAGAAGATCCACTTCACTGGTGTTTTCTGAGTGAGCTTATGATATGGGTAAGCATCCTATTTATTCTCTTTATCTCATTGTGCTGAACGGTCTTGCATGTTTCATTATTATTACACCTTAACATAATTAAATTATATAATATTCTTTCATATATTTTTCATTGATAAGGAAAGCAAGGCCAAGGAAGGCGATTGATGGAAGGAAAGTAAAGGGTGGCAAAGTTAGGAGATTAATAGAAGGAACAGAAAGGTGAGGTGAGGGAAGGCGTTAGGATGAAAGGAAAGCACAAGGGAATGAGATTGATCGAAGGAAGGGAAGGCGAGGAGAAAGAAGGCAATTGATTGAGGGAAAGTTGGGCGAGGCTAGTGAAGTCAATTGTTAGAAGGAAAAAAGGTGATAGAAGGATTCAAAGACAATAGAAGGAAAAGAAGGCAGGGTGAGGGAAGACGATAGAATGAAATGGAGGCAATAGAAAAAAAAGGAGGTGATAGAAGGAAACAGGAATAGAAGGTAAAGAAGGCAAGGTGAAGGAAGATGATTTATAGAAGGAAAGGAAGGAGAGAAGAGGGTAGGCAATAGAAGGAAAAGAAGGCGATACATAGAAAGAAGGTGATAGAAGAAACATAAGGTGATAGAAGGAAATGAAAGTGTGTCGTTAGAAGGCGATAGAAGGAAAAGAAGGCATGGCAAGGGAATGCAATTGATAGTAGGGAAGGTAGGTGCTAACGTGTGGAATCAAATTCTATAACCACAGAGTAGTTATAAAGCAGGTATGTTTATTCAGTGCTGCACACATACGCAGGATGAAGGGGGGGTAGCTTCTCCTAACCTGCATAGCAGATGGCAAGAAAGGCACATACATGCTTAAAGAACAAGCTGCTTACATATGCATTAGATATCCAAGAAAATGTTGGGTTATTACAGTGAGTCCCCAGAATGACTTAAATATTTCCCCACCCCGAGTCTCAGTTCTTTTACGCATGCGTGATATTTCTTGATGTTTGTCTACAGGGGTAGTGAGAAGGAAGGCCATATATCTTCCTCTATATGCGCTTCTACTTTTGTCCCAGTTGAGACATTTTGACTTCAGCTGGTTCCTTATCCAGCTATGGTATTCAGTCCTTGCTGAGTCAGTTCCATCAGCCACTCAGCGAAACCTGGTTATCTTGTTCCTTTGCTGTCTGGAACTGTCTAAGTCTATAGAAAGCATATGTTATCAGCAGCAAAAACCTAGCTTAGCAAGTGTATGGGAACTACTGAATCACAGCCTGAACCTCTGATTGATCACCTGAGGCGAGCAATGAGTCAGCCACCTGAGCACAGGTGAAGGCAATTCACTTGTGCTGCCAGAAGGGGTGGAGCCTGGCTCCACTTCTCCTAGACCCATTTAAGAGCTGACTATCAAGAGGGGAAGGATCTCTTCTGGAGATCCATTCCACTGGAGTTTCCTAAGTGAGCCCAGGATATGGGTGGGTGTCCCTATCTTTTCTGTTTTCTGCTTTGGTGTAGCAACTACCTAGCTAAGCTCTCTGCTATACTGTAACATCTGTATATTCATTGATTGTACAGCAAGACAAGGTCTATAGCTGCTGATTCAGCACACTATGAAGGCACATAACTTTTAACCTAACTCTTTTCCACATTTCAATTCCCCTGTTTCTTCAATCTAGCAAGGTTACCCTCCCTTGCTAGATTATTCCATTCTCATTGAGATTTCTCTGGAAATTCTTCCCCTTTTCTGTAGACTGACTGGGCTGATGCTGTTTCCACTGCTCATAGAACTCTGTATGGGAACTGCTGAGTCAGGGCCTGAACCTCTGATTAATCACCTGAGGTGAGCAATGAGTCAGCCAGGGGAACAGAGGTGAAAGCAATTCACCTGTGTTCCAGGAAGGGGTGGAGCCAGGCTCCACCTCTCCTAGACCCATTTAAGAGCTGACTACCAGTGGGGAAGGATCTCTCTCTCCTGGAGATCCACTCCACTGGAGTTTCCTGAGCGAGCCCACGATATGGGTAAGCATCCTATCTATTCTCTTTGTCTTGCTTTGCCTAACTCTCTTGCTTATTTCATTATTATAACATCTTAATATAATTTGATTATACAATATTCTTTATACCATTTTCCTTGATTATACATTATCTTAATATTCTTTGATTATACACTTGGCGAGCCAGGCAAGCCAAATATACTAGAACTTAGATCATGTCCTTTTTCTGGAATTTCTATAAATGGGTCAAGGGGGAGAATACTACCCCCCTAGATAAAATGATTCCAGGGCAGATCCCGGGATTTGTGGGATCCCCTTATTATGAATTGGCAATTATCATTGAAAAATGGGGTCCCCTACATGTTGTGGGAAACATCTCCCCATATTGCCTAGCAGATTACTTTCAGGGACTAGGCAAAGATATATTAATCACAAAAGAAAGGCAATTAGCTGCTTCCACAGTGGCATGGCCTCTATTGAATGCTTTAAATAATGCTGAAATGAGGAATAATACTTTAGTGAATGAAAACAAACTTTTGAAAGATCATATTGGGAAGTTAGAACAGGAACTTGGCATATTAATGGGGGAAAAAAACAATTCTACATCTTCCAATACGTCAAGTTGGTAACATCTCAATAAACAATGACCAGGCTCCTGAATCAACAGACTGTGTTGATCAGGAAAATAAAAAATCTAAATCAGATCTCAAATCTCTGATTTTGACAGATGCACTAGAAGTCTGTTCTGTTATAACTGGAAAAAAAAAGAAGTACAGGACAGACCGGCAGGGGTGCTGCCTGATCAGTGGCCCCCTGCCCAGACTCACTTGCATGTAACAGCCTGGCCATACACGGCAACAGAATTGATGGACTTAGTACAGTGATTTAGGCAGAAACCTAGAGAAAGTGTGCCAGCTTGGTTATTAAGACTGTGGGATTCTGGGGCAGAAAGTGTTCTGGTGAATGGGCCGGAAATATCCAAGTTGGCCCCTATGACTGTCCCTCCTGCTCTCAGGCGGAGGTTATATGCGGGTAATCAATATAATGATGAAAACCATTCTGTAATAGAATGGTTAATGGCGGCCTGCCGTATGGTATGGCCCAATAAATCTGATATTCCTTTACATACAGGGATGTGGTCCTCTATGGAGGACCTTCAAAATTATATCCGTGAACTAGGTGTAAGGGAAGCAATTTATGAAGATACATTCGATGGCCCTGATATGGTCAAATTCTCATCAGGGATGAGAGACTTAATTCTACAACAAGCTCCCTCCCATCTGTATGGTACTCTGGTCTCTATGTTAAATCCCCTGGTGGCCTGAGAAGCCGTAGTCCAGCAGGCTGCCCAGTTAGTGGCTGACCTAGGAGAAACAGAATGCCTGCGGAATAGCCACAGTATTCAGATGTTAGAAGAAGCCAAGGTCCTGCCAGTGACTAAAACCAGAATGCTGGCTACTCGAGCTCCTCAATCGGGACCCATACGGGTCTCCCGAAAACAAATGTTTAATGATTTAATTTGGGCTGGGGTCCAATTTGCTAAGATTGACCGCCAGCCCAACCATATCCTTCTCCAACTGTGGAGACAACTGAAGGATGACCAAAAATTTCAGACCTACCCTAAGAAACCAAGGGTAAGGGTTATAGTGAGAATGCCAACAAAGGCTTGGAACTTAGAAGATTTCATTGTTCCTAATAGGAAAAAAAAAAAGCTGTCTCAGGCCACGATGCCTGAGCCACTGGAAGCAAAAGAATTGGCTGTAGCTCAATTCATGGCGTGACGAGGGATGCTAGTCCCCCTAGGGCCTCCAGACGGGACTGGAGGCCCTATGTGGAATTAACAATTTATTGGTCCTGAAAAAATATTCCAAGAGTTACGGCATTAGTGGACGCTGGAGCAGAAACATCAATTATTTACAGGGATCCAACCAAATTTGAGGGAGACAGAGTGATGATTGGTGGTTTTGGGGGACAGACTATTCCTGTCACCCAAACATGGTTAAAACTGGGGGTTGGGCGTCTCCCACCCCGGGTGTATAAGGTATCTATCGCCTCAGTCCAG
This sequence comes from Crossoptilon crossoptilon, assembly GCA_036346035.1. Classification (NCBI taxonomy): domain Eukaryota; kingdom Metazoa; phylum Chordata; class Aves; order Galliformes; family Phasianidae; genus Crossoptilon; species Crossoptilon crossoptilon. The sequence continues at coordinate 9,331 of JARXNR010000184.1, read as the reverse complement.
GAGTACATCTTGGGCATAGATATTCTATGGGGTCTGGCTCTCCAGACAACTGTGGGAGAGTTCAGACTTGGATAGAGATGCATCAGTATCCGGGCGGCGCAGGCAATATTAAGAGGCCACGTGAAACATGGGCCTATTTGCCTGCTGAAACCGCGCTGGATTACTAATGTAAGACAGTACAGACTCCCGAGTGGGCAAGATGAAATATCGAGAACGGTGCAGGAATTAGAAAAAGTGGGCATTGTAAGACCTGCACACAGCCCATATAATTCCCCCGTATGGCCAGTGCCGAAGTCGGATGGCGCGTGGAGAATGACGGTAGATTACAGGGAATTAAATAAGGTCACGCCGCCTATTCATGCGGCCGTACCCAATATTGCCTCCCTAATGGATACGTTGAGTAGGGAGATAAAAACCTATCATTGTGTCCTAGATCTAGCAAATGCGTTCTTCAGTATCCCAATTGCTGAGGAATCGCAAGATCAGTTTGTGTTTACGTGGGGAGGCAGGCATTGGACCTTTCAGGTCCTGCCACAGGGGTACGTGCATTCACCAACGTATTGTCACAATCTAGTGGCGCGTGACCTGGCTGATTGGAAAAAACCTGATGATGCTAACCTGTATCATCATATTGATGATCTCCTGCTGACATCCGACTCGCTGGAGGCAGTAGGGCAGGCGGCAGATTCATTAACCGCCTACTTACAAGAGAGGGGATGGGCTATAAATCCCCAAAAGGTGCAAGGTCCGGGCCTGTCTGTAAAATTCCTGGGGGTGTTTTGGTCAGGAAAGACCAAAGTACTCCCCAGTGCTGTCATAGATAAGGTTCAGGTGTTCCCAGTCCCTACTACATCGAAGCAGCTGCTAGAGTTTCTAGGTATACTGGGTTACTGGTGTTCCTTCATACCTCACCTAGCGCAGCTGCTGAGGCCACTGTACAGACTCACAAAAAAGGAGCAGCTATGGGACTGGGGGAAAACAGAACAGGATGCTTTCCAACAGGCAAAACTGGCAGTTAAACAAGGCCGGGCATTGGGTATATTTGATCCTCCCCTCCCAGCTGAGTTGAATGTTCACGTTACTCAAGATGGCTTTGGCTGGGGCCTGTGGCAACGCCAGAGTTCTGTTCGGACCCCCATTGGTTTTTGGTCTCAGGTCTGACATGGAGCAGAAGAAAGATATAGTATGATTGAAAAACAGTTATTGGCTGCCTATGCTGCATTACAGGCAGTAGAGCCAATAACCCAGACAGCTGAAGTTATAGTTAAGACCACTCTGCTGATCCAGGGGTTGGTGAAAGATGTGACCCACCTTCCTAAGACGGGGTGGCCCAAGCACAAACAGTGGCACAACGGGTCGCCTACCTCAGCCAAAGAATCACAGAATTGCCAGGGTTGGAAGGGACCTCAAGGATCATGAATCTCCAACCCCCTTGCCACATGCAGGGCCACCAACCTTCCCACCTAATACTAGACCAGGCTGCCCAGGGCCCCATCTAATCTGGCCTTGAACACTTCCAGGGATGGACAGGGCATCCACAACATCTCTGGGCAGCCTGTTCCAGTACCTCACCACTCTCTCTGTAAAGAATTTCCCCCTGACGTCCAACCTAAATCTCCCCTCCCTTAACTTAAAACCATTTCCCCCTGTCCTGCAGTTGTCTACCCTTTCAAAGAGTTGATTCCCCTCCCCTCTGTAGGCTCCCTTTAGGTATTGAAATGCTGCAGTGAGGTCACCCCGCAGCCTTCTTTTCTCCAGGCTGAACAAGCCCAGCTCCCTCAGCCTGTCTTCATAGGGGTGGTGCTCCAGTCCCCTGATCATCTTTGTGGCCCTCCTCTGGACCCTCTCCAACAGTTCCCTGTCTTTTTTGTACTGGGAGCTCCACACTTGGACGCAGTACTCCAGATGGAGCCTCACAAGAGCAGAGTAGAGGGGAACAATCGCCTCCCTGTCCCTGCTGGCCACCCCTCTTTTGATGGAGCCCAGGATACCATTTGCCTTCCGAGCCGCAGGGGCATGCTGCTGGCTCATATTAAGTTTTTCATCTATCAAGACCCCCAGGTCCTTCTCCACAGGGCTGCTCTCAAGGACCGCTCCTTCCAGTCTGTATGGATGCCTGGGATTCCTCTGGCCCAAGTGCAAAACTGCACTTTGCCGTGTTGAACCTCATCAGGTTCACCCGGGCCCACCTTTCTAGCCTCTCCAGGTCCCTCTGAATGGCATCCCTTCCTTCAACCGTGTCGACCGCACCACTCAGCTTGGTGTCGTCAGCAAACTTGCTGAGGGTGCACTCAATTCCGTCATCGATGTAATTGATAAAGATGTTAAGAGCACCGGTCCCAAGACAGACCCCTGGGGGACGCCACTCGTTACCGGCTTCCACCTGGACATAGAGCCATTGATGACCACCCTCTGTCTGCGGCCTTTCAACCAGTTTCTTATCCATCGAGTGGTCCACCCATCAAATCCACATCCCTCCAATTTGGAGATAAGGATGTGGTGGGGGACCATGTCAAAGGCCTCGCTCAAGTCCAGGTAAATGACATCGGTCGCCTTTCCCTTGTCCACCGATGCTGTCACTCCATCATAGAAGACCACCAGATTGGTCAAGCATGACCTTCCTCTGGTGAAGCTGTGCTGGCTGTCACGGATCACACGCCCTTTCCTCATGTGATTGAGCATGTTATCCAGGATGATCTGTTCCATGATCTTCCCAGGCACAGAGGTGAGACTCACCGGCCTGTAGTTCCCGGGGTCCTCCTTGCTCCCTTTCTTGTAAATGGGAGTGATGTGACCCTTCCTCCAGTCATCCGGGACCACACCTGACAGCCACGACTTTTCAAATATGATGGAGAGTGGCTTGGCAACCACCTCAGCCAGCTCCTTCAGAACCCTGGGTTGCACGCCATCCGACCCCATAGACTTGTACATATTCAGTCTCATGAGGCAGTCTCAGACCTGCTCTGTCCTCACAGCGGGAGGGATTTACCACCCCAGTCCCCACCCAGAGGTTTAGGGATGCAGGGCTCAGGGACGGGAGAAGTACTGGAATCCTGGCTGCCAGTGAAGACCGAGGCAAAGAACTCATTCAGTACCTCAGCCTTCTCTCCGTCCGTTGAAGCCAGTTCTCCTTTTACATTTGGCAAAGGAGGTACACTCGCTTTGGCCTGTCTCTTCTGGCCAATGTACCTGTAGAAAGTCTTCCTATTGTTTTTCACGTCCCTCGCCAAGTTCAGTTCCACCTGCGCCTTGGCTTTCCTGATCCCACATCTGCAAGTCCAGACAACATCCCTGTATTCTTCCCAGGTGGCACGCCCTTGTTTCCAGAGCTTGTACACACTTTTCTTTGCCCTCAGCACTCTTAGCAGGTCCTTACCAAGCCACACCGGCTTCCTCCCTCCTCTGCCCGCTTTCTTGTTCAGAGGGACGGAGAGTTCTTGCACTCTTAGGAAGGCATCCTTGAAGAGTAACCAGCTCTCCTCAACATTTTTGTTTTTAAAGAAAGCATCCCAGGGGATCTCGGCCAGCAGTCCATTGAACTGCTTAAAGTTTGTTCTCCCAAAGTTCAGGGTCCTGACGCCACTCTTCACCAGGCCCACATCTCTCGAGATCACAAACTCGACCAGAGCGTGGTCACTGCAACCCAGGCTGCCTCCAACCTTAACGCCATTAATGATTTCCTCTGCATTGGTGAGCAGCAGGTCCAGCAACACTTCACCTCTGGTCGGTCTGTCCAACACCTGGACCAGAAAGTTATCATCAACACATTCTAGGAGCCTCCTGGACCTCTTGCAACTTGCCGTGTGGTCTATCCAGGAGATATCTGGATGGTTGAAGTCCCCCATCAGGACAAGAGCCTGTGAGCACGAAGCCTCCTGCATCTGAAGCAAGAAAGCCTCGTCAACAGTCTCCCCTTGATCAGGTGGCCTGTAGTATACTCCTATCACCAGCTGGCCTTTGTTAGACCCATCCCTAATTCTAACCCACAGGCTCTCAACCTGATCCTGACTGTTTCTCAGAGGAAGCTCCTCGCAGTCTATCCACTCTTTGACATAGAGGGCAACTCCCCCACCCTTCCTACCTAGCCTATCTCTTCTAAAGAGCCGATAGCCCTCAATGGTGGTATTCCAGTTATGGGAATCATCCCACCATGTCTCCGTGATAGCAACAAGGTCATAACTTTCTAAGCACATCACGGTTTCCAACTTGTCCTGCTTATTTCCCAGGCTGCGTGCATTGGTATAAAGGCACTTCAGCTGGGCTTTCCATCTCACCGCCTTTATAGAGGATCTAGGTTCCCCTAGAACAGCAGCATCCCCAACACCCCCCTGCCCCAGTCCATCCCTTTGTACTTCACTGTCATCGCCCATCGGGTTCAGTACGAGCCCTGGAATGACTCGCTCAACCTCGGCGTCCCTGATTTTGCTCCCTTCCCCCTTCATACCTAGTTTAAAGACCTGTCAATGAGTCCTGCTAGTTCCTCAGCTAAGATCCTCCTCCCCCTCAGAGACAGACTACTTCCATTTGCTGCCATCATGCCAGGTGCTGAGTAAGTTTCCCCGTGGTCAAAAAACCCAAAATTCCTGGATTTGCACCAATTTTTAAGCCATTTATATATGAGGTGTGTTTTTTGGTACCTCTCAGTATCCTGCCCTGCCACTGAAGGTATGGAAGAAAACACCACCTGCACACCCGCTCCCTCGACTACCCGCCCCAGTCCCCTGAAGTCTTTCTTGATAGCTCTGAGACTTCTCTCAGCAACTTCATCATTGCCAGCCTGGATTATCAATAACGGGTAATAATCGGAAGGGCGAATCAGACCAGGAAGTCTCCTAGAAATGTCTCTGACCCGTGCCCCAGGGAGGCTGCACACCTCCCTACGGGTAGGGTCAGGCCGACATATAGGGCCTTCCGTTCCTCTCAGCAGGGAGTCTCCTACAACAACCACCTTCTGCTTTTCCTGAGGCAACCTCACGGGTTGACCTCCCCACACACCCCCGCTCACCTCTCCCTCGAGTTCCAGGGCCTCAAACCTATTACTCAGAGGCACCTGGGGAGCCGAGGATGGTCAGGATGGGGGACACCCACTTTGTCGAGCCGGTACATGTTTCCACTCCTCCCCCTTTCTCGAATTGTTCATAGGAGGAGGAGAGGACAGGAGGCTCACTGCAGCACCGTCAGCCCGCCAGTTCCCCTCACCCACGTGCCGCTTCCCCTCTCCCACCTGTTTACAAGGCAGCGGGGGGTGATGTGCTCCACATGGTGCCTCAGCTATGCGCCCAGATCTCGGGGCCAATAGGGACTGGCACCACCAGTCAATCTCCTTCTCACGCTCTTTTATGGTCCTCAGCCTCTCTACTTCCTCTTTCAGGTCGACCACAAGGCTGAGTAAGTCGTGTAGTTGGTCACATCTTATACAACTGCCGCTGCCATTGCCCAGCACTGCAAAGGCCAGGCTCTGGCACTCATGACAGCCAGTGACCTGCGTACTAGCATCTCGTGTTGGGGCCTCAGTCTGAGTCTCCACACTAGTCTTAGCATCAGCTATCCTTTCAAGCACGCACAGGACCTCAGTCTGGGTCTCCATGCTCTTTTTGGCTGCAGTCTTTTTTCTGCATGAGCATGGGACTTCCGCCTGGATCTCCACAATTTTTGTGGCGTTAGCCTTCCTCCGGGGTGCAGCCATTGCCAACCAGCAGGCACACTAACACTACTAGATAGCCTTAATGAGGTGTGCCTGATCAGGCCCACCGTGCTGCTGGTAGTGCTGGCTCTGCCCCTGCCCCGTTGCCGGGTTGTTAACAGGAGCCCCCGCACTTACCACTCACCCTGGCAATAACAACCGTCCTTGCTGGGGAGTCCCGTGTAGGAGTGGCTTACAGTTTCTCCTCGACAAAGCAGCCTAGGTGTTTCTCACACACCTTCTCATATCGCTGCCCTCCCCGAGGCTTCTTCAAGGCAAGCGGGGTGGGTGCGGAGCCGCTGCCCTGTCAACGCCCCTGCCGCGACGGCCGCTCTCACGAGAACTGCCTGGCCAAGAGCTGCCAGGCTGCTCTTCTCTCTCGGGGATCCCTGAATGAGGGAACCGACCGAACCCCCCCTGTACCTCTGTCATGGTTTTATGTTTTTTGGTTTTCAGTATTCCACATCAAAACATCATGTACTGGAATTAAAGTGTTAATGCTCCAATTCCAGGTACCTATCCCTATACATTACGGAAGTCATGGGATCTGACCCTTCTGGGTGGGGCGGTCTCTTACTGCCTGGCAGTGGGTGCTGGAGGGTGCTTTTCCTAGCCGTTCCAAGCTTTTCAGGTTTGACTCGGTCTCAGGAACTCTCTCTCTCCTATCTTATTTGATTTATTAGTCTCAATTTCAATTAGATTGTATTATATTGTGTTATCTTGCATTCCGATATCATAGTTAGTAAAATAAGTTTACCTCCATAGATTGTTGCCGTTGTTTTTTTCCTCCCTTCCTTCCTTCCTTCCTTCCCATTTTGTGGGGCCAGGGGGGGTAGGGGGGGGGGGGCAGGGGCCTACTGCCCCCTGTCACAGGTATAGATCCCTGTCATGGGTATAGATTGATCTAGTTAACTCCGTGACAACCTCGCGGTCAGTCGCTGTGCTTCTGGCTGGACCAGCTCCGAAGCTGCGATCCTCGGTGATCAAACTGATCCTCGGCGATCACATTGAAATAATGCAAATTAATAACCAACTCATCTTTTCTTTACAGGTTTAACCTTCACTGGTGCACTTTCCTTGACAGAACAAGTAGTTCCTCAGGCCTTCTTGATTCTGGAATGGTGTACCCAGGTGGGTAGTCCCTGGATTTTGACTGCAGTGTGAGTCACCAGTACTACCATAACAGTCCTTCCCACATTGGCTCCAGGGATGAACTTGAGAAAGATTTAACATTTACATAATCCCCTGAAAGACAATTCAGAGCATGTATGAATCCAGTTTTTTTCGGCTTGCTTTTTGAAGCATTTATTGTGATAAGACTGACTTATCTAGGAGATGAGAAGTGGGTGTTGCCACTGTGTGGCAATCAACATCACTGTGTAGACAATTTTACATTTGAAAGCATTTCTTTGGAGCTGTCTTCCTTCAGATGAGAGTGCTCAGGAGTTTTTACTGGCAGATCTGGCCTGTGACCAAATAACTCCAGATTGCTATGGGATTGGGGGATGATACCGTTGAATCCTGTGAAGGCAAGATAAAAGTTGGTGCCTCTGTGCTCCCTCTTATCTGCTGGCAAGGTCCGGAAGATTGGAACAAAAGGAGTTCCTGCTGAGACCCAAAAGCCAGAAGCTGTCACTCCAAAAGGAGCTGACTCAACCTTTTTGGACTGATAAATAAGTTTGTACTGCCATTGGAAAGTGTCACTGTGGTCACAGTCATCATCATCAATGGAACAACAATGCCTGATGACCCACCACTACTGAAGATCAACAACTGAACTACGAACCACGCTGGATGCATGGTGGTGACTATCTCCCTCTTGCTTCCTACAAAGACTCCTTGCTTCTATTTCCTATCTTTTCTATTGCCCGTCTCCCCTTTCCCATCTCCCTGAATGACTAGGATTTGTAATAAACTGGTCAGACCAACATTTGAACCGTTGTTTCTTAATCATAGAATTACAAGGTTGGAAAGGACCTACAAGATCATCTAGTCCAACCGTCCTCCCATTACCATTGCTACCACAAGCCACTAAAACATATCTCATAGCACCTCATCCAGATGACTCTTGAACACTGCCAGGGACGGCATCTCCACTACCTCCCTGGGCAGGCCATTCCAGTGTCTAAACACTCGCTGAGATAAAAAGTTATTCCTTATGTCTAATCTAAACCTCCTCTGGTACAACTTGTGGCCATTTTCTCAGGTCCTGTTTGCTGCCTGGGAGAAGAGGCCAAACCCCTCCTCATCACAACCACCCTTCAGGAAGTTGTAGAGTGCAATAATGTCTCCTCTGAGCCTCCTCTTCTCCAGACTAAACAATCCCAGCCCCAGTACTGATCCTTGGGGGACACCACTTATAACGGGTTGCCAGTTGCACTTAACTCCATTAACCACTACCCGTTGGGCACGGCCCTCTGGCCAGTTTCTTATCCAAAGAAGAGTATACTTTTCTAGGCCACGGGCAGTCAGTTTTCCCAGGAGAATACTGTGAAAGACGGTGTCAAAGGATTTGCTGAAGTCTAGGTAGACAGCCTTTCCCTCGTCTACCAGTCTGGTTGCCCAGTCGTAGAAGGAGATGAGGTTGGTCAAGCACGACCTGCCTTTCATGAACCCGTGCTGGCTGGGCCTGATTCCCTGGATGCCACGCACGTGCCATGTGATCTCACCCAAGATGATTTGCTCCATAGCTTTCCCTGGTACCTATGTCAGACTGACAGGCCTGTAGTTCCCCGCATCCTCCTTACAGCCCTTCCTGTAGATGGCAGTCACATTGGCAAGCCGCCAATCCTCTGGGACCTTTCCAGATAACCAGGAGTGCTGGTAGATGGCTGATAGCAGCTCAGCAATCACCCCTGCCAGCTCCCTCAGCACCCGAGGATGAAGCCTGTCCTGTCCCATGGACTTGTGACAGTCCAGATGGAGGAGGAGCTCTCTAACTGTCTCCACCTGAATCACCGGGGGTGTATTCTGCGCAGCATCCCAGATGTCACGGAGTTAACTAGATCAATCTATACCCATGACAGGGGGCAGTAGGCCCCTGCCCCCCCCCCCACCCCCCCTGGCCCCACAAAATGGGAAGGAAGGAAGGAAGGAAGGGAGGAAAAAAACAACGGCAACAATCTATGGAGGAAAACTTATTTTACTATCTATGATATCGGAATGCATGATAACACAATATAATACAATCTAATTGAAATTGATTCTAATATATAAGATAGGAGAGGGAGAGTTCCTGAGACCGAGTCAAACCTGAAAAGCTTGGAACAGCTAGGAAAGCACCCTCCAGCACCCACTGCCAGGCAGGAAGAGACCGCCACACCCGGAAGGGTCAGATCCCATGACGTCCGTACTGTATAGGGATAGGGACCTGGAATTGCAGCATTAACACATTAATTCTATGACATGACATTTTGATGTGGAATACTGAAAACCAAAAAACATAAAACCATGACAGAGGTACAGGGGGGGTTCGGTCGGTTCCCTCATTCAGGGATCCCCGAGAGAGCAGAGCAGCCTGGCAGCTCTTGGCCAGGCAGGTCTCGTGAGAGCGGCCGTCGCGGCAGGGGCGTTGACAGGGCAGCGGCTCCGCACCCACCCCGCTTGCCTTGAAGAAGCCTCGGGGAGGGCAGCGATATGAGAAGGTGT